>CP137678.1:25078950-25360102 GCA_037976565.1 Mesocentrotus franciscanus
ATGTTTTCGCCGGGCCCTCCTAATTTAATGATCACGCCATCTTCGGCTGGCAGCAAGTAAGTAGGGAGGTCGCATATTGCGTTGGTGTGGTGGAGATCAAAATTAAATAGACCAGATTCTAGACTACCCTATAGCACATGTGACTGCTACCGCATGTGACCGTGTGAATGCTGCCGGGACCCTGTAATTGCTATTGGCCGTAGATATTTAAGACCCCACAGCCGCCGCGGCAAATCACACATAACCGCGTTTCACAAATCATTTGATTATAATAATAATAATGGTGGCTTATATAGCGCACATGTTCGTCACGTTGTGACGCTCCTGGCGCTGCCCGATTATTACCCTGGCTTTAGCAAGGCAGCCACTGCGGCGCTCTAGCATTTCAAGGATTATGATATAGGAGTGAGTTGTATAGTGATTAATTAATGATATGCATGTAACTATAGGCCTAATTTATATTCATCATTTGAATTAACAGAAGTGGACCAGGAATCCTCTTCAACCGTGACAACGAATGGCAGTAAAAAGGGTCTATCCCAGCCTGCCACACATGGTAAGTTTAGTTGCAAGTTACTATTAGCCTTCAAAATGTTTACCATGTAGATATGATTATTTTCTATTAAATTCTACTAAGCCTAAAGGTAAAGACCAGTTTTGGAAACGCCCCCCTCTCAAAAAATGAAATGGAAGCTCATTACCAATCATGTGAAAGAATATGTTTTGACTAATACGTGATGATACAAATTTTGCCGGGAAACCGCCTACTAATTGATATATTTGGTAAATTATTATATCTATTTGGACCAAATAGATATCGCGAACGTGCGCGCACGCGTCGGGTCCCATATAAATCTTTCTGTATACAGTGCTTGTAACTTTAGGAAGACTGGGCCAAATTTATTATCATTTTGATGATTCCAGAACCTTGCAGTACTTATATGCTAGATGATCAACCTTTTCTGATCGATTCCACAACGTTTCTTTCACAATGCGATCGCATGGCCAGAACTGGTCTTTATATTTAAGTGTTATATATTTCCATTTATTTTCATTGTGTCTTGGACAGAGTTATGTATTATACGTCAGTAACACGATCGTACATACTTCCGATAAATCATCCCACGCAATTTTCAATAGCCTTGTGCGTTACATATGGATGAGTGTGGTGCTTGACAATCACGTATTGTGTAATTTGACCATGATTTTCTTATTGAATATACAATGAGGTATTGAAATTGTGTATTGTTGTTGTGTAAGTGTATTATTGACAACCTGTCGGTGACAAAAATAGTGAAGGTTTATTTTGACAAGTGATAAAAGGGGCTTTTCAAATACAACAAATATACACGTGACAGAGATGCCATTTTCCGCCTTTATTCGATAGTGATCTCCATTAAAGGGATAGTTGAGTTTTGTTGCAGAGGGCGCTACACAAAATTTTTTTGTTGTAAGATAATGATAAAATCATCTTTGTTTAATCAAGATCGGTTCAGAGACGGCTGAAATATCCATAATATAACGATTTCTAATATTTGTGGTGCCCCACAAATATTTGATAATTGAACCAGCCCACAGTGGGCCAGGGAGGAACCAAAGTGCGCCAAAACTCATTTTGGAGATTAATTTTTTAAATTGTTTTCTTGCCCAGTTGAAAGGTAATACGTTGAGGAATACCTCATTAAAATATTTAATTCCGGTATGTACAATAAGGGTATAAATTTACTCCTTCAAACAGCAAAATCCTACATATTCATAGTTTTAGTGCAAAAGTGACTTATTTTAAAATCTTTCAATTTAACATGAAGTTTTTAAGTTATTGATATGAAATTGCTCCCACACATTCCTGATAGTTCATTTCGTTGCATGAATGGGTTAAAATTAATAGAAACACAATCTTCAAGATATATTATAGGGTAATTCACTGAAAAATGGACTAATTATCCATGTTTTAAAAATCAGAGGAAATGTTTGGATTTCAGGGATTTCCACTTAAATTTAATACCATTTTCTTTGATGTCTAAGCTTTAAGTTGATACCAAATTTGGCTGCCCGATCTTGCCCGTTGTTATGTTAGAGCCGATTTCCCTTGCCACATTGCCCCGAAAAATGTGTTTTTGGGGGGTCCGCGGCTGAATCATGAAGGATTCGCGGTCATAAATCACGGCGCGTGGGGGCGTGTGACACTAGTTCTTACACCGCGGACCAAAATAAACACATTTTTCGGGGCAATGTTGCAAGGAAAACGGCTCTAACATAATAACGGGAGAATCGCAAATCTCGTATCAACTTAAAGCTTAGACATCAGCGAAAATGTTGGTAATAAAATTTAAGTGGAAATCAAATCTCTGGATTTATAAAAAATAAATCCCCCAAAATGAGTTTTGGCGTACTTTGGTTCCTCCCTGGCCCACTGTGCAGCCGTTGAAAAAACGAGATAGTGCCTTATACGTTTTAATCCAGCCAATGGCGATGTTGGCTTTTTGTTGGCTTTTTCGTGTTGGTTATAATACGCACAACCAGTCGGCCCGTGTATTGTCATTACTAATTGATTAACTAATTAACGGTCACCGTATTTTTTTGAAAGTGGAGCTGAATTGGTATGATCGTATTGGCAAAATTTCATACATTTTGGGGTCTTAAATTACCTTCATAGCAATTTTAGGTCCTAAAAGAGCAGAAATGTCATAAATAAGTATAAGAGCAATAACCATGCACTTTGAAGGCATTTGCGGTCTGAGGCAAGAACTCAACTATCCCTTTAAGTTTTTACTCTTTGAAATGTCATGATGTTTGGTTTTCTTCAGACTCTTTGTTTGTTTATTTGTTATTTTATAAAAAGCAGCTTGTTTTGAAAACAATGATCTTCTTTCAATTATTTTGTTTTTTCTGTGTGTGTTTTCAGAGTGGTGCATTATATAAACTTCGTAGTATAAAACAAATACAAGAAAAAAGGAAGAGTTCCAATGAAAATGTTTTGTTATAGTTAAACGGAACACATTTAATAAATTGTAGGACATTTCCGACAGTGATATTTTGTTTTTATATGAAGAGAATTAGGACATAAAATGTGCCATCATTTAGAGGTACACAGTCTGTTTTAGATTTATTTGATTATTTAGGATCAATTATTATTCTAGTTCTCCGTAACCAGTTAGTTGCAATTGTTGTAAATGTTTAATATATAACTATCCAAATACCATTCATACGTGCATGTACAATATTCACATTGTTACAGGTTACATAATTGGGGTTTCGTACGGTTTCCAAACATTCCTAATCTTAGTCACGAACCTTCCTGTGTACGGTACACATTGATATGCTATTTAATTTTATGTTTGCGGCTGCTTTTTTTATTAAAAAAAATCCAATATTATTTCTTTCCCAGGTTTAATAGGGTTCCTCTCTGTTGCAGTTATTGGTATCCTTTTTGGTTGTATCATCATGACAGTAATGATGCGGAAGTACAGGTATGTATCACAGCAAAGAATGTTACATTGAAATTTCATTTAAATTTGTATTTGTATTTGTAGACTGAAAGAGAAGATTCAGTGCAGGTATTGTTAAACAATATTTTGTGAGCTTTGCTCGTTCTTTTAATGTCAGGTCGGAAGAATATCACAGTATGTATGTCACCTGAAAGGGATTACTCTTCAATTACTCTTATTTTGGAAACAATACGAGAAACGGCTTAAAAGTCTCGGCCCGTATTCGATAAACTTCAAAGACCTTTTTTATAGTCAAGACTGCATGACCTAGATCCAACATCAACTCTGGCTACTTATACTTTTCTATCGAACAACTTCGAAGAGCCCCACATGGCTATCTTATGCTGCGGTATAGGGTCCATGAAGTTAGCCTTGCGCCGGCCGGCCAGTGCTTGTATTAAGGCTACCGTTTACATCATTTCCTGCTAGCCTAAACTTAATCAAATAGCTAAATATAACCTTTATCAGACTCATAATATAAACAAATTTTGTCTCACCTAACATTATGCCGATAACACATCATTCCCTGTCTCCACATTTTCATTCCAAGGACCAAGAGATAATTTCTTTGCGAGATTTAGTTCATAATTTAAAGTATAGTCCTGCAGGCTATATGCAGGCTATGCCTAGCTTAGCTAGCCTAGCGTTTTTGCATGACATGCATGTAAACTGATAACCTGAGCTGCATTTGTACGTTTTATTTTCATTCCATTTGATCGAAACCCGAAGCGACACTGCGTTCGTAGCACTGCCGAGATTAAAACAGCCTCAGTAGTATCCTTAAATTTAGGGTAGAATTCCTACGTATCTGAGATATGTCATTTGTATTATAATACGACAAGCTATTTAATAAAATCTGAGAATATCAACTAACTCTTAGGGCAAAATTCCTAGCCCTCAATGCTTTTATTGAATACGCATTTTTGCTCAGACTTTTCTCTAAGCAAAAACATAAGAGAAAGTAAAGAATTGTCATGCTTAAGAAGTTTAATGAATACGGGCCATGGACTTCACTTTCAACACATAATATGCATGATATTGTGTGCAATTCATTATAGGCATTTGCATGTCCAGGTGCAGAGCACAGCTGACTTAAATTTAACAAGACTGACCAAGTCAATTTACTTCTAAATGGTGATTTCAAAACCTGTATTATACACCGATTCCCATCTTCTACATATTCAACCTTATTTCAATTGCTTCCAAACAGTTTCTTACAAAATGTCAATATCATTAACTTTATATTTTAGCATGAATATTCAGGTAACTAGAGAAAATGCTAACTCTCTTTCACTCTCATCTTTTTGTCCCTGTTAATTGTCTTGAGGAAATATGGTCTATTTATCTGTCATGTGTAATTGGGTCTCTACATCTACAGGAGATTAGCAAATGAGGCTAGTAGTCAGCAGCAAGAGACAGTGGAACAAAACTGTTACAACGGACCACAACCTGGTGACGAAGGTTACTTGGAACTTAGCGATGTCGGCCCTCCCAAGCTAACAGAGGGATCTCCACATAATGGGTGAAGCATACGAAACGACACGACATGCTGCCGATGAAGATGCTTACGAAAATATTAAGATCTAAGAAGAAGGGGGAAAATTTTAATAATTACTCTACCATTGCTCTTCTTTCCTCACTCTATCTCTCCCTTTTCATTTATCTACTCTTACCCATCCTTCCTTTCTCTCTTCCCGTCTGATCTTTCACGTTCTACCTCTTTTATGTGTCTTCTAGTTATATTTCTCTCGTCTGAACAAATATATTATTATTCTTTGTTCATGCTATCCGTTCTTTATATTTTTCATTGATTGTATAATTCACTTTTATGTTTATATAAACCTATAAGATTCAATTTAATTTTAATGCATTTTTAGGTCTGATTTGATGCATTATTTTACTGCTCAATTTTTATATGTAAAATTATTATTTACTATATTCTTTTTACTTTGTACGAAATTTTGCAATTCCGCGAGTTGGCTCCAAATGAATATTTCAATAAACCTTACTACTGTACTACTACAACAACTACTACTACTTCTACCACTACTGCTACTACTATTACTACTAATACTACTACTGCTACTACTGCTACTACTAATACTACTACTGCTGCTACTACTACTTCTGGTACTACTACTATTATTATAACTACTACTACTACATCAATTACCGCTACATTGCATGCCACCGGTTCACAGAATGTAATGATAAATAATGACATAGCAGAAATTTCTTAATCGCAACATATCCACTCAGTGCGTCATCATGTATAAAGGTTATCATGGAAATCATGCCAAATTGTTAGGTTGTTGAAAGGGTTCAAGATGTGGCAAAATGTGGAGGTGTCATGGTATAGGGCCTAAAAAAAGATGTTGTATTGCCCTTTGCGACCGACCCAAAAATCTGAAAATCTACGGTCGGCTTTTTATTTTTTTTTAACCGTTAAAAAAATAAAAAATTAATGAATAAAAAAGTATGTATTTTGTTGGTTTAAATGGGATATAAATGCATAAAATCATCAAATTATTCCCAAATTCTCACTCGTCTTCTGCCCTAGTTTCAAAATCCTG
Source organism: Mesocentrotus franciscanus (assembly GCA_037976565.1). Lineage (NCBI taxonomy): Eukaryota > Metazoa > Echinodermata > Echinoidea > Camarodonta > Strongylocentrotidae > Mesocentrotus > Mesocentrotus franciscanus. The sequence goes on from CP137678.1 coordinate 25,085,012, forward strand.
CTAGCGTAAACATGCAAGTAGCCTTGTGTACGTATATATACCATGCACTGCACCAGCTACAAACCAGGGAGATTTGGGCGACGTTCCCGGTTTTGAATTTTTGGGCGACGGTCGCTGTTTAGAGTTTTCTACGGAAAGGCTCACAACACTTTATTCATGACACATTTTGAAGGCACAAAAAAAAAGTTAAAAAAAAGATATATATTTCCGACCGAACGACCCATGTTGTGGCACCTAAAGGGCAATACAACATCTTTTTTAGGCCTAGTGGTTCATTCACTTGACTCTCAATCTAAGGGTTAAGGTTTCGAATCCCAGCCCGGTGCTAACGCCATTTAGAAGACGTTAATTCACATTTGCCACTCTCCACCCAGGTGTAAATGGGTACAGTTATGCTACAGCGCTACATATTTTTTTGGCCGTCAGCTATTGATTTTGTTAATGTCTCCTATAATTATTATAAGAAGCCTCCATTATTGTTATTTAAAATAATAGTAATAGTATCAGCATTCATTTGTTCTGTTTTTAAATAATGCAAGTCTTGACTGAATGAATAAATGGATATCACTGAGCAGTAGGTCAAAATATGTGCAGATGATTCTTCTGTTTTCTTCTGTTTATCCCCTTTTTGTCATATGACTTGAATAAAGATTCATACTATTGAGAGTAAAATAATGTAAATTCTTTAATAGACATGATAGAGTAATATTAACTCTCTGCATCCCCCTCTCCATCTTTCTTTATGTAAGAATGTTAGAGACAATAATGTTTATACATTATGACTTTTTAAATGCTTTTGCATTGCCTGATTCTTAATAATGTACGTATATGGTTTTATAATATATATATATTATATATACACACACACACACACATACACACACACGCACACACGCACATATATATATATATATATATATATATATATATATATATACATATACATATACATATGATTTGTTCTTGAAATGAGGTGCATAAATATTCCAACCTCACGGGCAAAACACTGGTGTATTATTATATATTATTATATATTATTATATATTATGTATTTCTTGCTAAGCCTGATTTAGATATGAACTATTTACTCAGAGAATAATTGAATATGGGGCATATGTGTGATTATTACTCAAGATTTTCAAAACTATGTCGATTTTTGTATTTTCATAGACGCATAAGAGCTCAGTATATATGCTTTGAATGGAAGATATATTCAGGATTTCCAGATTGATAGTACTGAGAACGAGAAAGACTCAGGCCAGGCGTACACTACACGATCCGACTGCAATTTGATGTGGAATAAATGGTTATTACATTAGTTATGGAAATCTAATGAAGAACATCTTGCTGATTTAGATTGTAAATAGTGATAAAAATACGAACAATCAGAGTTATAGTGCCTTTCAGCCTTCTAGTCAGAATAAATGCCGAATCGGCTTCAAATCGTAGACGATCGTACTGCTTGTCTGACGTCACTACGATTTTGAGCTGATTTAGCTTTTGCTCCTTCAAGGAAGCTTGAAACCCCCTAAAATGTATATTTTATTAGTCACATGACTACTCAGATCCTCTATCATTAATATTTTACATGTTTGAATGTTCATATAAAATGATGGTGTAAATTCCTCCAAAATAGGATTTCAGACGGATTGTGTAGTGTGCGCTGGACCTATGTCTACTTTGTAAGTGGCTTATTAAAACGTCTACTCGTTATCGAGAACGTTGTGCAGTCTGTACCGATGATGAACATCCATATAAAACATTGATCAATCAAACGAGCTTCATAAATCCAAACTTAAAATAAATTATGGTTCATTTTTCAGAAGGATTAGTTACTCCGAAAAAAATAAATGAAGGTTTTATTTCATGTTGGAATTATGAACCCTTTCTAATTTTTCGGAATTACGTACCGTATTTCATTTTCGGAAGTACGAACCCTTCTTAATTTTTTCGGAAGTATGACCCTTTGGGATTACGAACGTCCGGAGTATCAAACGAACCTTGAGCTACGTGCCTTCGGAAATCGAACCTTCGTAATCATGAACCTTCGGAAAACAACTTGTATAAACCAATCAGTTATACAAGTAATCAAAGCTGTCATTTATTTAATGCGGGAGATGGTACTCATATATTTTTGTAAAATATTCATGACAACAATTTCCAACCTGCTGGTAATCTAAATGTTGATGGCGTCAGTTTTCAACGTGAACCTGTCAATAATCTGAATATTCATGACGTCTAACCTGTGGACAATCGGAATATTCATAATTTAAATCAAGTGAAAGCAATTTTTTTCTTTATCTGAATGCATCAAGATATTATTTTGTATAAAGATCTTTCTTTTTTGTTACATTGACAAAGGAAATTAAAACATGACATTTTATATTCTTATCACAACATGATGATAGTGATTGTTGTTTTGTTTGATTTTTGTTTACATAATAAAAAAAAGACGGAGGGGAAAATATATCTTTGTGTTAAACATGCAATTGCACGAAAGAAAGTATTCGTTACTACACTCCAAGTTACCCAGTAGGGATATGAAGAAATGGGAGATGAAATTGTGGTAGACAGGGAGATAGCGAGAGAATGAGGTAGAGAGAGAGAGAGAGAGAGGGGAGAGAGAGAAAGAAAGCGAGAGCGGGGATGCGAAAGTGAGATGTTAGCTTTAAACTATATGGGAGGCAGGTACCATGGTTAAGAGAGAGAGGGAGAACGAGAGAAGAGTGAGAATGAGATATTGACAGACAGAGAGAAAGAGAAGGGAGAGAAAGAGGGGGAGGAAGGGCGAGAGAGAGAGAGAGAGAGAGAGAGAGACGGGGGGATTAGTCTTGCTGAAATTAGGCCTATACACAACTGTGTAGGCCTACTACACAAACACGTGGCATGAAAGTTTGGTCCCATCACTTCAGCTATTTTTTGTCATATTTCACTGACATAAACAGAATGAAAGAGCTCACAAGTTATTTTCACCCTTCCCAGATCTGAATAATCTATCTTTCGGAGTTTTTTTTGGTAACTGTAACCCCTCCCCATTTAGAATACATTGCCCTCCCCCGTTACCCAGACAAAACAAAATAAACAGCGTCCAAAAATTGGTAACAATGGAAAAAAATTATGTATATTTGCATTATTTTTCTTCTTCTTTTATTAGGCTGAGCACAGTGCACGCACAGATTGTCTGCCACACACTGTGTACACTGCCAACCTTGACAATTAGACTATTTACAACTCAAGAATTATAGACTTTGAAAGCTTGTACGAGCTTAGCTTTTTTCACACAGTAAGTTAATACTTTCAGCCAGGTATCTGTGAATTTTCAAAATCGTAGGTCATAGGGAAACATTTTCATATGTTTTTTGAATAAATACTGTTTTCCAGTCCAGCGCCTTGTATGTGTAGTGTGACCACTGGCAAAATTACTACTCGCGTCGTGACATAGTTGGTTAAACACCCTTATCAAAAATGGACTTTCCTCATATGTTCCGTTCAATGGAGATCGATGACCTTACAATTCAGGTTAGCTGTGACCTTTCCCCTGTACGTGCAGTGCTATTTAAGTTGCAGTATTGTTTCGTTTGGGAAATCTACGAAATTTTAGAGAATACTTCAAGACGCGTTCAATAGTCATCGTTTTTTTAATAATATACCAGATTTGAGTAGTTAAATATTCATAGTTTCAATTCATTAGCTCAAATTTGTAGCCCATCGACTGGAACACTTTAGGAATTTCAACAAAGTTATATTAATGTCTCAACTGTCTTTCATTTGAAAACGTAAACACATGCTGCCTAAATGTCCCCTACTTGTAGAATATTGGCAGACAGGTCAAATGGCTTAATGAAAAATGAAAATATTACGGAAAATTTGCATTTTCATGTGGCGAATATATAATTAGCTAATTTGCATATTTAATGACAAATTACTTATTTTGGGTCCAGATACAAAATACTCTCAAAGATAAACTTTCCTGTAAAGTTTCAGCTAAAAAGAACATTTACAAAGTCCTGATATTAGGTATGCGCATATTAATAAGCTGCTCTTAGTATATTTTTTGACATTTCTGCACCTGTAGATGTGTAAGGTTGAACAAATTGGCATTTTTGACAACTCTGCATGTGTGTTAAAATTCAACAAGTCTGGTCATTAATACTGACTTTACTTTGAAGCACCATAATCTTTTTTCAGAAAGTGCAAAAGTTTTGGCTTTGCAATACTTATTTTCTTTAAAAAAAGTCATGTAAAATTGGAAAAAGGTCATTTTTACCTTATTTTTCCATTATGGCAGGCTTTTCCGGTGAATAATCGATTTTGTGTTTTTGTTTTCTTCTCAAGAACTGCTCACCCGATTTTTACAATTTTAGTAGCAAAATAAAGCATCCAATGAGATCTTTCATACAAAATCAAAATTTAACATTTGTGATGTATTCTTATTTTTGGGGTGCTCTACCTACTTTTATACTCGATGTGTACTTATTATAATCATGGCAAACATTTAAAGGACCCCGTGGCATCCCCCGCCCCTACACTCCCCACTGATTAAAATTCATAAAAGTTAAATATCTTCCTTCATACAAAGACAGGCATGAAAATGTAACGCCTGTCAGAAAAACTTTGAAGAGGTGACGGTTGTCCACAAAACAAGCTGACACCTGGTGGAATATTGGTAATGTCAAACGTTGGGGGGAAGTTCAAATTACAGGGAAGTCACAACTTACATCTTTTTTTAAGACTCGTGATACTTAAGGGATTCATCTCATTCTAAAAATCCAAGTAGCAGTTACAAGCATAACCAAATGCAAAGTCCAAGAGATTATTGGTAACATTTCTTGAAATTCATATTTTAACGGATGCTTATGAAACTAACCCCCATTGCTCTCATGCAAAAATATGACAAACGATGAAATATAATGAGAGCTATAGAAAACAACAGACATATTAAAATTAAATTGGTCTATCCCCCTGCCTTCGGTCCTGAAATAATCAACACGCAAAGAAAGGACAAGGGCAATTATTCCCATGATATTTCGCTGCATTAAAATGTGAATTTTGAGGACATGGACTAATATGACATAGGTTCAAAAAGCTGTAGAGACCATGCATAAATTTACAGGACTTTTAGCACGGTTCTTAAATTAAGGTGCTTTTGCATGACCTTAGAAAATGTAATCAACACCCATACGGTTAAGAAGCATAGACAAGTCTTTATGAATGATTATACTCCCACTAGAATCTCATTTAAATGATGCGAAATAGGAATTTTCATGAAATTTGAGGCTCAAGAGTTTTACGGAACTTTGCCTCCTTTTTGCCTTCCCAATCCCTTCACAAGGCGATTCAGGTTGTGTTTGTTGTTGACACAACTACGCATCCGCGTTTAGTTGAGAGAAAAAACTCCGCCCCCATAAAGCTAAACACGGGAAAATAAATTTTTTGAGAATGGTTGTAAGTCCCCTAATAGGTAGCATATATTGGCACCAAGATTAGTGGACATATGAATATTCATTATTCCTACGTCACAGACGTGCGTCGTGCGTACTCTGTCATATCCACATGTACTAGTACACGAGTACGTTCGTAAGTATTAGTACATGTACCGTATGTACGTTGCTCCGGAATGAAGAGAGTCATTATAAAGGACGAATTACTCCGTGAAGCCAAGAACAAGCAGAGAATTGAAAATTTGTAATACGTTCATCGGAGCAACTACACTCCTAATCTAGCTAGTTTTGTAATAATAGTTTATTTAGGAAAATGGACATTTAGTACTCTTAAGTTGTTCGATAACATCACTCAGTTTGATTTGATTCGAGATATATCTCATTAATAAAACAGTATAAAGGCTATTTAGTCTCAAACTAACCTACACCATTAAACTTGGTGCCAACACCATTAGGCCATGCACCAATTGTAGTAATACATTATTTTTTTTTATCTATAGAGGCCGAGGTTTCCCAGGTTTATTTAGGAAAATGGACATTTAGTACTCTTAAGTTGTTCGGTAACATCACTCAGTTTGATTTGATTGCACATATATCTCATTAATGAACATGGTAAAGGCTATATAGTCTCAAACGAACCTACGTACACCATTAATCTTGGTGCCAACACCAGTAAGCCATGCACCAATTTTAGTAATACATTATTTGTTATCTATAGAGGCCGAGGTTTCCCAGGTTTATTTAGGAAAATGGACATTTAGTACTCTTAAGTTGTTCGATAACATCACTCAGTTTGATTTGATTGCACATATCGTCCCTTATTTCACGAAGTGACGGTAATGAGGAAAATCGCTTATAATTTTAGCTTTGTTTTTTTTTGCATTTTTGGACATAATTCATTAACATCTTAAACCTCACAAAATTTCGAACCACAATAATATCTAATTATGTCACTATGACGATGACGTAAACAAGAAAATACCTAGCAAAAGGAATTCATGTTTTCACGAAGTGGCGGCTACGCGCTGCGCTTACAGCCGGCCGTCACTTCGTGAAATTCTCGTCCGCTCTTTTCTGCTTTTATTTGTTTCACGAAGTGACAGGAGTGAAAATTTTGCAATTTGGAACAGTCACAGACCATGAAAAGGTGAGTTTGTGATAGTTTTTTTTAAGGTAAAGTAATGTGATACACTCTTTTGAGTTATTCTGATTCTTTGTAAGCCATAATTAATATGTAAGTGAATAAAGGAGTGAAGAAGTATGTGATGCAAAAACAAATGAACGACTAAATCATGTCTGAACAAACATACATCTAGACTAAATACCTTAAGTGGAGGGTCTTTCTTATCTCATTTCACATCAAATATTGATTTAATAAGGTTTTTTTTTTTTTTACATCTGCTTAAGTTAAGAATTAAGAACGAAGTTTTACGTTTAACGAAAGTTCGACTTAGAGTTTAGACCCTACTTTTGTTTTAGTTTTAGTTTTACTTGTACTTTTAGTATTAGTAGTTTAGCTAATTATACATTTTATTTAGAGTCTATAACTCTAGATCATTTCATAATCATCAATTTATGTCAGCCACTAGTCACTAGTCAGTAATCTAGAGGTGAGTAGATAAGGATCTAGACAAAACTGAGTCACTGTGACTTTACTTGTAAAGGTGTGCTTGGGGTGTAAGCAGCTTCAGGGCTCCAAGCTCCTGAAGGCCAACATGGCCAAGGGCAAGGGGAGTTATGAAAATTATCATCATGCTGAACTGAGATGGCATGGGATATGTAGACCCTCCTGTTTAACTGATAGGGAATTCACTGAGTTGCCTTTCAAGCAAAAAGGGACATGAATGAACAGTTATTTAAAAATGAAAATCAAATAGTCTACGGTCCTACCCTGAAAATGACTAAATGGCACCATTCGGAAATGGGATACTTTTGTTTGGAGACTGAAGTAATCTCATGAGTAGTCTACCAGTTGGGGAACAATGCCCACACGTTTAGCTTATTTTCTTCCATTGTCTGTACTCAAGATGTGTTTTAAAGGCAGCACTTTAGTATCCTTGGTCCCTCACCCTATACAATCACTAAAGCCCTAGGACTGGTACATCTACTTTTCAACAATGCCGCAGGCCAGATATAAATCTAGGGGAGAATAGTTTTCATGGTCTGTGCAAGAAAATCACACATTAGCAGCATATAGAGAGTTATGATTAATCATGACCGGTCTGTATAATGCCATCCATTGATTTGCGCTCACTACCGAACTTGCGATGGATAAAAATCTTTGAAATACACTGCTATTGTATTATGATGGCTACATAAGCAATTAAATATTAACAGGGAAATATAGATATGGAATATGTAATGCACTTAGCAGACATAGTACAAAGCTGGATAGGGACGTGTTTCTAATTTTGGCAAAGGCTATATATGTACATGACCATTAGTATATAATATTTTCAGCTAAAACTTCTATGAACCAAAATTGGAATATTTGTTGTAAATAGAGTGTATAGGGTCAAGTCTTGATCATCTTGTATGACAAGTACCAAGCACACTCACTGCATATGTGCATTGGTGGTGGTAGTTGTTTGGTAGGGGCAATTGAAAACGTCTGATTGGGGTCAGTTATGCCTAGTAATTAATTTGATGTACAAAAGATAATATTAGATTTATTTCTTTACCTCTGCTTGCAAAAAAAGAAGGAAAATAACTTGTACTGTAATTATTTCTTTTATTCTACAAAATTAGATTGGATACAGGGACCGACATGCTGGTTAGATGGGCCTTTATAATTCACTGAACACAGAGCTGCAGATGTGACTTGTCATGGTGACCTCAAAGTGGGAGCGGTATGGAATTGTTGAAGCAATTCACTGAATACAGTCAGAGCTGCAGATGTGACTTGGCATGGTGACATCAAAGTAGTTCAGATGGCTTCGATGGCGATTCGGATGATGAGCCACTGTCTATGCTTGTGAACAAGTCAAAAGGTATCTTCTTCCCTTCTTGATCGTTTCCCAATAGTTGAAATTTGAGATATTCCTAATTAATTGTTTTTAATGTTTAGGTCTCTTAGTTTAAGGAAATGAGTGGTCCTATCGAGGTCAGCATCTAAGTTTTTTTTAAATCCTTAACAAAAATTGCTAATACTAAGGTTATACCAATAAAAGTATCTAATTTAAGAGCCTCTCTAAAAGTTGGTACCAAAACTACGCAAAATAATTTCACCTAATCATAAATATAATGCACTGTAAAGTTTCCCTTTCATAATTGACATTCTGATAATGAGTTTCTATTGATTTTGACTTGGAATTTTTTTTATTATGATTTTTCTTTCTCTTATTTCCTTTTGCTTTCAAGCAATCTAGATCAAGAATCTTCGCTGCTTTAACCACTATCGCTTGGATGACATACGTGTGAAGAAACTTGAAGAACTTTTGTTGAAGAGCATGCTTAAGAAACTAAAATCAATCATATTGATCGTTGTGGCAATGCTTCAATGTTTCAATACCTCAATCTCTCTTTTATACTGTTTAATTGTAAACATTTTGAATATCATAAGTATAGAAAACTCCACTCATAATTTTAATTGTGTGTAGAATTCAGTAATCGCAATGAAATGGATTGATTATAAAATCAATGAATTGATTTAAAGTGAACTGGTAACATTGTCCATGATTTCTGAAACAATGAACTGAATGGTCGTACCTGTGTCAGTTTTCTGTTACAGTATTGTAATGAACTCCTGCAAACATAAATCTTTGATATTCAAATGTATAGCTCAGAACAGCTATTTATCAGGTATACCTACCTCATTTTTAGAAATCAGTAATGCATATTAGAGTTTTGGATTTCAGTTCCATGAATTCTCATATCGTATCTTTGTACTGTATTGAAGAATTTGTTTAACTCTTTCAAATGTTTCTATTTACAGGGGTTGATGCCTTTATTAGAACATGAATATAACTTACATTTCCACAATTTGTTTTTCTGTCAAAACACAATGTTACTAGTTCATATTTAATGGTTTTATTTCTACTTCTCTAGTTATTCTCATCATAATTGTATTTGGTACTTCAAACTATCCTATAATCATACAATATAATGTTGCTGTTTTGAATTTATCTGAATGATGAGAAATGAAATTGTTTAGTCAAAATGATATTTCCATGTTTATCATGCATTGTTCAGCTGATAATTGTTTAGTCAAAGATTTCGTGTTTGCCTGGGTGAAGATAACCTTTTAGCATTGGTAAACTTTGTAGCGTTTGAGACTGTGTACTAAATTTTATTGAAAAACCCTACAAAGAGATTGTGTAAACTGACTTAATTCTGATACTCTACTCACAAAACATTTATGAAAAACAGTGATGAACAAAGAAGTAACGTTGATGATTATATTCAATTCAATTCAATTCGTATTTATTTCATTTCCAACAGAAAGATAAACAAAGGCATTACATATATTATTACAGAAAGTAAATCTTGATAGATATACAAATACACTGTATGAACATAATAACATTATTACAAGAAATTCTTTAATTTCTGAGGAAATGGGGGGATCCACTAAAAAGCAGTGCTTGTAGTTTGTGAATCCCCCAGAAAGAAATAAATAAAAATTGTTACAAATTGTGCCTTCGAGGACCTGGAAAACACAAAACAATATTACAGAACGACAACCACGAAACGACAAGGACAAGGAAAACATATAAAAGAAGAAGAAAGGGGGGGAAGAAGGAAGAAGAAGGAAGAAGGAAGTAGCATGCAGGACAAATCATGACCGAAGAAGAGGTAGTTATATTGGTGATTCTGGGAAGGTAAGATCATAAGAACAAGTAAATATTCGATTAATCGAGCAGATGATGAAGACCTAAATGAAAATTTAAGATGATTACCAGATGTTATCGGATTATTATTGTATATTACTATAAGTTTTGAGCAAAAATATTTTTAGTTTTTTTTTGAAATAATTTAGGGATGGACTATTTTTAATATCTTCACTTAAACAATTCCAAAATCTAGGACCATCACACATAAATGATTTCTTTGCTAATAAAGTTCTAAAGAAAGGTAGGTGAAATTCGTTAGACCGTCTAGTTGGGTAATCATGAAATGACCGATTTAGGGGGAACATGGCATCAAATATATGTGGAAGGGTGTTTCTACTGTAGTTATACATAAATTGTCCTAAGTGAAATAGATACAGGTCATTTGTTTTTAATAGTCTGCTAGTAACAAATAACGGGTCTGTGTGTGAGAGAAATGCAGAATTGTAGATAATACGGAGAGACTTCTTTTGTAATAAAATCAGTCTATTTAATAGAGTTTGCTGCGTATTGCCCCAAGCAAGTATCCCATAATTCAGATATGGTATAATTAGAGATGAATAAAGCATGAGAAGGGCTGATGTCGGGAAATGAAACTTAAGCTTATTCATTATGCCAATATTCCGTGAAATAATTTTACACGCATTATCTATATGGTATTTCCACGAAAGTTTGTTGTCAACTGTTATACCTAGAAACTTAATGAATGAGACAACTTCCAAGGGGGTATCGTCAAAAACAATATCCATGGGCAGTGTGTCAGTGGCGGATCCAGGGGCCGGCCCCTCCCGCCAGGGTGGCGGTGGAAAAAAATAACCCTTCCCGAAGGGAAAAAATTTTTGGGTGCCAAAAAAAAATTGTGCTCACTACCCTGGCGCCCAAGGGGTGGTGGTGGAAAAAAATTCCCTTTTTTCGGGTGCCAAAATTTTTTTTTGCTCACTACCCCACTGAGCGAAAAATCGACCGGCACGATTTTCAAATTTTCGCCCGAAGTGGGCCCCTTTTTAGGCCCCCTCCCTTGCCGCCGGCTGGATCCGCCCCTGCAGTGTGTCTATAGAATTACTAAATAACATATATTTGGTTTTTTAGAGGTTAAGGGATAGTTTATTAGCTCTTATCCATTGGGTGACTTTTTCAAGTTCAGAATTTACAACATTGACTAAAGTATTTGGATTTTTATGGGAATAAAAAAGATTAGAATCGTCTGCAAAAAGTATAAATGAAAGGACATCGGATGATTTACAAAAATCATTTATATAAATAATAAACAATAAAGGGCCCAACAAACTTCCCTGCGGTACTCCACAATTTACGTTTTGCATATTGGAAGTATGATCATTCAAGAATACGTATTGTCCTCTATTGGATAGATAGCTCCTGAACCACTCCAAGGCCTTCCCAGGCACCCCATAATGAGAAAGTTTGAATAATAAGATGTCATGATTGATGGTGTCGAAGGCCTTGGCGAAGTCCAGGAAGATACCAACCAGATGAGAGCAATTGTCTAAAGCATGAGCTACTTTGTCAACAAAATTCAATAAGGCATGTTCTGTATTATGTCTTTCTCTAAATCCAAACTGAAAGTTGGAAAAAATATTATGAGTTTTTAAAAAGTTAACAGTTCTTTGATAAATAACTTTTTCTAGAATTTTTGACAAGGAGGATAATAAAGAAATTGGTCGAAAATTACTAACATTCAACTTATCACCTTTTTTGTACAGGGGTATGACCTTTGCGATTTTCATGTTATCTGGGACTTGTCCATTAAGTAACGATAGATTAAGAATGTGTACTAAGGGACTAACAATTGAAGATATTACACCTTTTAAAATAAAATTATTAATATTATCGTAGCCAGGACTTTTTTTGTTTTTTAAATTAAACACAATATCAATGATATCTTCTTTAACTATAGGAGTGGGAAAAATAGTATTGGGGTTAGGTGTGCCTAAGTATTCAGAAAAATGTTTGGTTGAAGGAGGAATACCTTCAGCTAAGTTTACCCCTATAGAGGAAAAATAGTTGTTAAAAGTATTGGCTACAATTTCAGGATCTTCGACAATATCATCATTATACCTAATTGTAGTTATATCTGATTTGTTATTGGATAAGTTCATTGCTTGTTTTAAAATCTTCCATGTGTTTTGAATATCGTTCTTATATAAAGTTAACTGGTTTGTAAAGTAACTTTTCTTTGCTAATCGTATTGTTTTAGTTAAAATATTTTTATATCTGGTGTATCTAGCCTTGGCTTGTCCAGTGCCTTTCATTTTAAATTTATAGTAAAAGTTGTTTTTTCTGTTAATTGAACGTAAAAGTGATTTAGAAATCCATGGAAGTCTCGGTGGTTTTTTGTAAGTATTTCCTTTGTCTTTAACTTTAGGAATGTGAATATCTAATTGATTATGGAATATGTTAAGGAAATTTTCAAAAGATAAATTTACGTCATTAGTATCGTAAACACACGACCAGTCAACAGAGTCTAAAGAAACGCCAAGACTGGCAATGTTTTCATGGTTAGGTCTCCGTCTTGATGGTCTGTGAAGATTATTTAATGAGTGGTTAAGGGTAAAGTGTGACATAATAGGAAAATGATCAGTAATATCGGATAAAATTACAGAAGAGTCTGGGATTGGAAGAGTATTGCAAAAAACATTATCAATAAGGGTGGCGGAATGATTTGCCATGCGAGTTGGTTTCGATATCAAAGGCAAGAATGAGGCAGTCAAAAATATTTCAAGAAATTCATGGGATATATTGTTGTTATTGTGCTTTAAAATATCAATATTAAAATCTCCCATTATGAAAACGTCTTTGTTTACAAAAAGTGGATTTATTAGTAAATCTGTAAGGTAAACTAGGAAATCATTAGAATTAGAACTTGGAGGTCTATACACAATGCCCATGATTATATTTTTAGTATCCGGAACATTGATTTCGATTAAAAGAGACTCCAGTGTTTCATTCATTACATTAATTTCATTATGAATTGAATAGTCGTACTTATGTGAAACGAAAATGCAACACCTCCGCCGGGTCTGTCTTTTCTATTATTGACAACAAGATCATAACCATCTAATGCAAATGGTAGGTTTGATTCACTGGATAACCAAGTTTCCGTAAGTCCTATTATGGAAAAAGACTGTTTGGATGGGCTATCTAATAATAATAGAAGTTCTTCAAAGTGTTTACTTAAGCTTCTAATGTTTAAGTGCAATAGAGAAAATCTGTCATTAGTAAATTTATTAACGAGGTTTTTAAATTGGGACTCGGTTACATATTCAGATGAAGGGCTTTTAATTTGGTCATGGTCAGGGTAAAAGTCTAAAATTTCTGTTGATGAGTTAATATTATTTGCTACAAAATGGTTATACGCTACATCAGTTGACGAATAAGGAATAGCATGGCATATTAGCTAAGTGGGCCATGGAAATACAGTCAAATTCTCAATATGATATTTCATTTTCGGCTTTGGGTTTGTAGAAATAAGCAAGCAATAGGGCGATAGTACAGTCCTGCATGGAGACACAACAACAGTTTTATATGTGGACAAGTACAGATACAAAAACGCATGAATACGGAGAACAAAACACGGACACCATACAAAAGAGAATGGATTGTAGGTACAGGTAGAGACAGCATTCCACAGAAGTCCTCGTAGGCAGAGCGAACGAACGAGCCAATGAACAATAACAATAGTGGTGCATCTTAGCATGTTCCTGGCGAGATGCCCAATAAGTATAATGGTGCATAATATAAGAAGGAAATACACTCAAAGTAAATAGATGCGCTCAATGTAATAACAAATGTGTGAACATAAAGAAGCTAAAGTAATGGAAAGCATTACATTACTGATATTTTGCAGCATACAAATATTAAAGTCCATCATTTCACTGCTTTCAGCATCGATTTAAAAACTCCACCATCTTTTTTTTCAAGAACTGCCTTGTTTCGTTACGATCAACATATAAACCTTTCAGCTAGAACATGATAACCATGGCGTGCAAGAAAGACTATACCACACAGTACTGTTTTGAGTACCTCTTTTGTCTTCAGGTAAACAATCTATGCAGATGATGAGGATGATGATGCAAAAGATAAAGACATTTTAGCATATTTACAAGTACTGTATAATGTTTTAAATAACCTTCGTATTCCGTGGATGTATACCTGATGAGTCTTTTCCACAAAACCCTAAATGTACATTTCAAAATGCAATACAGTATTGATGATAATTGATGATGATATGTTTGGTATGAATTATTTGATATTTTAAATTTATGTTTACCTCATTTTTGTTTATTGTTGTAAAGAACTTATTGGCATGCACCCAGCAGATTTTCATCATGTGTTTGATCTTGTTATTGAAAACAAGATCAAACACTTCATCATATACAGAGTGCAACCAAAATTTCTTAACAACAATTGAAATTTCTTTCAGGAAGCCTAACAATAAAAGCTGTTTATGATTCAAAGAGCATCGTAGAGACGATGAACAAATAAGAATAATAATACAACGTCGTTAAGCGTGAGACCGTTCACTTCTATCTCTCCCCGCCAAATAATCCGAAAAAAGAGTCCACCGAGGGAAATCAAATGTTAAACTGAGCACACCCCGGGCAAAAAGAAAATGATGGGGTTTAACCCCCAAAACTAACCCCCGTGCACGCGCCTGCACATGCACATTACATGTACATACTCCGTGGCAAAAAGGAAATAAGCGAGGGAAAGGAAGGGCAATGACAAAAGAGAGAGAGAGGGGGTAGCCTATGGCCCGGGTTCAAATTCAGTTCTCTTTAATTTATTAGACCCAGTATACTGATGATCATAATTTTATCTACCATGTGATTGCCATGTGTACGCCACACCGAATAGCACCTCATTTTTGTTTATTGTTGTAAAGAACTTATTGGCATGCACCCAGTAGATTTTCATCATGTGTTTGATCTTGTTATTGAAAACAAGATCAAACACATCATTTCTTAACAACAATTGAAATTTATTTCGGGAAGCCTAACAATAAAAGCTGTTTTTGATTCAAAGAGCATCGTCGAGACGATAAAAAAAATAAGAATAAAAATACAACGTCGTTAAGCGTGAGACCGTTCACTTCTATCTCTCCCCGCCAAATAATCCGAACAAAAGAATCAACCGAAGGTAATCAACTTACTGTTAAACGAATTTATCATGAGTCCTTAAATACTGCTTGTCATAGTATTATTGAAGACCAGCAAAGGCGAACGCGATTGTCGCTACAATTCAGAAATCGTTGCTTGGATTGCTTTTCTCTCAAAATTACCGTGAGATATCAAGCTACATAGAACTATGATCGACAAAAAAGATATTCTCTTGAAAACAGTCAGAAACATTGGAACTTGAATGCATAAAACATAATGGCAAATGAATACGACTAGAATGAATAGGACACAATTTAATTTTTACCATTTAAATCATCCAGTACCAAATACCTAAGCAAAATTCGAGCCAGATGCATATAATGGTAAGCTTAAAAACAATGATTCATGACAAATTGTCAATTGTCATGCCTTTGAGTTTATCGTCTATACGTATTGCAAAAGATAATCAGGATAATAAGGATCAGAATGATACCTATACTACTAGGCCTACTTTTACATGTATTATACTACACTACTGCCATTGTTGAGTATCATGAAATAGCTTCACACAATAAAAATCCCATATGTTTTATACGCGCGCGGCTACGAGCCGTCACTTCGTAAAAACAAAATCAAAGCGTTCTATGTAATTTGTGTTTTCACGAAATG
Organism: Mesocentrotus franciscanus; assembly: GCA_037976565.1. Taxonomy (NCBI): domain Eukaryota; kingdom Metazoa; phylum Echinodermata; class Echinoidea; order Camarodonta; family Strongylocentrotidae; genus Mesocentrotus; species Mesocentrotus franciscanus. Next base: position 25,101,068 of record CP137678.1, read on the forward strand.
ACGGTTGTGTTAAAAGTTCAAACAGAGGAATAAAAAAGCAGCTACAGAAAGAGGAAAATGTACTCTATCTCGTAGTTCGAGTTATTTTATCTGTACATCAATTGAACATGACGTTTTGCCGTATTTAGTGTCCATTTCGGGAATTCCATCCACGAGATAAAAATCCCGTATGTTTTACGCACGCGGCTACGAGCCGTCACTTCGTGAAAACAAAATTACAGCGCGTCCTTGAATTTCGTGTTTTCACGAAGTGACGGTTATGTTTACAGCGGGGTTTACAGCTCATTTCCCCCAAAATATAAGAAATTATGGAAATAATTAAACATAGAACTAAACATTGAGATATGTTTTATCCCAGGATATAACATTTACTTGCCCTTGATACATTAAAGAGGTTGAGATTATAGTTTGAAAGTTTGAAAGCGATTTATTCAAAACTAATTTTTTATTAATTGCGCGCTCATCCGTCACTTCGTGAAAATAGGGACGATATATCTCATTATTGAAACATGCATGGTAAAGGCTATATAGTCTCAAACGAACCTACACCATTAATCTTGGTGCCAACACCATTAAGCCATGCACCAATTTTAGTAATACATTATTTGTATCTATAGAGGCCGATGCGCGAGGTTTCCCAGGTTTATATAGGAAAATGAACATTTAATACTGGTTAGTTGTTCGGTAACATCACTCAGTTTTATTTGATTGCACATATATCTCATTAATGAAACATGGTAAAGGCTATATAGTCTCAAACGAACCTACACCATTAAACTTGGTGCCAACACCATTAAGCCATGCACCAAATTTAGTAATACATAACGTGTATAATAAAAGACCAGGAGGTTTCCCAGCATTGTTTAGGAGAACGGAGGATTGACATTGTTAAGTTGTTCGATAACATCACTCAGTTTGATTTGATTGCACATATATCTCATTAATGAAACAGTATAAAGGCTATAAACTAGTCTCAAACGAACCTACGCCATTAAACTTGGTGCCAACACCATTAAGCCATGCACCAAATTTAGTAATACATTATGCGTATAAAGACCGAGGTATCCCAGGATTATTGAGGAAATTTAATACTGGTAAGTTGTTCGATAACATCACTCAGTCTGATTGTATCTAATTATATGATATCTCTAGCACTGGCGTACTGGTGGGGCTTGGGGCGCTAGGCCCCCCTCCAAATAAAATTAAACCATGGCTTATTTTCAATTCCATACAAGTGATTTATAAATGTTCGTGATATCACATGATTTTCAACAAAATGCGCGTTTTTTTCTCCATTTCTGTTGCAATTTGACACTTTCCCAAATAGCCAGGAAGAGCATATGTTTTTTGTAGTCACTAATGGGCCTAGGGGCCGAGCGGGCCTTGCCCCCCTCAAAGAAAAGAAGAAAGAAGAGAGAGAGAGAGAGAGAGAGAGAGAGAAGGAAAAGAAGAGGAAGAAGAAAAGAAAATGGGGGAAAAGAAGGAGATCGGGGGCGAAAGGGCCTTGCCTCCCAGGCTGTTGCCCCCCCCCCCATAAAAAAAAAGAGAGAAGGAAGGAAAGGGAAAGGAAAATGGAAAAGATGAGATAAAGGGAAGGAAAAAAAGAGGAAGAAGAAAAGAAAAGAAGGGGATATCAGTTGCAATTTTCCCGCCAACAAGTTGTGGATCGGGGGGGGCCAAAGGCCTTGCCTCTCCCCCGCCCCGCCAAAAAAAAAGAGAGATGGGAAAGGGAAAGAGGAGAGCTAAAGGGAACAAAAAAGAGGAAAAAGAAAAGAAAAGGGTGAAAAGAAGGGAGATCAGTTGCGATTAATCCCGCCAACAACATGTGGATCGGGGGGCGAAAGGCCCTTGCCTCCCCTAGCAAACCTAAAAGAGAGAGAAGGAAGGGAAGGAAAGGGAAGGAGGAGGGAAAGGTAAGGAAAGAAAGAGAAAGAAAATAGGTAGGGAGATCAGTTGCGATTTTCCCGCCAACAAGGTGTAGATCGGGGGGGGCTCTGGCGTACTGATGGGGGGCAATTAGTGTCCTGCAAATGTCACAATAAAATTCAAACGTGGTTCATTTCTAATTCGATACCGGTGATTTACAAATGTTGCTGAAATGACATAATTTTCCGAGATTTTTCCTCACTTTTTAGTAAATTATACTTTTTATGCGTTTGTTGGAAAATGACAAATTCCTAAATTTACAGTCAGGCAAAAAATATGCTTTTTTAGAGGCCTACATGTCAGGGCCCTCAGAACGACGGGGCTCCGGGGCCTCGAGCGCCCCCACACTTTTTGGAAAAAGTATACTAAAGAGAAATAGAAAGAAAGAGAGAAAGAAAGAAAGAATAGTGACCTGCCAGTGTCACAAAATAATGAGGTATCAAAATATGCTCATCTGACCGTGATTAAATGCCTAAAACCCTGAGCTTCCGGGGCTCTGCCCTGGACCCTACCAATGGCCCTAAGGCGGCCCCTGGATGCTCATCTGACCGTAATTTAATGCCTAAAACCCTGAGCTGGGGCTCCGCCCCTGGACCCCACGCCAATTAGTGACCTGCCAGTGTCACAAATAGGTATCAAAATATGCTCATCTGACCGTAATTAAATGCCTAAAACCCTGAGCTTCCAGGGCTCTGCCCGCTGGACCCCACCTAGGGCCCTAAAACGGGCCCCTGGATGCTCATCTGACGGCAATTTAATGCCTAAAACCCATGAACTTCCGGTGGCTCTGCCTCCTGGACCTAACCAAGGGCCCTAAGGCGGGCCCCTGGATACTCATCTGACCGTTTTTCAATGCCTAAAACCCTTGAGCTTCCGGGGGCACCACCCCCTGGACCCCACGCCAATTAGTGACCTGCCAGTGTCACAAATAAGGTATCAAAATATGCTCATCTGACCGTAATTAAATGCCTAAAACCCCTGAGCTTCCGGGGGCTCCGCCCCCTAGACCCCACTAGGGGCCTTAAGGCGGACCCCTGAATGCTTATCTGACCGGTATAAAATGCCTGAAACCCTGAGCTTCTGGGGCTCCGCCCCTGACCCCACGCCAATTAGTGTCCTGCCAGTGTCACAAATAAGGTATCAAAATATGCTCATCTGACCGTAATTAAATGCCTATAACCCCTGAGCTTCCGGGGACTCTGCCCCTTGATCCCTGCCGGGGCTTTGCCCCTAGACCCCACGCCAATTTACACTACGCTCTACCTGATCGTAAATACTTAAGCCTCCCCCAGCCACTTTGAAAAACGTTCAGCGGGGCCTGCATGTAAGATTGGGGTGATGCGGATTTTTGTCTGCCAGCCCCCTCCCAAACTTTTTGCTCAATACGCCACTGATCTCTAGATAATAGTTTTAGTGGCGATGCGATAAAGGGAATTTATAAAGACGCTAAAGCCAAAATTGTCCGTCCGGAAATAATTTGACAGCCAGGCATGTTAGCGTCCAAGAATGAGATTCTAGGACATCTCCGAAAATTCGCCGCTGCTAGCTGATGTAAAAGTTTGCTCTTCAAATATTTTTCTTTCAAAATACCTTGATTGTCATTCAAATTGAAAAATGAGTCTAAATTTATTTCTTACTGATATTTAGGTTCATCCAAAAATGCAATCATACAAAAGATAACATTCTGCTGTATGGACACTGCATTTCTTTATTTGTCGGAAATAAATAATGATGAAACAGTAAATACAATTCCAATGCATGGCTTGAAAAGAACCAAAAAAAAAATTCTACGGTTTTATCTCTTTTGTACCCCTTTCTGAATAGTCTTACGGATGTATTCTAAAACCCCTCGAAAGTGCCCCTTTGTGTTATGCCCTCCTCCTCCCCAAATTTGAAACACGTCCATCGCCTTTGGTCCTTACTTTTGTCCAGTGTTCCAGTAAAAGCCCCACTGCACTACTTAAAGCTACTTGCGCTCTCTATATAGCAAACAATGCCTAATCGGTGCCTGTTGGTCCCTCCCTCATGATCCTCTTTTTCTTATGTTAATTGAGAGCAGATTTGATGAGATAACCCCCTGTCAGTGACCACACTGGGAGGTCTAATCCTGGCGTTAAAGCCCGTCTGTACTAGTTTGGCTAGGGCGCGATAGTTCAGTTGGTAAAGCAGTGGTCTCGTAATTCGGCGACCCGGGTTCGAAACAAAGTCAATGCGCTAATATAGTGCCCTTTTGGTAAGGAATTAATCCTCATTACCAGGTCCCTCGGAGAGGACCTAAAGCCGTCGGTCCTGTGGTTGCTTACTAACAAGCATTTATGCTTTCTTAGCAGTCAGGTCAAATAACTACCACCACCTCTACCACCATACATAATGTATTACTAAACTTGGTGCATGGCTTAAAGGTGTTGGCACTAAGTTTAATGGCGATCGATTGAGACTATTATACCCTTTACAATGTTTTATCAATTAGATATAATGTGTAATAAAATCAACCTGAGTGATGTTATCGAACAAGTAAGCAGTATTAAATGTTCATTACTAAATTTGGTGCATCGCTTAATGGTGTTGGCACTTAGTTTAATGGTGTAGGTTAGTTTGAGACTGTATAGCCTTTTATACTGTTTTATTAATGAGATATATCTCGAATCAAATCAAACTGAGTGATATCAGCGAACAATTTACCAGTATTAATTTCCTTTAATAAACCTGGGAAGCCTTGCGGTCTTTAGAGATACACATAATGTATTACTAAATTTGGTGCATCGCTTAATGGTGTTGGCACTTAGTTTAATGGTGTAGGTTAGTTTGAGACTGTATAGCCTTTTATACTGTTTTATTTATGAGATATATCTCGAATCAAATCAAACTGAGTGATGTTATCGAACAAGTTAAGAGTACTAAATGTCCATTTTCCTTTAATAAACCTGGGAAACCTCGGCCTCTATAAATACAAAATAATGTATTAACAAAATTTGGTGCATCGCTTAATGGTGTTGGCACTAAGTTTAATGGTGTAGGTTAGTTTGAGACTGTATAGCCTTTTATACTGTTTTATTAATGAGATATATCTCGAATCAAATCAAACTGAGTGATGTTATCGAACAAGTTAAGAGTACTAAATGTCCATTTTCCTTTAATAAACCTGGGAAACCTCGGCCTCTATAGATACAAAATAATGTATTACTAAAATTGGTGCATGGCTTAATGGTGTTGGCACCCAGTTTAATGGTGTAGGTTTGTTTGAGACTATATAGCCTTTACCATGTTTCATTAATGAGATAAATGTGCAATGATCAAACTGAGTTATATCAGCGAATAACTTAAGAGTACTAAATGTCCATTTTCCTAAATAAACCTGGGAAACCTCGGCCTTTATAGATACAAATAATGTATTACTAAAATTGGTGCTTGGCTTAATGGTGTTGGCACCAAGATTAATGGTGTAGGTTCGTTCGAGACTAAATAGCCTTTATACTGTTTTATTAATGAGATATATCTCGAATCAAATCTAGCTGAGTGATATCAGCGAACAACTTACCATTATTAATTTCCTTTATTAAACCTGGGAAACCTTGCGGTCTTTAGAGATACACATAATGTATAACTAAATTTGGTGCATCGCTTAATGGTGTTGGCACCAAGTTTAATGGTGTAGGTTAGTTTGAGACTGTATAGCCTTTTATACTGTTTTATTAATGAGATATATCTCGAATCAAATCAAACTGAGTGATGTTATCGAACAAGTTAAGAGTACTAAATGTCCATTTTCCTTTAATAAACCTGGGAAACCTCGGCCTCTATAGATACAAAATAATGTATTACTAAAATTGGTGCATGGCTTAATGGTGTTGGCACCAAGTTTAATGGTGTAGGTTCGTTTGAGACTATATAGCCTTTACCATGTTTCATTAATGAGATAAATGTGCAATGATCAAACTGAGTTATATCAGCGAATAACTTAAGAGTACTAAATGTCCATTTTCCTAAATAAACCTGGGAAACCTCGGCCTTTATAGATACAAATAATGTATTACTAAAATTGGTGCATGGCTTAATGGTGTTGGCACCAAGATTAATGGTGTAGGTTCGTTTGAGACTAAATAGCCTTTATACTGTTTTATTAATGAGATATATCTCGAATCAAATCAAACTGAGTGATATCAGCGAACAACTTACCATTATTAATTTCCTTTATTAAACCTGGGAAACCTTGCGGTCTTTAGAGATACACATAATGTATAACTAAATTTGGTGCATCGCTTAATGGTGTTGGCACCAAGTTTAATGGTGTAGGTTAGTTTGAGACTGTATAGCCTTTACCATGTTTCATTAATGAGATAAATGTGCACTCAAATCAAACCGAGTGATGTTATCGAACAACTAACCAGTATTAAATGTTCATTTTCCTATATAAACCTGGGAAACCTCGCGCATCGGCCTCTATAGATACAAATAATGTATTACTAAATTTGCATGGCTCAATGGTGTTGGCACTAATTAAGTTTAATGGTGTAGGTTAGTTTGAGACTATATAGCCTTTACCATTTTTCATTAATGAGATAAATGTGCAATCAAATCAAACTGAGTGATGTTATTGAATAACTAACCAGTATTAAATGTTCATTTTCCTATACTAAAACCTGGAAAATCTCGGCCTCTATAGATACAAAATAATGTATTACTAAAATTGGTGCATGGCTTAATGGTGTTGGCACCAAGATTAATGGTGTAGGTTCGTTTGAGACTATATAGCCTTTACCATGTTTCATTAATGAGATAAATGTGCAATCAAATCAAACTGAGTGATGTTATCGAACAACTAACCAGTATTAAATGTTCATTTTCCTATATAAACCTGGGAAACCTCGCGCATCGGCCTCTATAGATACAAATAATGTATTACTAAATTTGGTGCATGGCTTAATGGTGTTGGCACCAAGATTAATGGTGTAGGTTAGTTTGAGACTATATAGCCTTTACCATGTTTCATTAATGAGATAAATGTGCAATCAATCAAACTGAGTGATGTTATCGAATAACTAACCAGTATTAAATGTTCATTTTCCTATACTAAAACCTGGGAAACCTCGCGCATCGGCCTTTATAGATACAAATAATGTATTACTAAAATTGGTGCATGGCTTAATGGTGTTGGCACCAAGATTAATGGTGTAGGTTCGTTTGAGACTATATAACCTTTACCATGTTTCATTAATGACATAAATGTGCAATCAAATCAAACTGAGTTATATCAGCGAACAACTTAAGAGTACTAAATGTCCATTTTCCTAAATAAACCTGGGAAACCTCGCGGTCTTTATAGATACACGTTATATGTATTACTAAAATTGGTGCATGGCTTAATGGTGTAGGCACCAAGATTAATGGTGTAGGTTCGTTTGAGACTATATAGCCTTTACCATGTTTCATTAATGAGATAAATGTGCAATCAAATCAAATTGAGTGATGTTATCGAACAACTTAAGAGTACTAAATGTCCATTTTCCTAAATAAACCTGGGAAACCTCGGCCTCTATAGATACACATAATGTATTACTAAAATTGGTGCATGGCTTAATGGTGTTGGCACCAAGTTTAATGGTGTAGGTTAGTTTGAGACTAAATAGCCTTTATACTGTTTTATTAATGAGATATATCTCGAATCAAATCAAACTGAGTGATGATATCGAACAACTTAATAGTACTAAATGTCCATTTTCCTAAATAAACTATTATCACAAAACTAGCTAGATTAGGAGTGTAGTTGCTCCGATGAACGTATTACAAATTTTCAATTCTCTGCTTGTTCTTGGCTTCACGGAGTAATTCGTCCTTTATAATGATTCTCTTCATTCCGGAGCAACGTACATACGGTACATGTACTAATACTTACGAACGTACTCGTGTACTAGTACATGTGGATATGACAGAGTACGCACGACGCACGTCTGTGACGTAGGGAATAATGAATATTCATATGTCCACTAATCTTGGTGCCAATATATGCTACCCCCCTAATATGACTTGAAACTGCGTAAAATGTAGCCTTTGGACAAGGCCTCACGCGCTGCTTGTCTGCCGAGCAGGGTCTGAAAATAGACTAACGCAGTGTGGCTTTACAGCAGTGATCGCTGGACCGAGCCGCTTCAGCGGCTTGGCCTTTGCTAAATTGCGGAGCTCATCATATATGTGCATAGTGTGTGATTGGGTTTTTACAGACGTGTATCAATCAGATATGATTATTTACGTCTGGGGACCGACCTTTAACGTCACCATCCGAAAGACGTGACTCAGTTTCGAACCTGCGTCCTCGGCTGAATAAGTTTGTAACTTCCACTGTTAACTGGATTACAGGCGCACGCCACAACGCCTAGTTATATATGTGCATATGCACGAGGTTCTTACATATACAGCAGCTAGTGATGATCGTGGCCAATCGTAATTGTTTTAACCGCGGTGTTTTACATGGCTTCGTTCATGAAATTGTGGGGGAATCGGTATTCAAATGTACTAAAAAATAAATAATATCTAGTTCAATTTTGAATAAAATATGAATTTATCAAAAATAATATACTACTTATTGACTAGGGTATTCATTATTTTGCTACTTTAGTAGATTTATAGTAAAATTTTGCTCCCTTGTTTTTCATTTTAACCTACGCATAGTGGTTCGCGCGATCAGCTCAGTGGTCGGAATTGTTATTGTACAACACGTGAACTTTCGGTACACGTGAATATCTGTGAAAACAATATTCTTTGCGTTCATGGAGCTTTGAATTTGCAGGGCTGAGCTAGCTGCAAGTGAATTATTTCTAATTTCTTTTGTTTTGGGGCGACATTTGTTTAATTTTCATTGATTAATTAGCATCATGTGCAGCAGACATGGAGAACACACCTACTAAAAGTGTATTTCTGGCTCCAGACAAAAGAGTTAGAGGTAAACACCCACCAAGCTCAAGAAGAACTTGTGTTGTTTGTGGAAAAGACTTAGTCCAGTATACAAAGTATATGTTAGTTTGTGACAGAAAAGCCGAGAAGCTCGTAACGTAACATTGATTTCAGATTTGAGATCTGTTGACTTGACAGTCCACAGGATATGTTCTGTTTGTTTACGTAAGGTGGAGCAATATGAGAAATTTTCCTGTGACCAATTAACACAAAAGTTTATCAATTTAACAGAAAAGAGGAGGAAACTATGAAGTTTAAAATTTCTTTAATCCAACATTAAAAACCATTCAATCGTTGAATTTTTTTTTTTAAAAGTTATAGTGTTACCAAAATATCTGCAAGAGAAGTGCAAGAATTATGAAATTACCTTTGTATCCTTTTTTTTTTTTTTTTGCTCATCAACATAAGCTACATTCGATTGTTGAACCAACCAACATAATTATTACTAATTAATGCTAGTCCGAAGGCTTCAGACTATCTCATCGCCATCCCTCCTCCACAGTCTGGGCCCAGTTTCACAAAGAAATTGGTGCCATTAATTGTGAGTTATGTACATGATTTGCCATAGGGCTGCGAATGATTTCAATCGGACAAGTATCAAGATTAATCGCAGCTCTATGGCAAATCGTTATGAAAACTCATGATTAATCACAACAAATTCTTTCTGAAACGGGAAATGAAGTCTACGACACATCGTCGCTGGGGTGACGAGACTTCGTAATTCAATATTTTGTGAAAATGAGTTTTCTTCATAATTTTGCAGCTAGGACGCATTGCAATGACGAGGCCACAAATGAGAAATGAAAGTTGGTTGTCTCCACAGTGACTTGCATGATAAGGCAGCCATGTTTTTCAGCTCTCCTGAACATTTGTTGAGGTCATGTTGTCACCCCAGCGACGATATGTAAATCTAACTTATACTAAAAAATAAAATCATGTGCGACTCGTATCTTAGTAAGATTATGTATTGTGTAGAAAACTTGCAATCATTTCTTTATGAAATAAGGACCTGGTCTTGTCCTGTTAACAACAATTTGGATTCAGTTATTACATACCTGATCCCAGGGGCGGATCCAGCCGGCGGCAAGGGAGGGGGCCGAAAATTGAAAATTGGTAGTGAGCAATTTTTTTTTTTTTTTGCCTTCAAAAATTGAAAAATTTCACCACCACCTCCCCCCCCCCCTTGAGCGCCAGGGGAGGGGGCCCGTCTTCTTTTTTCCCCCCAAAAAGGGTGTTTTTACATGTTTTTTTTCTAGGGGAGGGCCCCCCCGGATCCGCCACTGCCTGATCCTTCATTAAAGCAAAGAGAGGTGAAACGATAACTTCAATGGACAGCTCAGTCACTGAGTCAGGGGCGGATCCAACCGGCGGTTTTTTTTGTCTCCGAAAATTGAAAATTGGAATTCCGCTCAGTGGGGTGGTGAGCACAATTTTTTTTACCTTCAAACATTGAAAACAATTTTCACCATCCCCCTTGAGCGCCAGGAGGGCCCATCTTCTTTTTTTCCCAAAAAGGGTGTTTTACATGTTTTTTTCTAGGGAGAGGGCCCCCTGGATGGATCCGCCACTGGTGTGAGTAGTACCTCCCGCCGAATTCTGGGCAGCTTCGGGAGGAGACCCCGATGGGGATGGTGTGCTGGCAGCGCGTAGCGACTGTGGTCGTCCGCACAAAGAAGTCCTTGCACAGTGGAATGGCTTGAAAAATCGCAGATTTGCCATAACCGGTTGGAAGATTAACAAATACATCTTTCCCTTTCACTGATGATTTTATAGCTTTTGATTGTAACTCCTTAAAAGATGATAATTTCAACCTTTCGGCCGCATATTCAAGGCTCTTTGATAAGAGATCTCCTTCGCCGCTCGCCATGTTCTGTAATCGCTCAAAAATTTATTTATGAATATGTATGTTGATAATGAATATTCATAAAGTTTTCTCGAATGGTCTACTCTGATTGGTGCGTCGGATTGGAAGGGGCGGTTTGGCCGGCTTTCTGGGTAAGCTTCTTTGCATCTAATTATCTACCGATTTGGTAGAGGAAATATAATACAAAAGAAAAGAAATAAACTACAACAACCACTCAGGTTAGTAAAGGCCGAGATGCTGACGCACCTCGTCCCACGGATCACAGTTAGTCTATGTATTCAGGCGCGTTTAGGGAAATAACAGCATGAGTGCCTTGACTAAAGGCTACGTAAAATGTTACTTATATGAAATTTGAAGAAATGGCCGGAGTATCAAAACATAAACTCAAAAGTTTCAGGAGACGTCGCATAAATTTGTAAGGATATGTGTGCTTTTGACCTTCCAAATAAAATGTCGTCGGCCATGGGTAAACACGCAAAACGAGACTTTTAAGAATGCTTATTCACCCCCTAGAATCTTTTTTGAATTGATGTGACTACGGATGAACATTTCATTTCAAGACATGGACAAGCATAAGAGAGACTCCAGAAGGTGAGGAGACTGCGCATACATTTGCAGTAACATGCATTGGTGCTATTGAACTTCGAAATAATCTAAACTCCCATAAATAGTTGGAATGCCTGTATGTTTTCAATGCTTCAAAGCATGAATGGAAATCGGTCGTGCGTCAGTCAGTTCAGTCTGTAATCACAACAACAAGGAAATAGCCAGCACATAATTTTAGATACTCGAATATCTAGTATATATCGGAATTGGCTTCAATTAATCGTACGAAGATGAAGGAACCTGATGAATTCAGAATGATTGGTTTTCTTCTGTTTATGCATGTGATGACAACCGTCTATGCTGTTGGTGAGTTACAAGTAATATTTTGGGTTTGTAAAGTACGGTACAAAGCTTATCAACCTTACAATTCTTAACCCGTTCCTTCCGGGAACCTGCTATACCAGGTTCCCGTGGAGCGCACTCACAGACGAGAACCTGGTATACCAGGTTCCCATAATAGGCAGGTAAATGACGTCTTTACAAGCCTAAAATTGCCTTTCCCTGCCACTAATTCACTAAAATAGTTGATTTGAGTGTATTTCCAAAGTATATACTATCATTATCCATTGCTCCCGTTTTGTGTACTTTCATATTATTCACTATATTTGTACTTTTTCATAAACATGTCAAGTTTTCTCTCACAAGAAATTCGTATAGCAGCGTATACAGCTCCGTGGTGTCTGTCCCATAGATATTGACTTTCGCTGAGACCTTTCCATACACAAATACTGATACTGCTGGTACTTCATTGGGAGCAGCGTAATCCGCGCTCGCCCTGTAGAAGCTTATGACGGCACGCACCCAAATACATTACCTCCGCTCTTCTATTGTTGGAGTTTATAACCATGACAACGAACTTGACCCTCGGCCACGTTCATTGTTCCTCTTACGTAACTCTTACGTAACTGTAGGTGGGCCTAAGACATAACTCTTTTCGTATATTCTATATAGGTCTAAAATACGTTCAAATATTTCTCTGTCATTTTTATTTGTTTATACTTTGTCAATACTTACAAACTATAATTGTCAAAATTTGCCAATACTTACGAACTATTACGTTTCCCTATCATCTTCCGCTCTAGAACCCTATTTTTGGTTTTATCTAGATTAGCTGTTGTGTCCTTTTTATATTTTTCTTGTCTCCCTCTTCAATATTTCTTCTGTTTTTGTAGGGTGGTTATGCTATTTCTTTTTATAAATAAAGAAAGTTTTATTCTTTCACTTATAATGTTGTCCACCGTCTTTTAGATAACCCTTTTGTGCTAAAGTATATAATGTCCGATGTATATTATTTCTGTCAATAACATATAATGAACGTATCATTTTATTTTGATGCAACAGAGATTTACATACCAAATCAATACTTTTACTTTCTATAATTTGTGTACAGTAACATTCTTCTCATTTCGACATTATCAGCCGCTCGTTCTCTATTTTCGTCCCCTATAATAAATATAAGGTATAATGTGTACATCATTAGGGATATGTTATAATAATTTATCTCAAGGAAGGGATGATGCCGGCATACAAGCAAATGGCTAAAACGACATTGACAGAAAGACAGAGATAGAAAGACAGACATACAGACAGACAGAGAGTGGGAGAGAGAGAGAGAGAGAGGGGCAGGAGAGATAGAAAGTGGGACGTAGTATGTACTGTATTTATTATTATGATAATTGTCTCTCCGATCACCCCAGCTCTGATGTTTTTCTTAAGTTACTTTCTTTTTTGTTTGTTTATATCTGTCCGACGTAAATAAGTACCGTCAATATAGCATAATAAACTTTTTTTTCCTTCGTATCATTTTGATGCAACAGAGATTTACATTCAAAAGTTTTACTGTTTTTAATTACTGTACAGTAATATTCTTCTCATTTGAAATCATCAGGCGCTCGTTCTGTGTTTTCCTTCTCCATATCGAGGTTATGGTATAATAATTTATCTCAAGATCGAAATAAATACTTTCAGAATAAAAGCAAATAGCGGAACGGAAAACAGTACCAAAGATGGAGATGGAAAATATCGCTGAGAAAGCGAGTAAGAAAGCGGAAGAGAGCAAGAGACATACAGAGAGACAAACAATCATTACTCATGTCATCTGTTCGTCTGTGACATTTTACTAAATCATATTTTAATTATTCCTTTATCTTTCCATGACTGTTATATATTTGAATGAATATTTCAGATAGGGTCAAATTTGGTTTTAGGTTATAATATGAACAGCTATTTTTATTTAGGAGTACGTCGAAACGCGATCTCATTAAAAATCGCGGAACAGAAAACACTATGAGAGATGAAGATGGAAAACGACATTGAGAAAACGAAAGAGAGAGAAAGTTGGGCGTATTGTTATTTATTATTACCGCTATATATGCTATTTGTCTCTCCGATCAACCCCACCCGCTCTGGATTCCTCTCTAGTTTCCATTGTTTTATCATGATTTACATTCGAAAGTTTTACTTTTTATAATTATTGTATAGTAATATTCTTGTTATTTCGATTATAATCATGCGCTCGTTCCGTGTTTTTCTTCTCCACATCGAGGTTATGGTATAATAATTTGTTTCAAGATCGAAAGGAATACTTTCGGAATAAAAGCAAATAGCGGTACCAGAGATGAAGATGTAAAATGGCGCTGAGAAAGCGAGCAGGAGAGAGAGATAGAAAAGAGAGAAATACAGGGAGAGAAAAAGAGAGAGAGAGAGAGAAAGAAAGCGGGAAAGAGACAGAGAGACAAAGAAAGAGACAATCAGAGAGGAACAATCATTTCTTATGTCATCTTTTCGTCAGTGACATTTTACTAAATCACATTTGTATTATTCCTTTATCTTTCCTTGATTGTTATATATTTGAATTAACATTTCAGATAGGGTCAAATTCGGTACTACGTTATAATTATAATCAGCTATTTTTATTTAGGAGTACGTGGAAACGAGATCTCATTAAAATTTGCGGAACAGAAATCACTATGAGAGATGAAGATTGAAAACGACATTGAGAAAACAAGAGAGAGAGAGAGAAAGTTGTGCGTATTGCCATTTATTATTATGCTATTTGTCTCTCCGATCAACCCCACCCGCTCTGGATTCCTCTTTAGTTTCCATTTATCATGATTTACGTTCAAAGGTTTTACTTTTTATAATTATTGTACAGTAATATTCTTCTTATTTCGATATCATCAGGCGCTCGTTCTATGTTTTCTTCTTCATATCGAGGTTATGGTATAATAATTTATCTCGAGATCGAATGGAATACTTTCGGAATAAAAGCAAATAGCGGAACGGAAAACAGTGCCAGAGATGAAGATGGAAAATGGCACTGATAAAGCGTGCGAGAGAGAGAGAGAGAGAAACAATAATTTCTCACAATCATCTGTTTGTTTGTGACATTTTGCTTCATCACATCTTCTTGTTCATTCCTTTATCTTGCATGATTGTATATCTTTGAATGATTATTCCAAATAGGGTAAACTTTGGTTCTATGTTATTTGTTTATTAACAATTTTTATTTAGGATTACGTCGGAACGTGATCCCGTTAACATTCTTTGAAAACAGTAACGACAACTGCAAAACAAGAAGACCCCCGAAAAACAGGGTTATTTGAACCCGATATACATGTAGTATACATGGATCATCAATGCTGTATGTCAGCATCCCATTACCTTATTTCCGCTCTTCTATTGTTGGAGTTTATAACCATGACAACGACCTTGACCCTCGTATGGCGCGCCGTTTGACCAATAATTCAGATAAACACTGTTTATCGCCGATAAACACTGTTTATCGTCGAAAACACTGTTTATCGAGCGATAAACACTGTTTATCAAGCGATAAACACTGTTTATCGAGAAAAACTATGTTTATCGACTGATAAACACAGTTTTCTCGATAAACAATGTTTATCGCCGATAAACAGTGTTTATCGCCGATAAACAGTGTTTATCGAGAAACTGTGTTTATCAGTCGATAAATAGTGTTTATCGCCGATAAACAGTGTTTATCGAGAGAAACTGTGTTTATCAGTCGATAAACAGTGTTTATCAGCGATAAACAATGTTCAAGTATCTGATTTATTTGGCAAATGGAGCGCACTCGTAGGCCTACTCGAGATCAGAGCCGTATGCACTACTCCGCACGTTAGTCAGGTGGATTAGTGAAATTACCGTTACTTAATTGCCTGATAAAAGCACCATTTTTGGTACAGGGTTTCCTTAGGACCTACTCAACGATATAAGGCTAGGAGCCCCCGGCAAAAATTTTAATTTAAGGCTCGGGGCGGGGGCGTCTTTTTGGAGCTCTAAATAATTGTATAACATTGATTTGTTGTTGGACAAATGCCATTTTTGGTACAGGGCTTCCTTAGGACCTACTGAACGATATTAGGGTAGGAGTCCCCGGCAAGAATATCATATAGGGGTGTGGGGCGGGGGCGTCGCCTCGTAGCCCACAAATAATTTATAATTACGGTAATATAACATTGAGTTTTGTTGTACAAACGCCATTTTTGGTACAGGGCTTCTTTAGGACCTGCTGAATGATGGTAGGGTAGGAGCCCCCGGCATTACTATTCATATATGTTTGATTGGAGGCCCCATGGCATTTGTACAACAAAAACTCAATGGTATATTACCTTATGAATTATTTGTGGACTACGAGGCGATGCCCCACTATATGATATTCGTGCCGGGGCTCCTACCTAATATATTTCAGTAGGTCTAAGGAAGCCCTGCACCAAAATGGCATTTGTATAACAACAAATCAATGTTATAACATTATTGGGGGCTCCAAAAATACGCCCCACACCCTTTGAATTTTTTTTTGCCGGGGCTCCTAGCCTAATATCATTTAGTAGGTCTAAAGCCCTGTACCAAAAAGGTGCTTTATCCGGCAAGTAACGGTAATTTTACTAAGCCACCTGACTAAGAATCATTTCAGCGATATTAGTGATTATATTCGCTATGATTGAAAGAGATAGAGAGCATAGCCCGGGTTCAAATTCAGTATTCGTTAAATTATTAAACCCGGTGCTCATGATCATTTATATGCCATGTTATTGTAATGCAACGCTACACACAAATATTACCAGATTGCCGTTTATTGTCTTCAAATATTGTTCAAATAGAATTGTAGAGACGATGAACAAATAAGAATAATAATGCAAGGTCGTTAGTCATGAGAATGTCAACTTCTATCTCTCTCAGCATAATAGTCCGAACAATAGAATGAACCGAGAGGAAGCAACTGAAATTTCTTAACAACGGAAACTTCTCCAATGGAGCCTAACATTAGATTTGTTTTCCCATTCAAATAGCATTGTAAAGGCGGTGAAAAACAAAGGAATAATACTAATATTCCGTCGTTAATGGTGAGAATGTTCACGTCTATCTCTCTCAGCTAATTACGGCAAACAGTGGGCTAAACCAAGCGCAATCAACGAATTTGTCATGAGTCCTGAAATTTCAATTTGTTACTGCACGTCATAGTAGCATTAAAGAGTAAGAGTTGAAATCTGAAATGGATTTAGCGCCTTTTGGTTGAAAGTGTAAATTTCATATCAATATTTTCATGAAACAATGAATTCTGAGGAAAATTTAGTGATTTAGATACACATGAGAGAGGTCTATTCAAATCGTGTAAAACATGCAATTTGGTGAAGAGTGGATTTAGCGCCTTTTGGTTGCAAGCTTTTCATTTGCATCTGGCTCGAGTTTTGCTTGGGTATTTGGTACTGGAGGATGAACATGGACAAAATGTTTATATGATCGCATTATCTCTTATTAATTCTAGTTCCAATGTTTTCTGACTGTTTTCAAGACAATATCATGTTTGTCGAGCATAGTTCTATGTAGCTTGATGTCTCATGTTATTTTTAGGAAAGCAAATTAAGCAACTATTATTCAATTTTAGCGATAATCGTTCGCCATTGCTACTCTTTAATGCTACTATGACGTGCAGTAACAAATTGAAATTTCAGGACTCATGACAAATTCGTTGAACAGTTGATTGCGCTTGGTTGAGCCCACTGTTTGCCGTAATTAGCTGAGAGAGATAGACGTGAACATTCTCACCATTAACGACGGAATATTAGTATTATTCCTTTGTTTTCACCGCCTTTACAATGCTATTTGAATGGGAAAACAAATCTAATGTTAGGCTCCATTGGAGAAGTTTCCGTTGTTAAGAAATTTCAGTTGCTTCCTCTCGGTTCATTCTATTGTTCGGACTATTAAGCTGAGAGAGATAGAAGTTGACATTCTCATGACTATTAAAACGACCTTGCATTATTATTCTTATTTGTTCATCGTGACATCGTCTCTACAATGCTATTTGAACAATATTTGAAGACAATAAACGGCAATCTGGTACTATTTGTGTGTAGCGTTGCATTACAATAACATGGCATATAATGATCATGAGCACCGGGTTTAATAATTTAACGAATACTGAATTTGAACCCGGGCTATGCTCTCTCTATCTCTTTCAATCATATAGCGAATATAATCACTAATATCGCTGTAATGATAGGTGGCTTAGTAAAATTACCGTTACTTGCCGGATAAAAGCACCATTTTTGGTACAGGGTTTCCTTAGGACCTACTAAATGATATTAGGCTAGGAGCCCCCGGCAAAAAAAACAAAACATCAATTTAAGGGTGTGGGGGCGGGGCGTATTTTGGAGCCCCAATAATGTTATAACATTGCTTTGTTGTTATACAAATGCCATTTTTGGTGCAGGGCTTCCTTAGGACCTACTGAAAGATATTAGGTAGGAGCCCCGGCACGAATATCATATAAGGGTGTGGGGCGGGGCATCGCCTCGTAGTCCACAAATAATTTATAAGGTAATATACCATTGAGTTTTGTTGTACAAATGCCATGGGGCCTCCAATCACACATATATGAATAGTAATGCCGGGGGCTCCTATCCTACCATCATTCAGCAGGTCCTAAAGAAGCCCTGTACCAAAAATGGCATTTGCACAACAACAAATCAATGTTATAAAATTATTTGGGGGCTCCAAAGACGCCCCTGCCCCACAGCCTTAAATTGAAATTTTGCCGGGGCTCCTAGCCTAATATCGTTGAGTAGGTCCTAAGGAAACCCTGTACCAAAAATGGTGCTTTTATCAGGCAATTAAGTAACGGTAATTTCACTAAGCCACCTGACTAACGTGCGGAGTAGTGCATACGGCTCTGATCTCGAGTAGGCCTACGAGTGCGCGCCATTTGCCAAATAAATCAGATACTTGAACATTGTTTATCGGCGATAAACACAGTTTCTCTCGATAAACACTGTTTATCAGCGATAAGCACTGTTTTTTCGGCGATAAACACTGTTTATCGACTGATAAACACAGTTTATCGACTGATAAACACAGTTTCTCTCGATAAACAGTGTTTATCGCTCGATAAACAGTGTTTATCGGCGATAAACAGTGTTTATCTGAATTATTGGTCAAACGGCGCGCCATACCCTCGGCCACGACCATTGTTCCTCTTACGTAACTTAGCTGTAGAGGTGGGCCAGATCTGCGCATGCGCAATGTTCCTGCTCGTCGAAGCCACTGGCCAGGCTTGAACGCACACGCCTTGTACGGCCGCTGAACGCACGCACGGCAGCGAACTGGTCGAGTCTTTGATTTTTATTCTCGTTTGTGAGGCGGCTATCGGGCTGAATAATGTCGGAAGGAACGGGTTAAGGGTAAGGGGGATTATAGAGCATTGCTACATGGTTTGCCCATATGTACTATTAGTATTAGGTGCGTATTAGTCCGGGAGCCAGGGGTAAACCCAGCTGGAAAGGAAACCAATTTTCATGTGCACATATGTAAAGATCGCATAGCTCCATATAGCAAATTGACCGTCTGGCATGTTCTAAGTGGTGGGTGTGGCCAGGGGGCGGCCCCCTCCCAAAAAACGGCCCTTTTGACGACAAAATAGTATTTTGTAAATAATATTATAAGGAAACCTTGAACCACCATGAGTTTGGTGTCATATGAAAGAAAATTAAATTGTCTACATTTTGATACCTATTTTAACGAAATTAGGATTAATTAACGTCGCAAATTTAAGTAAAAAACATGATTTTTGGTGATTTTTTTCGAAATATTGAATTTCATCAAAAAAGATTATTTTCCATATATCAAAATCGGAGAAGTGCATTTTTTCATAACTTTCCAGGAATTTGCATATGTACAAAGACAATATCTTGTGCTAGGGAGAGGTTTATATATCTTTTCAATAAAAAGTGATAGCAATCCAAAGTTAATGATTTGATTTCCACAAAAACAATATTTTTGCCCACATGTGTATTAACTGTATGCATATACGTGCATTAGTGTATTAAGGACCTGCTTGGTGTGTTTACATCTAGTTTTAAAGATAAATTTTAACTAAAACCTCTAATCACCATGTATTTGGTGTCAAAAGATGGATAATTAAAATACCTTCATCCTGATATCAATTTCAATGAGTGATGTAGTGTGTGAAATATAAATTTTGAGCCAAAAAGGTGCTTTATTGTAGATATTCCTCTGATTTTGGCCAGTATCTCGATATATTAACTGGAGAAAAGTGATTAGACATTTAGTAGTGCAGAAAGTTCAGAGGATTTGGAGCGCTGAGTGCAATTGATAAGTTCTTCTTCTGTACTCTGGGATGTTTCAGGAAATGTGGACATTGGCAGTTGCCCCCCACCCCATCCCGCCCCCTTCCAGCCGCTTGTCATAATCTTGCCCATGACCAAGACAAGTTAGTGCATCGATCAACATGAATATAATATAATATCGCCATGTTTGGTTTAATGGTTTATTTTGCCTGACTACTAAGCAAACATGATTGTGTATGCTTGTAAGCAACCAATCGTACTCCGCATAATTCCTATTGGGATTAGATTAGAATGACATAAACTTTTCTCATAAAATAGTTTCGGCTAGGTATGCAAAGCACCTTTTTGGCTCAAAATTTATATTTCACACACTACATCACTCATTGAAATTGATATCAGGATGAAGATATTTGAATTATCCATCTTTTGACACCAAATACAATCATGGTGATTAGAGGTTTTAGTTAAAAGTTATCTTTAAAACTCGATGTAAGCACACCAAACAGGTCCTTAATACACTAAATGCACGTATACAGTTAATACACATGTGGGCAAAAAAGTTGTTTTTGTGGAAATCAAATCATTAACTTTGGATTGCTATAACTTTTTATTGAAAAGATATATAAACCTCTCCCTTGCGCAGGATATTGTCTTTGTACATCAGCAAATTCCTGGAAAGTTATAAAAAAACGCACTTCTCCGATTTTGATATATGGAAAATAATCTTTTTTGATAAAATTCAATATTTCGAAAAAAATCACCAAAAATATTTTTTTTAAACTTAAATTTGCGATGCTAATTAATCCTAATTTCGTTGAAATAGGTATCAAAATGTAGATAATTTAGTTTTCTTTCATATGACACCAAACTCATGGTGGTTCAAGGTTTTCTCAAAATATTATTTACAAAATACTATTTTGTCGTCAAAAGGGCCGCTTTTTTGGGAGGGGGCCGCCCCCTGGCCACACCCGCCTTTTAGAACATGCCAGACGGTCAATTTGCTATATGGAGCTATGCGATCTTTACATCTGTGCACATGAAAATTGGTTTCCTTTCCAGCTAGGTTGACCCCCCTGGCTCCCGTACTATATGCGCAATGCTAGTAACTTCCTCATATTTTGTTGCAACATACCCAGGATACGAGCTCACCGTTTAGTACATGGTTTAGTCTTATGGTTTCCTTCAACCTTAAGTTTTTCTTTAAAAAAACATGTGTTGTTCTTGTTTTTAATCAGATGAAGATGAAGCCAAAACTTTTTGTTTAAGTTAAATGCATTTTTATATATAAGGGAGGGCGGGGCAGAAGAAGACACACTATGTTTTAAAAAAGTCAAACAAAAATTTGTCAATAATTACGGTTAGCAAGTGAAATATGAACAAAAAAACAATTATTAGCGATTGAGAGAAATTAAACATATATCTTTTACAATAATCATTTTCGTTTCAACTGAACTATTTTTCATCCTCCCCAGATTTTTAGGTTAAAATAATTTATCATAAATTTCGTCAGAACTTTCACACTACCCCTCCCTCCATTGAAATGCCCCCCCCAATTAAAATCAAGAGTTATTTTGGGATGGGGGCATTATGTTGCGTAGGACATGATGTGTGTTCAGAAATGATGCAAGCTATCTGTCAACTGATACATAAAATGAGATCTGGATCCAGGTGATATTCATGATTTTCAATCTGAATCATGAAGATAGGGGATGGTGAGGTACAGAATTTGAACCCTCCCCCTTCTGTGAATCTCCCCCTCCTAGAACAAAATTAGACAAATTTGTGCAAAGCGATATTCATAAAGTAAATTGCAATCGAACAATTTCTCCAGTAGTTTTTTTCCAAGAAATCTTTAAAAATGCATTTAAAGTCTAATGGTTAAAATTGCATGTGAAGATTTTCAATATCCCCCCCCCCTGCATCGAAAATTTGACCCCAATTATTCATTACGTATAATAAAGTCATTCACCAGCCAAGTGTTAGATAATGAGAGACATGGCTTCAACTGATAGACTGGTACATGTATCATTCTCTAAAAAAATATTTACTTGAAGGTTGTAATCAGCACCCGCATCCCCGCACCCTAAGCCGTGTGATGAGGTGGAGTAGGGGCGGGGGTGGGTGGGGGGATGCAGCTCCCCTGCCTGGTTTGAACTTATCTAAATATTGAGCAACCGTCACCTTTTATCCAGGCAGCAAGGAGGTAGAATAACAACATAACCGAGGATGCGGCTAGGTGCTGGAATACATCTCATCTGGTTTATTTTTCACGACGAAATTACATTTTTAATATAATTAGGTGTACTTTCTGAACGTTAAAAACTTGGAGTTACATCATAGTGGGGAAAAGAAGTCTTGTCAAATTACGTAATTCTTTAAAAGGGAATATACATGTCAATGCCCCACCCTTTATGTATCATTCGGAGTCCCTCCACTCTCCTTAAAAACTTTGACCCAAATTCGAGTATTGCTTTCTTCAAGAAACCAATGTACGTCATTAGTGAAAAAAATGAGTCCTGTACATTTTCTTTATTAAGAGATATGATTTATCCAGTTTGATCGAAAGTCCTCCAACCAATCGCACACCTGCAGATACCTATTTATTTGGTACGCAGTGGCATCTCTATCAGGGTAGGGGATACGTGCATTTGAAAAGAGCAGAAAAAGGGGGCACAGAAAAATAAAAGAGAGAAAAGGAAAGGGTAGAAAAGAAGAAAACTGTTGATCCTAATGAATACATGCACCCCAATATGACAGGCTAAATGCATAAGAAATATAAAAATGTTCAAGCTCGGTCGCGGCTCGCATAAGAAGTTTGCACGGGATCTCGTAATTTTGCGCCCCAATATAGGGGATATAGTTTATAATTAGCATTTTAAATGGCTCACAATCTGACATCAAAATGTAATTCCCATTGCTTTGCCCCCTCTTATAAGTTTCTCCAGCCACTTGTGAAATAGTGCATCCCAAATAACTGAATGTTTAAGATGGGATTCAACTTTTTCAAAAGAAAATCGTCTTTGAACCTTTGGAAAAAACTTCTGCTTTTGAAAAAAAAAATCTTATCTTTTGGTTACCTTGCTATATTTCTCGACTATATTTCTCTTCAGTGCGCGCTATCTTTTTTTCACTATTTAAATAGAAATGAAGAGAAACCCACTTATCTATGATTAAAATGCGAAACTATACATAGGCCTACCACTCGATCGCTGTGCTCCCTTGCAATATTCCTAAGCCGGTCGCCTTACTAACTTGCTTGTGCAGTTACGTAGATAAGTTTGGGCAATGGAGGGTGGGGGACGCAGTTACATGAAATGCTCTGGGCGCCATAATCCATATATACGCCACTTTTCATACAGAGTTGTGAATTGATTTCTAGATATCCAAGATATAGTTGGTTTACACAAGGAGTATTAGGCTCCTAAGTTGGATAAATCGCAACTAAGACGGGCCCAAGAATTCAAAAGATAGATGTGATTTAAACGCAATACTAAATTGGGAAAAACTTGACGGTTTGGGTTCTGAACTTGTACTACATCCTTCTTTTTTCTTCTTTAAAAAGAAAAAAAACATTGCTGATACTAGATGATAGCACCCTCTGCTGCTACCTGGTCTAAAATGTCTCTTCTACCTTCACTTTATTGTGGTATCTGCTCATTTATCAGCTTGTCGTAGGCACTTGTGAGGGAGATGTCAGTTGACATATTCTCATTAATTTCCCTCTTCCACTTTTCACAAAGTGGTTGCGAAAATCTTTGGTGCTTGTAAGAGCGTGTTTGTAATTGATATTATATCCTCTATGAGGCGCGCCAGCTACTTCAGGGCATCACTGGTACTGTGGGTGCAATCGGTGCAAGTTATAAACCACATTACCAAGTATGTACATGTAAATGTTTCACAGTGTAAATTATGTCTATTATTTTAATCTAAGTCACATATTATTCGGTGATTTCCTGTCTATAGGTTTCTGTCACAAAACTCTAGATTAGATCATGATATATGTCTTATTAATCTGGATTTATTTCGAATTTTAGAGGGGAAGATCGGGTGATTTCAAACTTTTCCCTGTATCATTTGATTTTAAATGTTTTGTGAATTCTTCGTGATCTCTTTTTCTAATTCAATGTACTCTTGAATAAATGATGCTTCACACCAGTTTCTCTAATTAAAGGGACAGTTGAATTCTTGTTTAATGGTTCAATGGTTCAATGGTTCAACTTTATTTCCACTTTATCATATTAAATATACATGTATAATAAAACATAAACAAAACAAGCAGCGCATTACCAAAATCGGTACAATAACAATGTTGCAATTAGTAAATGATGTACATACCTTTTTAGTGAAAATATACATTGCATCATTATAAATGAATTGTAGAAAATGAAATCATTCTTAAATACATCATACTTTGAGATAAAGTGAAGGAACCTTTAAAGATACTACGTCCCTTTTGCAGCCAACATCAAATTCTGTAGAACTTTGCAGGAATTATGAATATGTCATGTATGTCCTATCTGCGAAATTTAAACGTTAGCAGTGTCCTAATATAGGATTTCTCGGTCAATTTCGTAAGCTTTTCATTCGTTTTGATACATTCAAATTCGCGAAATAAAGCTGCCGGCGTGTAAATTTCATTCAAAATAACACTTTTTTCATTTGATTTACTTATTCGGTCAATGGATTTAGCACTTGTTTCATTCAATTTAACAACCGCTTACAAATGCGCAGTTTGCATTCATTTTCGTCAACAATAGCAAATCGGACGTCCGTACCATTCAATTTCACTTTGGGTCATTCTAAATAACAAAGTTTTCATTCATATTCGCCTATCCTTACAAACCTATGGTATACATGGTATATGCACATGTTTCTCATCTAAATTAAACAAATAAGTTATTGGTAATTATGACTGTGATCACGATCGTGATTGTGATTCAGTGTGATGGTGATTCAGATTTTGATGTGATTATGATTGTGATTGAACTGATACTCATATATTGTTCTTAACATGTTCAATACGGACTAAATATAATTTACACAAATATAAATGGCTTCAAAGAGATTACGAACATCGAATAAATTATCAAAAACAAAACCAAACAAAACATAAAAAATAAATCAATGTATAGAGTATTGATACCCCCACCATTATGATACGCCACTCCAATAAATACAACTGTAGTCTGTAAACACACACTTTGCATGCACTTATATCATTGCATATTCATAAAAAGACACTCTTGCTTAGTTCCATGCTAATTCTATATTGATGTGGCTAGGTTATATCTACTTAACACATGATCGTTCAGTTGCTAAATATGATGATTTAGTGGGTATACACCAGGCGCGGATCCAGAATTTCTTAGGGGGGCCCAAGGGCTCTAGGTGGGGTCCAGGGGCGAAGCCTCCGGAAGCTCAGGGGTTTTAGGCAATTTATTTACGTTCAGTTGTGCATATTTTGATACCTTATTTGTGACACTGGCAGGATACTAATTGGCGTGGGGTCCAGGGGGTGGAGCCCCCAGAAGCTCCAGGGGCTTTAGGCATTAAATACCGTCAAATGAGAATATAGGAGCCCACCTTAGGGCTCTAGGTGGGGTCCAGGGGGCAAAGCCCCCGGAAGCTCATGGGTTTTAGGCAATTTAATTACGGTCAGATGAGCATTTTTTGATACCTTATTATTTTGTGACACTGGCAGGACACTAATTGGCGCGAGGTCCAGGGGGCGGAGCCCCCAGAAGCGCAGGCGTTTTAGGCATTAAATTACCGTCAAATGAGCATCCAGGGGCCCGCCTTAGGGCCCTAGGGGAATCCAGGGGGCAGCGCCCCGGGAAGCTCAGGGGTTTTAGGCATTTAATCACGGTCAGATGAGCATATTTTGATACCTCATTATTTTGTGACACTGACAGGTCACTATTTTTTTCTTTCTTTCTCTCTTTCTTTCTATTTCTTTTTAATATACTTTTTCAAAAAAAGTGTGGGGGGAGCTCGAGGCCCCCGAGCCCCGCCGTTCCGCGGGCCCTAACATGAAGGCCTCTAAATAAGCATATTTCTTGCCTGACTGTAAATTTAGGAATTTGTCATTTTCCAACAACTAATAAAAAAGTAATTTACTAAAAAGTGAGGAAAAATCTCGGAAAATTACGTCATTTCAGCAACATATGTAAATCACCGGTATCGAATCGCAACTGATCTCCCCTACCTTTCCTCTCTCTCTTTTTTCTTTCCCATTCTCTTCTCTTCCCCTTTCCCTTCCCTTCCTTCTCTCTCTTTTAGGTTTGCTGGGGCGGGGGCAAGGCATTTCGCCCCCGATGCACACGTTGTTGGCGGGATTAATCGCAACTGATCTCCCCTTCTTTTCACCCTTTTCTTTTTTTCTTCTTCCTCTTTTTTGTTCCCTTTTAGCTCTCCTATTTCTCTTTCCCTTCCTTCTCTCTTTTTTTTTGGCGGGGGCGGGGGAGAGGCAAGGGCCTTGGTCCCCCGATCCACAATTTGTTGGCGGGAAAATTGCAACTTATATCCCTCTTCTTTTCTTTTCTTCTTCCTCTTATTTCCTTCCCTTTATCTCCTCTTTTCCTTTTTTCTTTCCCTTTCCTTCCTAATTCTCTCGTATTTTTTGATGGGGGCAACAGCCTGGGAGACAAGGCCCTTTCGGCCCCCGATCTCCTTCTTTCCCCCTTTTCTTTTCTTATTCCTCTTCTTTCTTTCCCTTTCTCTCCTCTTTCCCTTTCTCTTTCCCTTCTTTTCCTTCTCTCTTTCTCTCTTTTTTTGGGGGGCAAGGCCCGCTCGGCCCCCCTTGGATCCGCGCCTGGTATACACCCCTAGTGAGGACAAATAACATGTTTGTTGCTTACCAACCCATACAATTTGAAATGGATTTAGCATGGAACTAAGCTTGCGGGGTTCTATATATGATCATACTGGGTAAGATTTATATGTTTAATTTGTCTGCAAAACGTGTGAAATTGTATGCAAAGAAACGAATTTGAATTCACGGAAGACGCTATTACGTAATCGCGAATCGTCTCGCTTTAAATTGAATGAAAATTTTACGAAAAAGAGACACGTTTTAATTCGAATGAAAATAAAATGTTTTTAAATGATCGTTTTATGAATTTAAATGCTAAAAAACGAATTTGAACGAAAAATAACAGCTGCGGTGACAGAATCGGCGAAATTGAATGAACATAAAATGAATTTGTGTGGCCAACTTACGAAATTGACCGAGAAATCCTATATTCAAATTATGCAAGGAAACCCGTTTACTTGCTAGACTTCACTGTCAGACACTATTGAGTGACTGACTGGCTTTTTTCATCTTTGGTAATAACATACATAAAATGAGCTGTAAAGGGTACATGAGCATTTGTCTACATCAATAACCCACTTCTTGTAATGGCCAAAATTAAACTGATTGAATCTTTGCGCAGCATAAAACATACGACCATTCGGTACAATGGTCTGAAAAATCAGACTATTATTTACTGGCTCTATAGTTCCTAAGTCGATTCGACAACTAATAGTCGTTATTTTCCCACTTAAAGACATTTTCAAGCCCCCTTTTTTTAGGGAAGTTCTAAATTAGTATTTTCTTTCAAATGCCGTTGGACTTTAACCTTTTCATTTGTTTGGCCTGCAAATAGGACATAGTACCTTTAAGCTATATAATAGGTCCCCTTTTAGGAAAAAAAAAATCAAATTTGTATTCAAGAATGAAAAAAAGGAAAGAAAATAACGAGTTTAGTGCAAGGACACAGAGGGAACAGTGAAGAGAAAGGATAGACAAGGAAGAATGAGAAGGAGAAAGGGTGAAAGAACAGGAAGGAGGAGGATGAAAAGTGAGAGAGAGAAAGAGAGAGAGAGAGAGAGAGAGAGAGAGAGCAGCATTCCAAGTTCATTACAGTTCGAGCAAGTACATTTCAACAAAAGGGTACTAGGTACGCAGTTGAAACAATGAAGGACTGTCAGGCTTATAACGAAAAGCCTATTGAAATTTACAAAGGGAGAAACCTGTTGAAGGTATGTGCATGGTTTCTGTATGAGATATACATCTGAATACATTATTTAGGGTTGCCAAGTCCTGCATCCACAAATTAACTATGAGTACTCTGCTTTATTGTAGAGTACTCACATATTACGACATACGGGGGAGTGCCGCTCTAATGGGTCACTTTTTCACACACAAAAATCCCTAAACATGGGTCCCATTTTAAACAAAAATATCACTAAACATGGCTTCGTTTTTTTTGCATGGCAAACACCCGAAAATTGTGGAAAACGGGCCTTTATTTCGAGAAAAATCTGCCAAAACGACCCTTAAAAATGGGTAGGGATTTCGAGGCTTAAGCGGCACACCCCCGCCCAAACCAAATCTGAGTACCCCCTCCCGGAGTACAACACAATAGAGAAGAAGCTACGTACATGTAATGACTAATGACACCTTTAAATCATTTAACACGTTCATCAACAAGTCATTTTGCACGCTGATAATTTTGCAAAAAAAATCTTTTCAGGTACCACATAATTGAGCAAAAAGTGGGAGCATTTTCCAAGGTTTGCTCGAGAGAATTCCAAAACTTGTGTCCAGTATATAGAAAAAGGAATTTAATGCTGACACTGCTCTCATTCTCGGTAAATGATATGAATGAGACTGTCGCGTGGGATAATTATGGTGTTGTTTTCAGAATATTAGGTTCATAAAAAAGTTTATCATTTGGCGCAAAGTATCCAGTGTTGTTAATAGTTCAGATCGCAAAGGCTTCAAAGTGAATGGTTATTGTTCTTATTCTTATTTCTGACATTTCTAGTGCCCTTTTAAAACCTAAAATTGCTATGAAGGTAATTTTAGACCCCAAAATGTGAGAATTTAGATTGGATACGATCATACCAATTCAGCTCCTCTACCTCCAAAATACGGTGACCGTAAAAATCGAATAATAACAACAATAATGACTAGAACTGCAATCGTATCAGAACGATATGCATGCATTGACGGCAGACGCCCGTGTTTTTACGTAACAGACGAAAGAGCCTCTCTTGGACTATCCATGCAGAGGAATTTGTTAGAAGTCTGTAGCATCTAGAATTATGGTGTAGGTAGGAAGGCCGACAGAAATGTGTCAATAACGGCCTGAAAAGACAAAATGGCACCTGGAAAGTTACGCATGGGTCATTTCGCAAAACGAAGAGTTCAGTGACCTTGATGGGATGCTACACATTATGCCTACGAATTTTGTAAGGAATCGGGATAACGAAAGGGACCTAGATAGGACTCACAAGCGCTGCGTGCAAAACGAATCGGATTGGGTGAAAGAAGAACATGTCTTGACACGTGCTGTGGCCCAAATGGCCTACCCAAATGGCCTTGCGTCAATAATGCCCGTCTTGACAGATTTTCAAAATCCTGCTTCGAGATGCCCCGCGTTTGGCCACCCAGAATATGCTTGCAAAATTTCAAGGAAATAAAAGAATGAAAAGGGGGCGGATGGCGCGGATGACGTCATAGTCAATACGTATTTTAGTTGTGCGGGAACGTAGAAGCCCGATATTTTCTTAACTTTGACGGCATTTTGAGGTAATGCACAAATGCTAAAAGATATTAAATTACTTGAAATGGCTCAAATTTTAATCATAATAAAACAGACATCTGAAGTTATTAGAAGCTTACTATTTGTTTCATGTTGTTGAAAAATCGTAATATTCCCTAAAATTCCAATATTTCTTGATTCGTTTTCATTATAACGGCCCAGCGCTCACGTCCATCACTTACCTTATACCAGTCAGATTATTATACCCGATGGTCCTAGACAAACAGAAAGTAATCATTTGAAATTATGCAAACTATTACTAGGAAGAAGAATAATTATTTTAGCGATATAAGTGATTATATTCTCTATGATTGAGGCATACACATACACATTACATACTCCGTGGTAAGAAGGAAGTAAGCGAAGGAAAAGGAAGGCCATGACAAGAGAGAGAGAGAGAAAAAAAAAATATGGCCCGAGTTCAAATTCAGTTTTCTTTAGATTATCAGACCCGGTACTGATGATCATTTATCTGCCATGTGATTGCCTTATGCATTCCTTAAAAAGGAGTGCCGTTTATTTAGTGTAAGCTTATTCATCAAGAGGTGGGGCTGAATTGTGTTTTTCATCGGCTTTCAACACAATTCAGCCCCACCTCTTGATGAATAAGCTTACCGCTTTAAATGTAAAACCCTCTCTGATACTAGCTGGATTCATGATTTTCTAACGGGCAGAATTCAAAGGGTAAAACTGCATAATGTGTTATCTGATTACGTCACTACGAATACAGGTTCCCCCCAGGGTTGCGTGCTGTCAGCACCATTATTTATCATGTATACAAATGATTGTATCTCGCCAAATAACAATGTCTCAATTGTGAAATATGCCGATGACACGGCTATCATTGGCATGATCCATGGCAATGATGAACGCAAATATCGGGAGGAGTTATCCATGTTTGAGAATTGGTGTGAAGACAATTTCTTGGTATTTAATATAGCTAAAACGAAAGAGATGACTTTCGATTTTCGTTTAAACAAAGGTCAAGCAAATCCAATCATGCTTAAAGGAGAGGATATACAGAGGGTCAAGAGTTTTAAGTACCTTGGTACAATAATTGACAATGAACTATCATGGAAAGACCAATGCCAATCTCTATATGCAAAGGCTCAACAAAGAATGTACTTTCTACGGAAACTGAATTCGTTCCATGTAGACAGAACCATCCTGAAGTTATTCTACAAGTCAGTAATAGAAAGTGTAATGCTTTTCAGTTGTGCGGTCTGGTATGGTGGGTGCAGACAGGAGGATCTTAAGAAATTGCAGAGAATAGCCAATCGTGCTGGCAAGATGACTGGCGAAGTGACAGATTTGAAACAGGAATGCGTTCATACAATTCTGAAACAGGTATCACAGATTTTGGAAAATGGGAACCACCCCTTCATATCCCCGCTATATACCCTAATGCGATCGGGAAGGCGGTACAGATCAATGAAGGCTCGAACTTCACGATTCCTTAATTCCTTTGTTCCGCTTTTCATTCGTAAATACAATGAACAACTCTAGTCAAATTGAATAGGCCTGTATCTTGCCACTTCGCTATTCATCCGTTTTCTTCAACCAATGTACTAGTATCACGAGGAAATTAATTAATTAATACCCTATGATATCATATGTTATTCCAAGTTTTATTTAATAATAATAATAATAGTGATAATAACAATAATGATAATAATGATAATAATGATAATAATAATGATGATGATGATAATAATAATATTAAATAATAATACAAAATAATAATTATATATTTCCGAATTCTACGCAATCAATCGTACATTCTCAGTTTTTGTAAATCCATTTATTTTCTTATATTATTCCACGATGTAAAAACGATATAAATCCGTGTTTCCATCTGACTATGCCATTGTAAATTTGCTACTGTGTATTATCTATTTGTGTATTATATTTTGTATTGTATATTGTTCATGTGCTCTATGTAATGCCAACAAACTGAATTTCAAATGGACCAATAAAATTAATCTGAATCTGAATCTGATCTGAAGTCATCTTGTTCAAATAGCATTGTAGAGACGATGAACAAATAAGAATAATAATGCAAGGTCAATAGTTAAGAGAATGTCAACTTCTATCTGTCTCTGCTAAATAATCCGAGCAATATAATCAACCGAGTGGAATCAACTGTTAAACGAAGTTACCATGAGTCCTGGAAAATCAATTTGGTGCTGTACGTCATAAACTCACAGTAGTATTGAAGAGCAGCAATAGCAAACGATTTTCGCTAAAATTCAGAAATTGTTTGTTAGATTGTTTTTCCCTAAAAATTACTATGAGACATCAAGCTACATAGAAGTATGATCGACAATTATGATTTTGTCTTGGAAACAGTCAGAAAACATCGGAACTAGAATGACTAAGGAGATTGCGGTCACGTAAACAAGTGCATTTTGTCCATGTTAATCCTCCAGTACCAAAGTCATGATTGTATTCTTTACTTATTTCTTCTATATATTTTATTTTAATTTAAAATAGAAATTCTAATGTTTCTTCTTTTCTCTTAATAATATTTCAGCAACGAATTGAAAGTTTTGGTAAATATCTTGGATGTATTATAGCAATAGATCCTGGGCATGTGACGTATTGCAAAATATAACAATGATAATAACACGGATTATTGAAGGGATAGTTGAGTTCTGTTGCAGAGGGCGCTACACAATTTTTTTTGGGTGAGATAATGAAAAACTGAGTGTCAAAAGAATAATAACGCACTGTCGTTAGTCTACATCTCTCTGCTACATAATCCGAACAATAGAATCAACCGAGTGGAATCAACTGTGAAACGAATTTATCATGGGTCCTGTAATATCAGTTTGTTACTGCTTGGAATCGGGATAATGGAAGGGACATACATAGGACTTACAAGCCCTGCGTGCAAAACGAATGGGATTTTGGTGAATGAAGAACACGACTTGTAGCGTGCTGTGGCACAAATGGCCGTCTATACTAATATAATCCCGGAGTATCAAAAATGTTCTTAAGGATTCATAAAAAACGGATGTTTCCATATCCATGCTTGATTCATGCAATTCTTTATTTCCTGAACAACTGCCCCCTAGGACAACTACCCTATAGGATAGTTGGCCAGGGGGTAGTTGTCCTAGAGGATCAGGGGTGTCGATTTGTATTCGTGGTTGGGGGGGGGGGGATGATAGGTGCCAAAATATTTTCAGCAATGGATCAAAGCAACCAAGAGGTAAAAGCGTGTGGCAGTTTGCACCCCCTCCCTTCCAAGTTATTAACTTTTTCAAGTCACCCTTAATAAAGATAACATTTCAGAGAATATAAGAGTGGTAATAAAATTAATAACATGCTAAATGTTAGTCCTGACTCTTGCCTGCAGTGTAGGCCTACCAGACTGATATCATCTATTTTTAAACGAAATTTAGACATTACCAAAAAAAAAAATCCAATGGTGAGGGATATCAACTTGTGAAAGTATTATGTTACCAGTGGGCAAATGCATTAATAAGCAACCAGGAAAGGTTCATGTAGACAGAAAATTCTTTATTTCCTGGTGATAGAAACATACATTTTATGAATATTGATGTCTCCAAACAACATTCATCGTGAAAACCCATTCCAATATTCTGTGTAAGGAGATCTCAAAAAACATAGTTCTCATTAGTAAATGAAAAACATATTGCTTTTGGTTCTTCATTTGACTCTCTTCCTTCTTTAATTAAACCAACTGAATCCTCTCTGCGGGAAACTCAATTCAATGAAACAGAATATCACTGATGCAAAATTTGGTTCTCAAAATGACAGAAAATTTCCACTCCTGATCTCATACAAACTGTCTGTTTCTTAAAAACATAATATAAAACTTACGTTCCAACTACCAAACAACAAACTTCCATTATCTCCTTCTTCACCCAGATATACTTATCATACCAGATACGCTCTAAAATATAAGCATAATATTCCCTAAGGCCCTGACCAGAGCACTATTTTTTCCAAAAACTATAACCAGTCTTAGAAGGTGCATTATTATTGGAAGGGTGTTATAAACAAAACTTCAAACTTAATAACATTCTAACCTTCAAAAACACCTTAACTATCTAATGCCTGTTACGTTTGAATACAATACATAGGCCTACATCAGCTTTTCAATAAAACAAAAATAAGTTGTGACATAATAATCTTTCTCCAAAATATCGAACTGGAGTATTCTGTTGTATTGCTTGTTTATGTACATACAAAGAGCTTATTTTCAAGAGGCACTAGATCCATGTGTGTAACTTAAGAAAGAACTCTTTGTTTACCCGATTTTGTTCAGGTGTCTATGGAAAATTGTTAGTAAAAGATGCATGTGTTTATAATTTCTCTCGTAATTTAGGTTAATAATTTTTGTTCAAGGTAAATAGAGGAAAATGTATATCATTATCTCCATTTGCTATCTAAAGATTTTGCTCCTTTCGGAAAAAAGCTCTTCAAATGTTTTACATGTAGAGATATAAATAAACAAAGAAATGGATGAAATCAATAAAACAAAATAGATACTGAGTATGAATCAGGGAACAAACTGAAAGTTTCGTCTCCTACATGCTGCCATTTGGACAAAACCGTCTTTCTCTTCAGCTTGTTTCTCACTTCTTTTCCATCCACTCAACTACTTTAATTCCTGATCATGCATTAACCTCATACCTACCATCACCCATGCCTAACCTTTTTAGGGAGGGGGATCCCGTAAAGTAATTTTGACATTGTAAGAAATAAACATGAGCAATATTTCATTGTAGGTTACTTTAAAGTCAACTTCTTTTTCATCGCCCATTCACATCAGTTCCCTGAAGGAATGCTGGAATATATATGCCCCTCTTTCTCTTGTCTTTCTTCCTTTTCTCTTCCCCCTTCCTTTTTTCTTCTGCCCGTTTCTTCCCCTTTTCCCTTTTTCCCAGGTAGCAAGCCCATATGGGGCCCATATGGGGATGATCTGGGTCACTTGTGCCATCCCAGATGGGAATGAGCTGGGCGTACACGTATGGGTAGAATATGAATATGCCAATATGGGTAACACATGGGGAAAATCTGGGTTAACCCACATGGGATATATCTGAGTTAACCAATATGGGTACCAGATGGGATTAAGCTGGGCATACCCATTTGGGCCCAGTTTGGTATGGGTCCCATCTGGGTCCCATCTGTCTTATATGGGTTTACCCATCTGGGTCCCATATGCTTCTTGAGTGCAGATGCCTTAGGGCCCCAGATGGTTTTCCATATGGGACCCATGTGGATCCCACATGGGCTTGCTACCTGGGTTATAATCCTCTCTGTCTCTCATTATCTCTCTCTCCCATCCTTTACTTCTTTTTTGCACTTTTGCGCTTCGCGCTTAACATTTAGCTCGTTGCTTTTTAACGCTGCGGCTTTGCATTTGGCGCGCTGCATTTCTATGATGCTGTTGATTGAATAAATTGAATAAATTCATCAATTCCTGATGAAGCCGTATGACTGAGAATTCAATTTATTCTTGTCTCATATACGGTTGTCTCATTTACTTTGTTTTCTATTTATATATGTATGTATTATGAAAATGAGATAGCAAAATGTGTATATTGATGGTCATCTTGCGAGTAATAACCATTAACTACTCTCATCGGGCTCTCATCATTAATTTTCTCTTCATTTTTTATTTTTTTATGGTGAATTATTGGGGGATGATTGTACAGGCCATCCCCACCTGAAATATTGGGGATATATCCCCCAATCCCCCCGTGATCAACACCCATGTAGGGGATGGTTGTCGTAGGGGGTAGTTGTCCGGGGGTAGTTGTCCTAGGGGTAGTTGTCCGAGGGTAGTTGTCGTAGGGGTAGTTGTCGTAGGGGTAGTTGTCCTAGAGGGTGGTTGCCCTAAGGGGTAGTTATCCTAGGGGTAGTTGTCCTAGGGGTAGTTGACTGGGGTGGTTATCGGGGTGGATGTCCAGGGGTAGGTGTCCTAGAACCCTGAAAAATGACGCATATGGAAACGTTTGCTAGGATTTGTCTCATAAAAGAAGTTGACCACAACACACAGCGTTGAGTGCAGGGGTCACGGGCACAGAACTGTAAAATACGTAGAGCGCTCATCCCAACTCACAATGCACAGATCGACGTGTGGCCGTTGAACGTGCTGGGAGATACGCTCGAGTGCACACGCCGCCATTTTACTTAGTCTTCGATCTTTTCAGCTCACAAATTACAAGATTTCCAGTCTGGCCTGTCGTTGAGAAAAAAGCGGCGAACACAAAAGAGGACTAACAAAGATGGCGGATATCACCTTATCACGTGTGAGCGCTGGCCACATTTTTCGAAACACTATGAGCCTTCTACGTATATTTACAGTTCTGTGGTCACGGGCCACTGGCTTCATCGGGAAGGTAGTTCCATTATGTGAATGAGTAAATTCCGACAAAAATATTCTCCAACGCAAAAAGAGACGACATTGTGCTGGATAAATATGTTTTTTTTCCGACAAAAGTACAGAAAAATTGCATATTATCTTATTATATTATACTTTTTGAAATGTTACCCGAGGGACCCCAAATGCTGGAAAGAAACGCACATTTGAGAAAACTTCACTTTTTCATGGAAAAATGCTTATTTGGTCTATGCACGCAAGTCAGATTGAGCGGATGATACAACGTTTCCATATGCAGAGTCAATACGTGTTATTATTAGGCGGAAACTCACACATGAGTAATTTCGGAGAACGAAAAATTTAGTTAACTTTAAAGATACTATGTCCCTTTTGCAGCCAACATCAAATTATGTAGAACTTTGCAGGAATTATGAATATGTCATGTATGTCCTATCTGTGAAATTTAAACGTTAGCAGTGTCCTAATATTCAAATTATGCAAGGAAACCCGTTTACTTGCTAGACTTCACTGTCAGACACTTTTGAGTGACTGACTGGCTTTTTCATCTTTGGTAATAACATGTACATAAAATGAGCTGTAAAGGGTACATGAGCATTTGTCTACATCAATAACCCACTTCTTGTAATGGCCAAAATTAAACTGATTGAATCTTTGCGCAGCATAAAACGTACGACCATTCGGTACAATGGTCTGAAAAATCAGACTATTATTACTGGCTCTATAGCTCCTAAGTCGATTCGACAACTAATAGTCGTTATTTTCCCACTTAAAGACATTTTCAAGCCCCCCCTTTTTTAAGGGAAGTTCTAAATTAGTATTGTCTTTAAAATGCCGTTGGAATTTGACCTTTTCATTTGTTTGGCCTGCAAATGGGACATAGTAATTTTAAGGGATGCCCGAAATTATGCCTACGAAGTTTAAAATGAATCGGGATAGAGGAAGAGATCGAGATGGGGCTCACAAGTAATTCGTGCAAAACGAATGGGATTGTAGTGAATAAACAACAGACCATGAAGCGTGATATGGCACAAATGGCCACCCCTTCTAACATAATCATGCAGAGTATAAAATGGCATTTGAAATGCTCCTCTTGACAGATTAAAAAAATCCGGCTTCGGGATGAGCTGCGTTTGGCGACCCAGATTACGCTTGCAAAATTTCAAGGAAAAAAAAGGTCGGAAATGGCGAAAAGTGGTCTGAAAAAATGACGTAGCCGGTAATGTTATAATTAGGCGAAAGCGGAATTCGTATAGTGATCTTTGTTCAAATGCGATTTACTCAAACTTTTCTGTGATAACATATACCGTATTTGTTATCATTCCAAAGGGCATTTTAATGCGGTTAGTTTGACACTATGGTCAGGCTTTAAAAAAAAAGATGTTGTATTGCCCTTTAGGCGCCAGAACCTGGGTCGGTCGGTCGGAATTTTTTCTTCCCCCTCCCCCTCTTTGGGCTGATATTTTTTCTTAGTTTTGAATGCTTTAAAGATACTATGTCCCTTTTGCAGCCAACATCAAATTCTGTAGAACTTTGCAGGAATTATGAATATGTCATGTATGTCCTATCTGTGAAATTTAAACGTTAGCAGTGTCCTAATATTCAAATTATGCAAGGAAACCCTTTTACTTGCTAGACTTCACTGTCAGACACTATTGAGTGACTGACTGGCTTTTTCATCTTTGGTAATAACATACATAAAATGAGCTGTAAAGGGTACATGAGCATTTGTCTACATCAATAACCAACTTCTTGTAATGGCCAAAATTAAACTGATTGAATCTTTGCGCAGCATAAAACGTACGACCATTCAGTACAATGGTTTGAAAAATCAGACTATTACTTACTGGCTCTATAGCTCCTAAGTCGATTCGACAACTAATAGTCGTTATTTTCCCACTTAAAGATATTTTCAACCCCCCCTTTTTTAAGGGAAGTTCTAAATTAGTATTGTCTTTCAATTGCCGTTGGAATTTAACCTTTTCATTTTTGGGGCCTGCAAATGGGACATAGTACCTTTAAAGGGATAGTTGAGTTTTGTTGCAGAGGGCGCTACACAAAATATTTTTTTGGTGAGATAATGACAAACTGTCAAATTTGAAAGAACATACAATTTAAATGACAAAATCTTCTTTGGTTGATCAAACTCGGTTCAGAGATGGCTGAAATATCCATACATACCGAGTGAGTCAAAAAAAAGTTTACACCTAGAAAATTGCTAATTATTTAAAAAATCATCTATGAACAGTTAATTATCATACATCTTATGAAAGAGTGTTTTATCCCAAATCATTTGGTATCATTTTTGTGTGGTATGTGTTCACGCTTGAATGAACAGGAGGCATTGTTTGCGAGTGCAAAAATCGACTTGCGCCAAAGTTGCTTATCTGATGTTTAAATAAAACAATTGGGATTTGGGTATTAAATCGTTTTTTGCAGACCCAAATAACATTCCTAACAAAATTAATCATGCCACACATATCAAATATCGAATATCAAATGTCAAAGAACATTTGTGCGCGTGTTTGTGTGCGTGTGTGACTTTGCTTCTGCAAAAAGCATTTGCAATGCATTTCATTTGATACATTCAATTCATTCTCTCACTCCACTAATCCCAAAATAATACATGCTGTAGGCATTACTTTGGCGCAAGTCGATTTTTGCACTCTCGCAAACAATGCCTCCTGTTCATCCAAGCGTGAACACAAACCACACAAAAATGATACCAAATGATTTGGGATAAAACACTCTTTCATAAGATGTTTAATAATTTACTGTTCATAGATGAAATTTAAAGTAATTATCAATTTTCTAGGTGTAAACTTTTTTTTGACTCACTCGGTATAACGACTTTTAATATTTGTGGTGGTACACAAATATTCGATAATATGAACCAGCCGTTGAAAAAACGAGATAGCGCCTTCTACGTTTTATTCTAACCAATGCCGATGTTGGCTTTTTCGTGTTGGTCATAATACGCACAACCCGCCGGCCAGTGTATTGTTATTATTAATTAATTAACGGTTACCGTATTTTTTTTTAAAGTGGAGCTGAATTGGTTTGATCGTATTGGCTAAATTTCACACATTTTGGGGTCTAAAATTACATCCATAGCAATTTTAGGTCCTAAAAGAGCACTAGAAATGTCATAAATAATAATAAGAGCAATATAACCATGCACTGTGAAGGCATTTGCGGTCTGAAACAAGAACTCAACTATCCCTTTAATACATGTGTTTCGACATTATTCCATTCATATCTTTTCACCTCATAATAAACCATGGTTTACAATGTTGTGTTGTGACAACACCCTGTAAAACTTGTAAATATATCAACGGATCCCAAATTGATGAAATTTTAACATGTCTCGATGTATATGTCCCTTTCATCTCGTTTTTACGTAAATTTTCAACCTTTTTGAGTGCCTTCAATAAGTGTCATGAATACTTCAAGTGTTGTGAGCCTTTCCGTCGAAAACTCAAAAAAGCGAACGTCGCCCAAAAAACTCAAAACCGGGAACGTCGCCCGAATCTCGCTGGTTTCTAGCTCGTGCAATGCATTGTACACGTAAACGAGGCCGGGGTCTACTTGTTTACGCTAGTAGGATTTCGAAACTAGGGCAGAAGACGAGTGGGAATTTTGGAATAATTTGATGATTCTAAGCATTTATATCTCATTAAAAAAAAACAATATACATATTTTTGTATCCATTGAACATTTTTTCCTTCTAAAAAACGGTCGCAAAGGGCAATACAACATCTTTTTTACGCCTTATCTGCACGCAATGTACTGCAAGCATTTAACGGGCTGTTACGTAATGCCTGGTAAATTCATCATTGTGGGCGATAACTTTGCGTGGACGACATCCATTTTTATTAAACTTGGCAGACAGTTGTCACGTGTATCAATGCATATGTCTGCTGCATTGATGTAGGTATAAAGATCACTATTTTAGAGCAAGTTGAAGTTATTTCGCAATTTTCTTGAAAAGTGCAAATTTGGAGGGCAATTTTCGCAAAGACGGTCAATGATAAGGTATACATTTTTTTATTTGGCTGGAAAGGGCAGATCTTGAATTATCTAACTCAAAAAAAGGTAACGGGTTTAGCCAGGCACAATGAAGCTACTTTTTTTTTTTTCAATGATATTTTATTTTCTTCATTGCTTTTCACAAACAATAACAAAATAACAATAACAAACAATTACAAAATCAATACATAAAATAATCTGCATGTTAATATTATTATATAGAATGATTTATGATTTTACATTCACATCTAAATAATACAAATTAACTTTTACTATTTACATCAAATAAAGCATGAAACATGCATGCATGAAGAAGTCATGAACATAAAAAGACATTAAAAAAAACAAACACACACACACACACCCACACAAACACTTACATACACACATACACACACGTACACAGACACCCACACAAACACCCACTGAAAACATGCGTACATTTTGTGAGAATCTCGACCATTATATCAGCCATGTCCATTTCATTGCTTCTATTCGCCTTCCTTATTTTATTTATTCTGCACGAAGCTATTCTAAATTGTCCCACTTTCTAAAATGATATGTGAGTGTACCTCGGTCCCCAGCTAATTTCTTCTCCTCCTTTCTATTTTCTAATAATCTTTTCTTAATCTCCAAATAAGTTGGTGGTTTTTGTCTATTTTTGCTTTCTATAAATATCATATATTTTATCAAAATTATGATATGATTCAATAACTGTTCCCTATGTTTAACTCAACTATCCCTACATGGATACCTTTCTAATTTATATTTGTAATCTCTACTAAATTAAATAAATTCCCACACTCTTCCCAAATTGGTTTTACTTTCTCACAAAGACAAAATAAATGCTCTTAAGTTTCTTCATATTTACCACAAAAAGAACATAAATTACTATTAGCCATTTTAAATGTATATAAATGTAATTTAGTATATATAATATTATAAAGCATTCTAAATTGAAATTCTCTAAGCTTACTATTCAATGTGCATTTTCTAAGTCTTAAAAATATTAATTGTATATCTTTTCCATGAATATTATAAGTCTCTTCTAAATTTCGACCTGCATATGATTTTTCTACTCTCTTATTTAATAAAAAAGCGTATATATAATTTTTGAGGTTATTTGATCTAACATATATACCTTTTCAAACATAATAATATCCATATCTAATTCCCTATCTATATTTGAGTGACTATTTTCGTTCAAAAATTGTTTCCATGAAGGGGATGCCAAGAAAAATACGTTGTATTTTACT
Source organism: Mesocentrotus franciscanus (assembly GCA_037976565.1). NCBI lineage: Eukaryota > Metazoa > Echinodermata > Echinoidea > Camarodonta > Strongylocentrotidae > Mesocentrotus > Mesocentrotus franciscanus. Next base: position 25,142,275 of record CP137678.1, read on the forward strand.
AATTTCTAAACTATTTAAACCTTTTCTTTGAAATTCCTCATTAGATTTTATATTACCTTCCTTATCAACAATATGATGCAACTTATAAACATTTTTGTTAAATAATCCTTCATCGAAAGGAACATGACCATCGATAAAACAAATCTATTATTATAAATAATCTCATTCCTCTTCATAGAAACACTTTCCTTTAACAAAAATATTCTCGTAGCCATCCAAACGTCCCGCATCCATGCTGGTAATACTAATTCAGACATACCTACGGTTGCATTATTATAAAATATCAAAATTCCTCCAACATCTTTAGTTAAGTAATGAAAGTATTGTTTCCATCCCATATTTGCATCCCCCGTTAAAAGTCTCTTTACCCACATAATCCTCTGCACTAAAATAAATAAATGAAAGTCCGTTAATCTTAGTCCACCTCTACAATAATCCAAGAACATTACATTTCGCATAATCTTATCTTTTCCTTTCCACAAAAAGTCAAAAACCAGTTTATCAAAATCTTTAAATACCCAATTTGGTACTGGTGTCAGCGCCGATACATAAATCAATTTTGACAAAATAAACGTTTTTATCAATTGAATTTTCCCCATTAAAGATAAATCTCTTTGTTTCCACCAAGACAACAACTTTTTTTATTCTACTCAAAATTTCCTTATAATTTGTCCTTTCCTGAACTTCAACATCTAAAGAAAAATATATACCCCAAATCTTGACTATTTGTACTACTTTACCAAATGGGAGAGCAATATTTTCATTTTGAGAAGGGCCTAACAATAATGTACATTTTTTTAAAAATTAATTTTTAATCAAGAATTTCTAGCAAAACTTTTAAACAGTTTCTCTACCTTTTTAAATGAGTTTGAGTCCCAAATAAAGAGAGTCATATCATCTGCATAAAGAATTTGTTTTACTTGTACGTTATTAAAAGTAAATCCTTGAATTTCAGGGTCTTTATATATTGAACGAGCTAAAATTTCAATACAAAGTATAAACAAATATGGGGACAGGGGGTCCCCCTGTCTAACACCTCTCCTAATATCAAAGTACCCAGTAGATGCCTCCCCATTAAAGACACAACTTTGAGCATTATTATATATAGTCTCCACCCATCTACAAAATGATGGTCAAAAACCAAATGTAAACAAAACCTTCTGCAAAAAAGTATGTGAAACTGAATCAAAAGCCTTTTCAAAATCAATTATCATCATATATCCAGGTATTTCATTGACTGATGTATGATGAATTATATCATCTATCATTCTTATTGCTTCACCTATGTTAGGACCATTTAGATATCCCACCTGGTCGACAGAAATTAATTCATTTAAACCTTTTTTAATCCTTATAGAAAGCACTTTAGTCAAAATTGTATAATCTACATTCAATAAAGATATTGGTCTATAATTTTTTTTTTTATAAATAAGGGATCGTTTCCTTCTTTATGAATCAAACTAATAACCGCCTGCTTTTGTGATGAGGAAAATTCCTTCTTTCCAAAAGCTGAATTTACAGAATCTAAAACTAAATTTCCTATCAATGGCCAAAACAGTATATAAAATTCAACACTTAATCCATCATTCCCCGGGGATTTATTAAATGCCATTTCTTTCATGGCTGCAATACATTCTCCGTTTGTTATTTTACCTTCACATAATGCACACGAATCTGAATTTAATTTTGGCAAGTCCTGAAAAAAATCATCCACAAAATCAATTTCCTCTTCCGATTGAGCATAAAGCTTATTATAAAATGTATATATTTCTTGCATAATATTTTTTTGATCAAACTTATGTCTTCATCAAAGTATAAAGTTTTTTTTATCAATGTTTTCTTTTTATTAGACTTCGTTAATTGAGTAAAATACCCAGTATAGTGTCTCTTTCTCCACATTCATAGTGTGATGCTCTAGAACGAATTTTAATACCTTCATTTATATAATTATAACAATCCTGTAAGTCTTTTTTGTTTCGTTCTAAGTCATCAACTTTTTCCTGGTCTATTCCATTCAGCAATTCATTTTCCAGCTTCAAAATATCTTCTTCCAAATTTTCAATTCTTTGTTTTCGTTGTTTCGCCTTTTCTTTTGAATATTTTTTTTAACTAACATTTCTAATTTTCATTTTCAAAAAATCCCATAAAACTCTTTTATCTTCTATCTCTATTCGAAATTCTTCTTTTAATTTAATAATTTCCTCTTTAATACAATTAATATATTCATTATCTTGACATAAAATATTATTTGATTTCCAATAGGATCCCTGAAACTTAAATGAATACATTAACTTATCGTAAAATTGCAATTGAATGGCTGAATGATCCGGAGCCGTAGAAGGTATTATATCACATTTTAATACTACATGTTCTATCTGCTTAGAAACAAACCAATAATCTAATCTACTTTGTATACATGAATTCACTTGCCTATACGTAAACTGTTTCTTCAATCCATTCCTTTCCCTCCAAACATCCAGCAACTCAAATCTATCTAAAAATTGTTCAAACAAAATATTAAATCGAGACTGAACATGGTGTTTACTACTTCCAAAATAATCTAAATCTTTATTAAAAATAATATTAAAATCTCCCCCAATAATTATTGCATTATTTTCTTTATTAATTTCTTTTACTATTTTTTAACAAGGGAAACGCTCTCGGCGGTCTCGCCTGCATTGCGCAATTCGATATGATGAAAAATTGAGGTTGGGACATTATTTATGGGCAGGGTGGCCCATTAGCAGGCGCCTAAAAATGAAATCCTCCGAATATAATCAGTATTTTGAAGTGAATATATTGACTAAGAATCATCAGAAGAATTATTTACTATTATTTGTACCAAGATTGATAACTTTTATGAAATATGAACAAATAACAAAAAATGATTAATTAATTGTGAAAAACATAATCCAAGTCTTCTGGTCTAAAATGACCTTTGACCTTGACTATGTGGTCTGGAATTTGTGTCATATGATTTGTGATACTTGATAACCCTTGGGTACAAGTTTCATGGAATTTGAACAAACACTTTTGAAATTATGCAAAAAATTCAAAATCTTGATGTTGATGCCACAACATAGTCTAAGTTTGCAGACCTGAAATGACATTTGACCTTGACTTTGTCACCTAAAAGACTAATCACATGATTGGTGATACTTGATAACCCTTATGTTCAAGTTTCATGGAATAGGAATGTACACTTTCAAAATTACGATAAAAATTCAAAATCTTAACCTGATGCCACAACATCGTCTAAGTTTGATGACCGGAAATGACCTTTGACCTTGACTTAGTGACCTGAAATTCTACTCACATGATTGAGGATACTTGATAACCGTTTAGTTTAAGTTTCATTGAATAAGAACTTATACTTTGAAAATTATATTAAAAATTCAAAAACTTAACCTTGGTTAAGTTTTTGATGTTGATGCCACAACATAGTCTACGTTTGTTGACTTTAAATGACCTTTGACCTTGACTTTGTTACCTGAAATTCTCCTCACATGATTAGGAATACTTGATAACCCTTTAGTTTAGTTTTTGCTACGCAGGCGAGACAAAAATTGACCAAAAAATCAATCTTTTTTGATTCCCTTCCTCTTACTGGCAAATAAACATTAGCCATTATCAATTGTATCCCCTGAATAATTCATTCCATTATAACATATCTACCACTATTATCTGAAATAACATTTAACATCTGAATATCTAATTTATCATCTATTAAAATAAGCACCCCTTTACTATGGTTTGTCCCATGACTAAAATATGAACTCCCATTCCATAGCAATTTCCAAGTCTCCTCAACTTCAATTGTACTATATGTTTCTTGTAAAAACAATATCAGCACCTTTATCTTTACACCACGTACCAATTTTTGCCCTCTTTGACTTTTCTCGAATTCCTTTGACATTTAAAGAAAGAAAATTACATTTAATAAAAATATCTTTACCTTCCATAACTATATATGAATATGAATATATTCATGTATTCTTTCCTCCATATATAAGCTTCTAACACACAGGATGGCAGAAGCAGGCTCAAGAATATATAAATTACTAACAAAATCAGCATACTGGTCGGCATCCCCAACTACGTAGGCAATGCAATTAACACTCACACACAGCACACACAACACACATAATAACTTAACTAAACGAAATTGTAAGATGTATACACTAAACATTCCTCCTCTGTGAGGTCTCTCTGAGGTCCCCTCTCCCCCTCCTTACTATATAACACATGTAAATTAAACGCATTCATAAACATTTTCTCATATATTGGCGCTCGAATATCCGAAGAAATGGGAAGAAACAAAAAAATTATGTTTCATTAAATTTCAATTAAAAAATTAAAATTTATCTTTCCATACACAAATTCAATAAGTATTCCATAATCTATTTTTCCTCCATTTCCAAATGATTCAAATTCCAATTATGTGTCATCAAATTTAAATTCCAAAATTAATATTTATCAAAATCTTTCTCTCTTCCATTACTAAAATAAAAAGAGAGAGAAAAAAAATAATAACAATACTACCTACTTATCCGGCTAAAAATAGACTAGTGATAACAGACATATTGCCTCAACTATATACGCTTAATTCTAACAGAGGCAAATCAAAACCATGAGTATAGCTGCAGAAAGAAACATATTGCAAGCTGCAACCAACTGTCAGAATATGCGCTCTAAATAAGTAGATTCAATTAACTAAAACGCACTAATTTTCTGACCGACGATCAACTGCAATTCACAAAACGGGACCAACATTTTATATGAACCCTCAAATCAGAGGGCTAAGAAACTGTCATTCCAAGTCTTAGTAAAGAAACATGATCCTGACATCATCTTAGGTACAGAGTCCTGGCTATCAAAGGACATACTAGACAACGAAATCTTTCCTACGGATTTGTATGACATCCATCGCAGAGATAGGCCGAGTGATGCCCATGGAGGAGTGTTTATTGCAACAAAGAAAGACTTGATTGCTAGCAGGGTAGAAGAGTTGGAGACAAACTGCGAGATCCTTTGGTGCAAGACTGAGATGACAGGAACTAAAACCCTGTATGTCGCATCTTACTACAAGCCACATGAAGGAGACGAATCCAGCTTACTTGAGCTCCAACAATCACTTTCAAGACTGAACATGAATCACCTCATTGTCATCGGGGGAGACATCAACCTCCCAGGATGGGACTGGATTAACCGAAGGGTGAAAGAATGTGGCCACCCTGCCTTACATCACAAGTTTGGAGAAATGTTGGATGACAATGGTCTAGTCCAACTAGTAGAGGAACCTACAAGACGACAGAACATTCTCGACTTGTACCTCACCAACAATCCTACTCTTGCATACAGTGTGTCCGTGGTTCCTGGCATTTCAGATCATGACTGTCCTCTCCTAATCCTGGACATGAAACCATCTAGTAGACGACAAATACCAAGAAAAGTTCCTGTCTACAGCAAAGCAGACTGGGACGCATTCCAGGTCAGCATGGCAAGAGTTGCAGATGAGATAGCATCAAAGTATGATGAGGCCTCCACTAGTGAACTGTGGGACATATTTCAGATTGGAATCAAGCATGGTATTGAGGCACACATTCCCCATACAATGTTAAAGCTCAAAACCAACTTACCATGGGTGACTGCAAGAATCAGGAAGCTCATCAAGAAAAGGAGCAGGGTTATCAAGAGATCTAAACAAGTCCTGAAGACCACATGACTTATCCCCTATGAACTTGAAGAGCACAACAGATGTCTGAAGAGAAAAATACAGTCAGAGATGAGGAAAGAATACTGGAAATATCTAGAGTCGATCTTTGAAGGAGACGAGGATGACAACCAGTATGGGGCCATGAAGAGATTCTGGGGCTTCATTAAACATAACCGGAGTGACAATGGAGGAATCTCACATCTCAACTCCGATGGAAGGAAGTTAACTGACCCCACTGAGAAAGCTAAAGCCCTCAACCACCAATTCCAATCGGTGTTCATGAAAGAGACTCCAGCCCCACCTGATCTGCTACCTCCCAACTCGCCTTATGAAACCATGCCAGATATCATCATCACAACGGCAGGTATCAAGAAATTGCTAGACAATCTCAAACCAAGGAAAGCCCCTGGTCCTGATGGGATTACCCCACGAGTACTCAAGGAACTGTCAGCTGTCATAGCACCTTCCTTATGTGACATCTTCAGGAAGTCTTACAGCACTGGAGAGATACCAGAATATTGGATAAATGCCAATGTAGTACCAGTCTATAAGAAGGGAGACAAAGCAGAACCAAGCAACTACAAACCCATCTCACTAACTTGTATCTCATGTCGCATGGAAACCTCCAAGATATCCTGTACCCACTGCAGCATGGTTTCAGGCAACACAGGTCATGTGAGCTACATCTGTTAGGACTGGTGAGCGACCTGATGAATAACCTGCAAGATGGCAAACAGACATACATCCTAGTGCTGGACTTTAGCAAGGCATTCGACAAGGTTGGCCACCAGCGTCTCATCCAGAAACTAGACTACTATGGAGTGAGAGGACACAACAACCATTGGATCGCCAGCTTTCTGCAGAACAGAAAGCAGCAGGTGCTCCTTGATGGATGTAAATCATCTCAAGTCAACGTGGAATCTGGGGTGCCTCAGGGTTCTGTCCTCGGCCCACGCCTCTTCCTGTACTTCATAAATGACTTGCCTGACCAACTCAAGTCAAGAGTTCGTCTGTTTGCTGACGATGCCATCATCTACCTCATCGTACAGTCAGATGCTGATGCTGACCAACTGCAACAAGATCTCAACATACTGACTGGACCAAGAAGTGGATGATGGAACTGAACACCAAAAAGTGTGAGGTCATCTCAGTCACCAGGAAGCGAAACAGGATTGTACACCAGTACAAACTTAACAACTCCATCCTTACTCCTGTAGAAGCCACAAAATACCTTGGTGTCACTATAACACCAGACTTGACATGGAACAAACACATCGACAGTGTCTGCCAAAAGGCTAACAACACCCTGGCTTTTCTACGAAGAAACCTGCAGGTGAGCTCTTCCAAATTGAAAGCGACAGCACACAGCACACTAGTCAGACCCCTGGTGGAATATGCCTCTTCCGTATGGGATCCATCAACGGCCAAATACAACAACAAGCTAGAAATGATCCAGCGAAGGGCAGCCCGATACACATTGAATCGATACCGCAACACATCCAGCGTATCTTCAATGTTGCAGGAGCTTGGATGGACATCACTCCAACAGCGACGAGAACACCTTCGCCTTGTGATGTTCTACAAGATCCACAACCAGCTAGTCCCATTCAACTCAGAGGCACACATCACCAAATCCATGAGACCAACAAGAGCTGTTCACTCATAAGGATATCTCCGACCTCAATCAAGGACTCAGCAACACCAGAACTCCTTCTTCCCCAGAACAGTGAGGACATGGAACACCCTCCCAGCCAATGTCGTGACAGCCACATCTGTCGAAGCCTTTCGTCTCCAATTGACGAGAGGCTGCAGCAGCTAGATCCAATGCTGCTTTTACTTGCACCTTGTTATTTATTGGCACATGCACCCCATCCTTGTGACACACACTACACCAAAGTTCTGCAAGAATCTTCAAGACTGAAGGATCGAAGCAGACTACACCAAAGAAGAAGTGCAGCTAGGACGTGAGAGTGGGGGCCGAGAGAGGGGAAAGAGGAAGAAAATTAAGCGAAGGGAATAAAACGGAAAGGAACCCCTTTATTACGTCACTCAACCTCGACAGGCTCATATATTTTAAACTGTACTTGTACTTGTACGGGACAGAGAAAATAGACGGCAGGCACTAGATCGCCTCTGCAATGCACCCAAACAAAACGCGCACGACGCCAGACCTCCCGCTGGCAAGCTCACAATAGCAACCGCATGCTCCGGCAAACTTAGCTTGCCAGACCTAGTTACCACTGCTAAGCCCGCACGCATACCACCCGCATACACTACAGAAGCGGTCCATCCGACTGACATAACCATTATGTGCTTTCATCCGATGCTTGTCACCGAAGCATATATGCTGAACCCATTATGAATCCCATGGAATTTGGAGCACCCAAGTCCAAGGTAATCCTAAGCCCGAGTTTCACCCACACAGAATTGACCTGAAAGGAGCGCCATATTCAATATCAAAAGAGTACTAAAATAGTGAAACTATCAGCCTTCGCCACGGCATAGCAAAGCCTCTAAACGGCTTTCTTTTCATTATACGGCCACAGGAAGAAGGCCATTTCAGAACTTTAGAGTGCGCTTATATCATACATGACGATTGGAGCGTGAATTTCGGCATGGCTATGTGCAATGATGAGGACAAAAATACTGTGACAATTGGAAACGAAACAAAATTGGCATAAGAAAGTGATGGCAACTTTGGTTGTTAGGGCTCCATCTTTCACGAATTTTAGAGATTTTTGACGGAGTCAGTTTCGGATTTGATTTTCAAGTATAAAGATGGCATTTTGAAGGCCAGGGGGTGATTCACTAACAGCTAAAATCGATCCCAAATGAGATTAAATCGCTCTTAAAGGGCAAGTCCACTCCAAAAATAACTTACTTTCAATAAAAGCAGAAAAATCAGACAAACCAATCAAAAAAAGTTTGAGCAAAATCGGATAACTAATAAGAAAGTTATGAATTTTTGAAAAAGTATGTAAAACTATGGAACAATGAGAATCACAACACAAATTGCCAAGATGGTTATCAGTTTGTGACGTCATGTCCTCACAACTTATCAATTGCTTTATATAGTTTAATCCCATTAATTTCCTTTTTATCCCCAAAACTTGATTTCCCATGCCTTTGCCCAGGTTAAATGATTTGTATCATATTGCGTGCATGACATTTCCCAAAAACTTTGATGAATTTTGAAGAATTGATACTATTTTCTGAATATTGTATTTCATAATTATTGATTTTTATATAAATAGTTTATCAAAATTCAATTTGTCATGATTTAACTGGACAAAATTACTCTTTATTTGTGCATCCACACAAAAACATATTACTAACAATCTAACTTGGATGCTGATGTGAAGAAATAAGATTCTTAGGGTGAAAATAGGAAATTTATATTATCAATATAAAGAAAATAATTAGTGGATAGTGAGGACCATACGTCACAGACTCATGAGTGAGTTGCCAATTTGTGTAGTGATTTTCAAAGTTTTTCATGTCATTAAAAATTCATAACTTTCTTATTAGTTATCCGATTTTGCTCAAACTTGTTTTGATTGGTTTGTCTGATTTTTCTGGTTCTATTGAAAGTAAGTTATTTTTGGAGTGGACTTGGGCTTTAAGCTCAATATCACTCCTAAGAGCAATATCGCTCTTAGGAACTGATTCACTAAGGCATTTGGGATTGATTTTAGCCTTAAAATCGGTTTTAAGCTTAAAAGCGATCGCGATCACTTTTAGGGTGGGGTGCGGGCGCGTGCGTGCGTGAAATTAGCGACTGTGTTCTCACATCCTCATTAAATTCATGTAAGTAATTCACATTAAGACGATGATGATCATTTTTACGGTCGCTAACTTCACGCACGCCCGCACCCCCTTCGTCGGTACGGTATATAGAATTGTATTGTAATTGCGCAGCGGTTTGCCGTGAAACCTGTGAGAAAGTGTATATCGTAATGTCTTCGTTTTTAGGAAAAAATACTCCAAAAGAGATAAGAAAGTTGACACGAAACAGGTAAGAAACATAACGAATTTTAAATCATAACCTTTATTTGAACAATTGATGAAGATTTAGTTGATTTTTGTTATGTTTTAGTAGGGTATCTCCACGCCGGAGTGACGGGTCAAAAATGAATACGAAAGTACACTAGCGCCGGTCTAACTTACGTACATTACGTAGATCTAGAGTCTAGGTTAAATCCGCCATTTTACTCGAAACAAGCGTAAAGAAAGACGAACTGTACCCACAAAAAATCGTATTAATCCTCACACTGCCACATGAAACAGTCATTAATGATTTGTTTCTGTCTTATGCGAAATTTCACTTTAATTTTTCTTCTAATGTTAGAACTAAAATCAACATAGAAATGAACGTCATTGACAAATTAAGCGGCTAATTATGTCGGCCGATTGATGACCTCATAATGCCCAGTGACCGAAATTTGAGTCTGTTGATTGGTTGGATTAATCGCGTACATGAATATTCATATGCGCGCATGATTATTCACGCTGGGATTGATCCCAGCCTAAAGTCTGTAGGATCTAGGATAGTAGAGATACGAAGGAAGAAAGAAAGGCTTTTAAACGGACCAGAAACGGACAAAATGGCGTCTGGACGGTTTTATATCATGCATAACCATTGGAGCGTGAAATTCTGCGGGGATGTGTGCTATGATACGATCAACATAATGTGCAAATTTGAGACGAAACAAAATTGGTATGGGAAAGTTATGTCAATTTACGGTTTTAAGGGGTCAATTTTGAAAGAATTTTTGAGATTTTTGACGGAGTCGATTTCGGGTTTGAACTTCGAGTATAAAGATGGCATTTTTGATGGGCAGGTCATACGTCGCAGATGAAAGAACATCTCTTAGTCTATCTAGAGGAATTTGTTAGAAGTCTACAGCATCAAGACCTAGATAGGAATAATAAGCACTGCGTGCAAAACGAAAGGGATTTTTGGCATAAGATAAAACTCGAACAAGAACAAGGCATATTGACGAAATTCGTCAATACAACAATGCAATCATAATTCAGAACGCGAACGCGAACAAGACGTTGACGAAATTCGTCAATGCACGGGCCGGATGGTTGTGCGTATTATACCCAACACAAAAAAGCCAACATTGGCATAGGCTGGAATAAAACGTATCAGGCGCCATATCTCGTCTTTTTAACGGCTGGTTCAAAATTATCGAATATTGTGAGGCCCCACAAATATTAGAAGTGGTTATATTTATGGATATTTCAGCCGTCTGTGAACCGATTTTGATCCTTAAAAAAAGTGGATTTTGTCATTGATATTGTATGCTCTCAGTTTGTCATTATCTCACAAAAATTATTTAAAACTCAATTATCCCTTTCATTTTGAGACACGCCTCTATGACTGATAAAATAATGCGTACGTGATGTACACATGTTTCGCTAGGCATGCTGGGAAACAAGCACATGCTGGTTACAACTTAACAAGAAGGTTAAGTCCTGGGGAGAGGTGGAAAATAATTTGTGAGCGTTTCCATTGTTATTATTCAAGTGTGGAAGAACATCAGAGGAAAAATGTTCACTGAAAGGCAAGTCTCTTCATATGCCTTCATATTCTAAATATGACATGTAACAGCTTAAAGATGAGGACTTCACTTTTATGCCACATCTTTGTGTAGTCCCATATATATCTTTCTGTGTACAGTGCATATTACTTTTACAAAGACTGGGCCAGATTTCTTATCATTTTGTTGATTCGAGAACCTTACAGTACACACCAATACTTAAAGGTATATTGACCAGTTTTGGAAACGCCCCACTCTCAAAAAATGAAATGGAAGCTCTTATTACCAATCATGTGAAAGAATATATTTTGACTAATACGTGATGATACAAATTTTGCCGGGAAACCGCCTTCTAATTGATATATTTGGTAAATTATCATATCGATCCGGCCTGGATAGATATTGTGACGCCATTTCAACATTGAACATTTGGGCATATAGTATTGCCATCCAAACCTGTGAAGGCAATACTTAAACAATATTGAATGGATATTTTGCACCCAAAACCCTTGAACCGCAATTTTTACCACTACCGGTCTATATCTTTAAATGCCAATTTCTCGTTCTGTCCCTTTTTTGGTATGGTGTAGGTCTTGTTGGTGTGACTGTGGTTTATAAAAGAGATAATCTTTTGATGCACATGCTAATGTCAATGACTATTGTTTAATATAAACAGAACCTCTGCAGACCTATTTGGCAGGTGGAAGAGGACCATTTGAAGGGAGAGTTCAGGTTAAGTACAAAGGTGCATGGGGTACAGTGTGTAACGATGGCTGGGATTTAGATGACGCCCACGTCGTTTGCCATACATTGGGATATCTACGTGCTTCGGCTTATCACACTGGCGCAAACTTTAGCGAAGGGACAGGGGAAATTATCCTGGATAATGTGAATTGCACGGGAACCGAGTCAAACATCGCCTTTTGCAAACACAACGGTTACCTATCTCACAACTGTGAGCATCTTCAAGATGCAGGAGTCACGTGTGACGGCATTGGTAAGTGGATACAATTTTTTTCGAGGGGGGAGGGGTTGTAATAACTCAGATTGAAATAGTTTGTTATATTCTGCATCAAAAATGTATTTTTTTTTTATTGGTTGAGAGCTCTTCACGTGACCAGAAATACTTCAACCATTCTGAAAAAGTACTATTTGGGAGTACTGTTTGGGTTCTTTTATAATTTAAATTCTAACATTCTAATATTTGACATTTAAGAATTTGTGTTGTTATTTTAATCAAAAACATCTACTAATTTTAAAGATTTTTAAAACTAAATTTAAACAAAATTTAGTTTGCCGAAAATAAATTTTTGATGCAGAATATAAAACAAACTAGAAAATTCAACGCAAAGCGTAGCATCCCCTCGCAGGGTACTGGCCTATATACCTGTACGTCAGAACAAGTTACCTCCATTAGACTATACTATTATATTACTAGGCAAGGAAGTTAACCACATTTTCACATATATAATTAGGTGTTTTGCATATTTAATGAGCTATGACCTTTCACCTTTGACCTACATACTCCGAAATCGAACTTAGGCTGTGTTTTGATACCATGTACCTTCATATCAAATTTGATTAAAATCCGTCAAACATTTTTTTTTGATTGATTGATCGAATTTATTTCATTTCATATCACACAATAAAGAACATAGTTGACAAAGTACAAAATTATGAAATGAAACAGGAACCTACTGGAAAGCATAGCTTGTTTTTGTAGGTTCCCAAAATAAATATAATATGAACATTATTTTCATAAATCATTTTAAAGTGTCTAAATAATCACAGTAAAATAGATATAATACAATAACATATTTTCATAAACCCTTTTTTAGTTTCCACGCAATCGAAATATACAAAAGAAAAGAATTACAAAACGGGACACAAAAGACAGGAAACTGACATAATACGATGAGACAGGACATGACGAAACAATTAACAGGACAAAATAAACAAGACATGACAAAACAAAACAAGACAAAACAAGACAAAACAAAGCTGCACACTACATAAAATTAGAAGACGAGAGAGAGAGAGAGAGAGTGTGTGTGTGTGTGTGAAATAGGGGAGATGTGAGAGGTATACCCATATCCTAGTTTAATCCGTAAGAGACATGTATTTTTGTATTAAATTCTTTTGAACCCTCTACTAAAACTATAATATGTGGGTTTTTCTCTAACTGTATCTGAAAGAGAGTTCCAAAGTTTTGAGCCTGAAAATACAAAGGATTTATTTGAGAGCAAAGTTCTTGTTTTTGGTAGATGAAAAAGCCCGGCAGACCGAGTAGGATAATGATGAATATTGACATTCTTGGTAAACATTGAGTAAAAAACATTTGGCAGTTCATTTCTATTTAAATTATACATAAATATTCCCAGATTATAACTGTATAGATCTGTTATCTTTAAAATACTATGTGTGTGAAAGAGTGCATCTGTGTGCGCTCGAAAATCAGAACGACATATAACACGCAGCGCTTTTTTCTGTAGTAATAAAATTCTATTTAAATGATAGTCAGCACAATTGCCCCACGCTATAATTCCGTAGTTTAAGTGTGGGAGGATCAACGTTGAATACAGGTTTAATAATATACGAGTTGGAAAGTAAAACTTGACCTTGTTTATAATGCCAATATTTCTTGAAATAACTTTACAAATATTATCTACGTGTTCCTTCCAAGAAAGCTTTTCATCTATAGTTATTCCCAGAAATTTAGTATTCAAAACTCTTTGAGTAATAGTACAATCAAAAACAACATTGCCTGGAAGTTCATTTATTATGTTACTGAAGAGCATGTAGTTCGTCTTTTGCAGATTGAGGGATAATTTGTTGGCTTTGATCCATTCTGAAACACGTTTTAATTCCTGGTTGATGGTGGCAAGCAAAAATTTGGGTCCTTATGGGAAAAGAAGAGATTTGAGTCGTCTGCAAAAGAATAAAAGATAAAACCTCGGAAGACTTACAGAAATCGTTGATATAAATAAGAAAAGAAGCGGGCCCAAAATAGAACCTTGTGGGACACCACAATTTACATCTTTCGTATGAGACAGGGCATTGGCAATAGAAACACACTGCTGCCTATTATGAAGGTAGTTCCTGAACCACTCCAAGGCTATTCCTCTGATTCCATAATAACTGAGTTTGTACAAAAGTATATCATGATTAATTGTATCGAAAGCCTTGGAGAAGTCCAGGAACACCCCAACAGTATGTTCATAATTATCAATCCCACTAGCAATCTTATTAATCATGGTCAACAACGCCTGAGTAGTGCTGTGTTTTGCACGAAACCCAAACTGCAACTGGTATAATAATTCATGTGTTTCCAGGAACTTATATGTACGTTTAAAAATTATTTTTTCCAACACTTTAGATAAACAAGTTAAAAGCGATATAGGTCGGTAATTTCCTAAAACCATATTGTCTCCTTTTTAAAAATGGGAATAACTCGAGCTAATTTCATTGCTGAGGAACAACTCCAGTAGAGATAGATAAATTGCAAATATAAGTCAGAGGTTTTACAATTTCATTCAAATTCTTTTTTAGCAATATGTTATTAAAATTATCATGCCCTGAACTTTGTTTATTCTTCAATTCACGTATTATGCCTGCAACTTCCGTTTCGTCTGTAGGTGTCATATAAATTGAATTTGGGTTAGGATCATTGAGAAAATCTGTAAAATGTTTAGAAGCGACAGGAATGATACTGGCAAGATTTGGGCCTATACCGACAAAATATTCATTAAACGCATTTGCTAGATTTTGTGGATTTTCAATTATTTCTCCATCTACGTTTATTTTTGAAACTGTACACTTTTTGCGTTACCTTGTAAAACATTCTTAATAACTTTCCAGGTATTCTTTACATCTTTTTTATATAAGTCAAACTGCTTACAAAAATACACTTGTTTAGATCTTCTTAGTATACCTGTAAGTAGGTTTTTGTAATCGGTATACTTTTTGTTATTCTTTTCACATGGTTTTTCAATTGTTTTTATATAAAGATTATTCTTTCTGTTTATGGAGCGCAAAATACCCGGAGTGATCCAAGGGCACCTTGGAATTGTTTTGTAGTTGGACCGTTTCGTTTGTTTTACAGGAAACAACTATTCATTTTAGATGACACAAGATTCATAAAAACATCAAATGCATCATTGACATTATTTGTACTGTACATTCGGACCAGTCCACATTTCCTAACTCTTCTTTGAAAAGATTCACATTATCTTCAGAAAAATCACGTTGGGTATTGGTAGTGACTGTGTTCAATATGGGGTTGTTATTCAATTTAAAGTGTGAGAATATGGGAAAATGGTCTGACAAATCAGAAAGAATTATACCAGAAGAAAGAGTACATCGAGCATTCGTAAATACGTTATCAATAAGAGTAGCCGAATTAGCAGATATTCTAGTTGGCTTGGTTATTAATGGAAGAAAACCCGCAGTAAGAAGTACATCCATAAACGTTTGTACAAATGAATCATCATCATATTTAAAGAGATTAGCATTGAAATCACCGAGTAAAAAACATGTTTTATTTACCAAGTAGGGGTGTGCTAATAACTCATGAAAAGTCTTTAAAAAAACATCATGAATAGAATTTGGTGGCCTGTAGGTGATTCCAACTAAAATGTTTTTATCATTAGGAATAATTATTTCAACAAAGAGGGTTTCTATGAAATCGTTCATGTAATTCAGTTCAGGCCTCAACTTGTACTCATATCGTTGCGATATATACAGGCCGACACCTCCACCTGCTTTTCCTGTTCTGTTATTTGTAATCAAGTTATATCCAGGTAAAGAATAAAAGGGTAAATGGGTACTATTAGTAAACCAGGTTTCTGATAATCCTATAACAGAACAATTGAGTTTTGAATTCATTAAAAGGAGCGCAAAGAATCGAAATTTTTGTTGGCGCTGCGAATGTTGCAATGCAACATTAGAAAATCATTTATGCTGTTATGTAGATATTTTAATGCAATCTGCTTTTCTGTATAATACAAGGAAGGCGCATGCTGATATGTATTATCATTTGGATCAGAAACAGTTTCAAGATTTTTACTTTGCGAGTTCATGGATTGTACAGCGGAGTCATGAAAAGAGTTATTCAAGCTTTCATTAAAATTCTTATCAAGAATAGACTGAACAGTGTCATATAATTCATCATTATCCAAGTTATGAAAAGGGACGTCTTCATTTGTACCCATTGTTAAAGAATTATAGAGATCCCCAGTAAAGTAAAGGTAGAAGATGAAACATGTAGCATAGAGTAGAGCACTGAGAGGAAGGGAGATGTAAAGGAGTGTGCAGACCAACTAAAAGACATCACAACAAATAACAAGAGAGACGAAAACACATAAACGATCACACACAAAAGCAAACGAGGAGTAGATATATAGAAAAACAGTAATCGCTGGAAGAGCATACTGACTGTACGGCAATTGACAGCAACCCGTAAATTAAATTAAATCAGGCACTTGACAGCAACCCGTAAATTAAATTAAATCAGGCACTTGACAGCAACCCGCTAAAGAACTTAAGCAAAATTTTTGGGTATATTATGTGGAACCTTTAAAAGAGAAGAAAATACAAGTTCATGCGTCATTGATTGCGTTACCCATCCCCCTTAAACCCCTTGTCAAACACTTGTAAACATAACAAGACTAAGTGCCGTATTCTTACTTACAAAGTATGACAAAAACAAATTAGACTGGCTTGGCAACATAATGTAGGCCGAAGAAAAGGAATTTGAAATTTGAATTTGTAAAAATAATTTCAGTTTCTTTAATTATCTCATTCACCCAACTTCTGTCAAAGCCATGTAGAAGTACATATATCGAGATAAAGGCAAATGAACTATGTTCGAGTTTGGAATACATGAGCAGGTGATGAATGAATACTTGGTTCATCAAAACGTCATATGAAGCCTTTTCACCTTCCTCTTTCCTTCTCTTAAGAGAAACAAAAACAAAACACTTGTTATTCTATGCCCCAAAAAAGGGATAAAAAATTGGAGGAATTGTAGCACTCAATTGGTGTTTTTCCTTTTTTAAGGCTTAGAATATCACACAATTACGGCACTGAAATTAAAAGATAGATAAGATGCACCTAGATCGGGGCATTCCCTTGATCCCAAAAATATATGGATTAGTTATGGGGAAAAAAGAATGCATCGCATTCGTAAGCCTCTTCTCAAATGAATAGGTTGCTTATGATTTTTGTGAATGCTTTTAGCAAGAAAGAGAAAGAGGAAGAGAGAGAAACAATGAGTTAAAGTAATTCAGGGTAAATAAGTAGTTGTCATCATATCAATAACTCATTCGTATACCATGCAACGAACTTATAATACACAGACAAGACTTATTCAAGAACTAGGGACTGAAAATTCTTCACAATCGCTATAGAACAAAAGACCAAGTAGACTGGCTTGTGAACATCGTGATTCCCTTTGACCAGAGGTTGCCCCTGACAGCGTAAATTCTTCCACAAGCATCCTTCAAATAAATTCTACAAACATGTGTACGACCAGTATTTAAATGTTAATTTTTCCTTCCTCGGTTGCATCCCCTAAGAGGGTCATAACAGGGCGTCATCAGCATAATTGACAAACCAGTCTGATCAGTCTATTATAGACAAAGCATGGACAAAATTTGGAGTAAAAGACATTATGCTTGTTTTGTTTTTTTTGTTTTTTTACGCATCCAAGGATTAAAACAAATCCTGAATAAACCAAGGCATACGTTTTCTTCCCTTTCCCAAAGGGAGATGGGTAAATAAAGGTGGGGGAGGGGGGGGCAGTAGGCCCACAACAATGTGATCATGAATGGGGTTCACAAGTTCGGAATAACAAAGACATCATGTTTGTTACTTGCCGGACAACTTTCAGTTTATATCCTAAATTAACCAAGAAATTGTTTTGTCCCTCCTTTCCTATATCGAGATAAGAAAAGGGGGAAGAAAAGTGTACATCAATACGATCACAATTGTGTGTATGACTTCACCAGTACAAAAATATCTAAATGCCATATTCTGTTGCATAGACAACGACAGGACAAGTATTACAAATAATGGAATTAATGAGTACGTTTTTATTTGCATTTGTTGGTAGGTACATGATAAATAACAATTTCATGTCCAAACTCAGTAAATTGTTGAGGTGAAAGAAAGAATATTTCATATACTCCTGCCCTAAATTCTTTCATATTTTATCCTAGGACAATTACTCTTTGAAGGATAACACATCCGTTCCTAAAATAATCCAGTATTAATGTACATACCAACAATATCTTATGTGGAACATACAGAACAATCGTGTGCATGAAGTAAACATTACCATGGTTATTTTATAAGTAGAATCATAGATAAACCAGAATGGTACTCCTTTATTTTTTCCATTCAGCCAATTTAGTCTGACCAGTCTATATTACACAAAGCCTGGAAAAATTGGAGTAAAAGACATTATGCTTGATTTTTTTTTGTTCGACACATCCAAGGATAAAAACATGATTCAGTTTATATCCTGAGTAAAACCAAGGCATATGTATTCTCCCATTTCCCAAAGGGAGATGGGTAAATCAAGGTGGGGGCGGGGGGCAGTAGGCCCACAGCAATATGATCATGAATGGGTTCACAAGTTAAAAAATAACAGAGAAATTATGTTAGTTTCTTGCCGGACAAATTTCAGTTTACGTCCTAAATAAACCAAGACATTGTTTTGTCCCTCCTTTTCTTAAATCCAGATAAGTAAAAGGGGGAAGAAAACAGAACATCAATATGATTACGATAATTGTGTGTATGAATTCACCAGTACAAAATATTATGTTGCATAGACATCGACAGGACAAGTATTACAAATAATTAATTAATGAGTACGTTTTTACTGGCATTTGTTGATAGGTACATGGTATATACCAATTTCATGTCCAAACTCAGTAAATTTGTGAGGTGAAAGAAAGAATGTTTCATATTCTCTTGTCCTAAGTTATTTCATATTTTATTTTCATATAATTACTCTTTGAAAGAAAACATATCCGTTCCTAAACATAATCCAGTATTAATGTACATACCACCATATCTAATGTGGGACATACAGAAAAATCGTGCGCATGAAGTGGCCATTACCATGGTCATTTGTATAATATTTGGATAAACGAGAATGGTACATAAATCGTATACATGCAGTGACTATTTCCATGGTTAGTTCATGAGTAGAATCATAGATAAACGAGAATGCTACTCCTTACTTCTATCCATTCAGCCTATTTAGTCTGATCAGTCTATATATTACACAAAGCCTGGAAAAATTGGAGTAAAAGACATTATGCTTGATTTTTTTTTTCGGACACATCCAAGGATAAAAACATGATTCAGTTTATATCCTGAGTAAAACCAAGGCATATGTATTCTCCCATTTCCCAAAGGGAGATGGGTAAATAAAGGTGGGGACGGGGCCAATAAGCCCACAACAATGTGATAAATGAATGGGTTCACAAGTTCGAAATAACAAAGACAATTTTCATGTTAGTTTCTTGCCGGACAAATTTCAGTTTACAAGCCTAAATAAACCAAGACATTGTTTTGTTCCTCCCTTTCCTAAATCCAGATAGGAAAAGGGGGAAGAAAACAGTACATCGATACGATTGGAGAGGTGAAAGAAATAATATTTCATATAGGCCCTACTCTTGTCCTAAAATCTTTCATATTTTATCCTAGGACAATTACTCTTTGAAACATATAACACATCCGTTCCTAAAAAAAAAAAAAAATAATAATAATAATAATAATGATAATAATAAAAAATCCAGTTTTTATGTACATACCAACATATCTTATGTGGAACATACAGAAAAAAACGTGTGCATGAAGTGACCATTATATTACCATGGTAATTTTATAAATGGAATCAAAGATAAACGAGAAAAGTACACAAATCGTGTACATGCAGTGACCATTTCCATGGCTATTTTTATGAGTAGAATCATAGATAAACGAGAATGGTACTCCTTTATTCTTTCCATTCAGCCCATTTAGCCGGGGGTTCGCCGATGTTGTGTCGCTTTCTCGTAAGCAGGACCACTTTAGTCCCAACGACTCTAATGCTTGTGGCAAGGTGTTGCTTCTTGCGGAGTATGTAAGCCGTGGCTGCAAGGCGGCCTCTCTCGTTTCATACTGGGCGGAAGATCGGTGCGAATAGCGACGCGTTGTGGTGGTGCTTCGTCATCCTGTCTCTCCCGCGCATGTCGTGGTTGTTCGAACGCTTGAAGTAGCCTATCACGATCGCTCATCTTAGCAAAGCGCACAATAATACATGCAGGTGCAGGTCGGTTGCTATGCGGCGGCGTTCCGTTGTTGCGGGAGGTCGGGAGCCGGTGAGCATTCACCAAAGGAATTTTCAGAGCCTCGTCACGTGATATATTCAGAAAATTCATAAATACAGGTACTAGAGCTGAAAACACATTTTCGTTGGGTGTAGCACTTACACCATGCACCAGAAGGTTTTGCCTTCTATCATGAATTTCTAGCTTTAGAAGCTTCTCATCTAATTCTTTCTCTACATTTTTTATTTTTTCACACAGATCAGGAATCTTCACAGATTCCAGATGAATTACGCGGTCTGATGTATCGATCGGTTAGACTAGCGCCTATTTCTGTAATAGACGATTTCACTGTAGCCATTTCACGTTTAAATCCGGCAATTTCAAGAAGAACATGGTCAAATCTATCGTTAATCTGGTGATTTAAGGTCGAGAACATACCTCTTATCTCTGTCTTGAAGCTGTCGAGTAGTAAGGCAATAGGTGGGTCCGTATGCTGGGTTGTCTTGGACGGGCTAGGGTCGGCGTTGGTGGACGGTGGCGAGTCGTAGGTCGGAGTCACCGTCGAGCTATCCGTTGAGCCTGCCACGCCCAAATTTTCCAAATCGTCGTTTTCCTGTTTATTTGGTCGATTATTCTTCCTTAGTTGATAGTCACCTTTGCTTCTCTTCCCTTGGGAGCTCATAGCTGAAGCTAGTTAAAAATTACTAACGGAGAAGCTGAAAAATGCGTATTTTTAGTTAGGATTTTCTAACGAGGCTGTCAATGCGTGACTTCTATATCAATGGCGCCATAGGAATCTTTACTAAAGTTATCGAACGGAAACCAGATTCGCGTATTTAATGAGTTATGACCTTTGACCTACATACTCCGAAATCAAACTTAGGCTGTGTTTTGATACCATGTACCTTCATATCAAATTTCATTAACATCCGTCAAACATTATTAAAGTTATCAAATGGAAACCAGATTCGCATATTTAATGAGCTATAAACTTTGACCTACATACTCCGAAATCAACCTTAGGCTGTGTTTTGATACCATATACCTTCATATCAAATTTGGTTAAAATCCGTCAAACATTATTAAAGTTATCGAACGGAAACCAGATTCGCATATTTAATGAGCTATGACCTTTGACCTACATACTCCGAAATCAAACTTAGGCTGTGTTTTGATTCCATGTACCTTCATATCAAATTTGATTAAAGTCTGTCAAACATTATTAAAGTTATGTAACGGAAACCAGATTCGCATATTAAATGAGCTATAACCTTTGACCTACATACTCCGAAATCGAACTTAGGCTGTGTTTTTATACCATGAACCTTCATATCAAAATTCATTAAAATCCGTCAAACATTACTAAAGTTATCGAACGGAAACCAGATTCGCATATTTAATGAGCTATGGTCTTTGACCTACATACTCGTGAATCAAACTTAGGCTGTGTTTTGATTCCATGTACCTTCATATCAAATTTGATTAAAATCTGTCAAACATTATTAAAGTTATCGAACGGAAACCAGATTCGCATATTTAATGAGCTATAACCTTTGACCTACATACTCCGAAATCGAACTTAAGCTGTGTTTTGATACCATGAACCTTCATATCAAAATTCATTAAAATCCGTCAAACATTACTAAAGTTATCGAACGGAAACCAGATTCGCATATTTAATGAGCTATGGTCTTTGACCTACATACTCCGAAATCGAACTTAAGCTGTGTTTTGATACCATGAACCTTCATATCAAAATTCATTAAAATCCGTCAAACATTACTAAAGTTATTGATCAGAAACCAGATACGCATATTTAATGAGCTATGACCTTTGACCTACATACTCATAAATTGAACTTAGGCTGTGTTTTGATACCATGTACCTTCATATCAAATTTGATTAAAATCCGTCAAACATTACTAAAGTTATCGAACGGAAACCAGATTCGCTTATTTAATGAGCTATGACCTTTGACCTTCATACTCCGAAATCGAACTTAGGCTGTGTTTTGATACCATGTACCTTCATATCAAAATTCATTAAAATCCGTCAAACATTACTAAAGTTATCGAACGGAAACCAGATTCGCATATTTAATGAGCTATGGTCTTTGACCTACATACTCGTGAATCAAACTTAGGCTGTGTTTTGATTCCATGTACCTTCATATCAAATTTGATTAAAATCCGTCAAACATTACTAAAGTTATCGAACGGAAACCAGATTCGCATATTTAATGAGCTATGGTCTTTGACCTACATACTCGTGAATCAAACTTAGGCTGTGTTTTGATTCCGTGTACCTTCATATCAAATTTGATTAAAATCTGTCAAACATTATTAAAGTTATCGAATGGAAACCAGATTCGCATATTTAATGAGCTATGACCTTTGACCTACATACTCCGAAATCAAACTTAGGCTGTGTTTTGATTCCATGTACCTTCATATCAAATTTCATTAAAGTCTGTCAAACATTATTAAAGTTATGTAACGGAAACCAGATTCGCATATTAAATGAGCTATAACCTTTGACCTACATACTCCGAAATCGAACTTAGGCTGTGTTTTTATACCATGAACCTTCATATCAAAATTCATTAAAATCCGTCAAACATTACTAAAGTTATCGAACGGAAACCAGATTCGCATATTTAATGAGCTATGGTCTTTGACCTACATACTCGTGAATCAAACTTAGGCTGTGTTTTGATTCCATGTACCTTCATATCAAATTTGATTAAAATCTGTCAAACATTATTAAAGTTATCGAACGGAAACCAGATTCGCATATTTAATGAGCTATAACCTTTGACCTACATACTCCGAAATCGAACTTAAGCTGTGTTTTGATACCATGAACCTTCATATCAAAATTCATTAAAATCCGTCAAACATTACTAAAGTTATTGATCAGAAACCAGATACGCATATTTAATGAGCTATGACCTTTGACCTACATACTCGTGAATCAAACTTAAGCTGTCTTTTGATACCATGTACCTTCATATCAAATTTTATGAAAATCCGTCGAACATTACTAAAGTTATCGATCGAAAACCAGATGTGTATTTTTTCGCATATTTAATGGGCTATGACCTTTGGCCTTTGACCTACATACTCCGAAATCGAACTTAGCCTGTATTTTGATACCATGTACCTTCATATCAAATTTTATGAAAATCCGTCAAACATTACTAAAGTTATCGATCGGAAACCAGATGTGTATTTTTTCGCATATTTAATTGGCTATGACCTCTGACCTTTGACCTACATACTCCGAAATCGAACTTAGCCTGTATTTTGATACCATGTACCTTCATATCAAATTTTATGAAAATCCGTCAAACAATACTGAAGTTATCAATCGGAAACCATGTTACGGAAATGTTACGGAAGAACGGAAGCACGGAAGGACGGACAGCAGCGTTTCTATATCCCCTCCGACTTCGTCGGCGAGGGGATAATAAACCATGCCTTCTTTTCGAGGTACTGGTTCAAACAATGGGCCTCGGTGACTCCTATGGCGCGCCGTTCTCTTTGGTTTGACCAATAATTCAGATAAACACTGTTTATCGCCGATAAACACTGTTTATCGTCGAAAAACACTGTTTATTGAGCGATAAACACTGTTTATCGAGAGAAACTATGTTTATCGACTGATAAACACAGTTTCTCTCGATAAACAATGTTTATCGCCGAAAAACAGTGTTTATCTGATTTATTGGGCAAATGGCGAGCACTCGTACTCCAGATCAGAGCCGTATGCACTACTCCACACGAAAGTCAGGTGGCTTGGTGAAATTACCGTTACTTGCCTGATAAAAGCACCATTTTTGGTACAGGGCTTCCTTAGGAACTACTGAACGATATTATGGTAGGCCTAGGAGTCCCCGGCAAGAATATTATAGAGGTGTGGGGGGGCGTCGCCTCGTAGCCCATAAATAATTTATAAGGTAATATAACATTGAGTTTTTGTTGTACAAACGCCATTTTTGGTACAGGGCTTCATTAAGACCTGCTGAATGATGGTAGGAGAGGAGCATAACTAACTATGGCTTTTGTACAACAAAAACTCAATGGTATATTACCTTTTAAATTATTTGTGGACTACGCCCCACACCCTTATATGATATTCTTGCCGGGGGCTCCTACCCTCATATCGTTCACTAGGTCCTAAGTAAGCCCTGTACCAAAAATGGCATTTGTATACAACTTAAAATCAATGTTATATTACCTTATAAATTATTTGGGGGCTACGAGGCGACGGCCCCGCCCCACACCCTTATATGATATTCTTTCGGGGGGCTCCTATCCTACTATCGTTCAGTAGGTCCTAAGGAAGGCCTGTACTAAAAAGGGCATTTGTACAACAACAAATCAATGTTATATTACCTTATAAATTATTTGGGGGCTACGAGGCGACGGCCCCGCCCCACACCCTTATATGATATTCTTGCCGGGGGCTCCTACCCTATTATCGTTCAGTAGGTGCTAAGGAAGCCCTATACCAAAAATGGCATTGGTACAACAACAAATCAATGTTATGAAATTATTTGGGGGCTCCAAAAAGACGCCCCCGCCCCACACCCTTAAATTGACATTTTTGCCGGGGGCTCTTAGCCTAATATCGTTTAGTAGGTCTTAAGAAAGCCCTGTACCAAAAATGGTGCTTTTATCAGGCAATTAAGTAACGGTAATTTCACCAAGCCACCTGACTAACGTGCGGAGTAGTGCATACGGCTCTGATCTTGAGCACGAGTGCGCGCCATTTGCCCAATAAATCAGATAAAAAACATTGTTTATCGCCGAAAAACACTGTTTATCGTCGAAAAACACTGTTGATCCAGCGATAAACAGTGTTTATCGAGAGAAACTATGTCTATCGACTGATAAACAGAGTTTCTCTTGATAAACACTGTTTATCGGCGATAAACACTGTTTTTCGGTGATAAACCGTGTTTATCGAGATAAACTATGTTTATCGCCTGATAAACGCAGTTTCTCTCGATAAACACTATTTATCAGCGATAAACACTGTTTTTTGGCGATAAACATTGTTTTTCGGCGATAAACATTGTTAATCGAGAGAAACTGTGTTTATCAGTAGATAAACATAGTTTCTCTCGATAAACAGTGTTTATCGCTTGATAAACAGTGTTTATCTGATTTATTGGTCAAACGGCGCGCCATAGACTCCATAGTTTTAATCAGAATTTCTCAAGACAGTGTATATTTGTATAATATGCATGTATTTACTGGGCATATAGTTTTTATTGCGCGTTCAACATTATGCAAGAACAGCAAGACAAGGACGCAGTGGTTGCGTGTTAAGTTATCTATGGATACGCATGTAAATGCATTTCAGCAGGCATATGTTGTTAATATATATATATATATATATATATATATATATTGAGAATTTACACGCGGGATGAGGTATTTAAAACAAATATTGGCTTCTCACTTCGTCTCGGGATACAGTGCAGTTTTTAGATCACCTTGGGCAATAGTTTTAACCATACCACTCAAAGTAGTCGATGTATAGGCAATGCGGAATGTAGTTAAAAGTAGAAAGGTTCGAAAATAGGTTTCCCATTTTTTTGGATGCACCTATCAAGCTTCACCTTCTGGGACGCCCAAAAAGGCTAGAAATCATGTTAAGTCGTATGTAATTAGGATAATTTTAGATGATCCGAACAATAAGGAAAATGAAACCATACAGTCAATACACCCCTTCACGGTTAAGCCCCCCATTTTAATTTGGGAAACATTGCTTCATCAATGTTTTTAGATGCGCATGTATTGTTGCGTCACTGCCTGCGCTGCGCGCTCACATTATATTGACATGGGCGCCATTTTAAATTACGAGTAAACAAGTTGTTTACTCGTAATTTGTATAATGGCGCCGCACTCGGCGCATGCGCACTCTTATAACCGTGAAAGGGTGTATTAAATTCATGTTGAATAGCGAGAAGTACGCATATGGGGCGCCAAGTGTTACCCTAGTTTTTCTGTATAAAATCACCTCATTTTGTTACAAAATGAACTAAAAACAATTATTTTGTCGGCCATTCTAGTATTCCATTATCAATTATGTATATATTCATATTTCCTGAGACATAAGTCTAATTTTACTGTACATTTTGTTAATTTCTACCTAAAACACGAGTGTTTAGCAGCTTAAAAAGGCAATCCGTCGACGCAAAAATGCACACACACACACACACACACACATTTGAACATACTGGACTACATAGTCATACTAAAAGGGACCTACTCTCATTAGACAAAAGCCCACTTTACGTCGTATTATCAGCTATATTTTTTGAAGGATCGTCATAAAAATACATAATCACAAACTTTGGTTTCTTACCGTACAAATGATACTGGATTGAAAGAAAATCACTACAGAATAGTGGATCCTGTACAAGATTACGATGTTGATTCGACGGGATAAAAATCCCGTTGTTTGCAATGGAACAGCTGATCACGGCGAAGGTGAAAATCTACTCCCGTACTAAAATTATGTCCCGGCATGCTTTGCGATGAAACAACCGTAAAGGCACGTACCACAACACAAATATTTTGTATTACAGAATGCATTCGGTACACAGAATGAAAATGAGTACGCGTACGAAATTTATTCTGTCCACAAAAAACACATTTTGTATTACAGAATGAATTCTGTACACAGAATGAAAATGAGTACGCGTACGAAATTTATTCCGTCCACAAAAAAAAAAATTGTATTACACAATGAATTCGCCACAAAGTCATTTTGTAACAAAATAAATTGTTTAACATAATTTTGTTATATAAGACAGTTTTGAGTGTAGTCTGTGACAAAATGAGGTGTTTATATACCGAAACACCAGGGTAACTCTTGGCGTCCCAAGGTGCAAAGTGTTACCCTGAATTTCGGTACAAAATGTATTCGGTACAAAGTCATTTTGTAACAAAATGAATTCGGTAAAAGTCATTTTGTAACAAAATGAATTCGGTAAAAGTCATTTTGTAACAAAACGAATTCGGTACAAATCATTTTGTAACAAAATGAGGTAATTTTATACAGAAAAACTAAGGTATCCCTTGGCGTCCCATATACACATACCCGAAAAACGGTGTAATTCTAAAACAATCACGGTTTGTTAATGCGCGTTTGATAAGGGTAAGAGGTTGGATGTATGCGCATAACCAGTATATCCTTGGGTATGAACAAAATACCAGTTTTCTTCCGTTGTACATTGTACAGATTATTACGAAACCCAAGGATGTAATAGCGATCTTTTCAGTGGTACTTGGTTTCATACAGTTGATAATAATAACAACGTTGTATGGCTTTTTTCGTGGTACACAAAGGTGTTAGAGCACTCGCCTTGGCAATATTTTACTCGCCGTGCCTACTCGTGAAATTGTGTTTATAGTTCGACGTGAGATATACCCTTTTGGCCTACCACTCGAGGCCATATTTAAATTTTAAATAAACAATACCTTAACGAGGGATACAGAAATAAGAAAAAATGTGGGAAGCTAGTGATGATGCTATGCTTTTTTTTAAAACAAAGTACAAAACTGTGCGACGTGCAATAGACTTATGTTTCGGTAGGCCTACCGATAATTAGACCAAGTTATCAAAACTCAAAAGTACTTCTTCGTATGGTAGCCTTTTTATTGGTTTGAAAATACTCCCCAATCCCTTTTCCTCTCTCTCCTCTCTTCCTGTCTTAATCGCTTTTCTTTTTCTTTTGCCAACAAAAGTTAACGCCAGATTGCGAAACGAGGGCAGCGAATCGCCAAGCGAGGGCAGCAGACCAGGAGGTCGGGTCGAGGTCTACTATCAAAATTCATGGGGTACCGTTTGCGACGAAGGCTTTGATCTGACTGATGCGCATGTAGTTTGTAGAATGCTAGGTTATACCTTCGCGGAGTCATATTCGTGCTGTGCGGAATTCGGCCTAGGAACTGGTGATATTTTCCTGAATAATCTCCAATGTACGGGAGAGGAAGTGACGATTGATCATTGTATGCAGGATCCATTTGGAACGCTCGGCTGTGGACACAGTGATGATGTTGGCGTAACGTGCATCAAACGTAAGAATGATAATACTAATACTAATAATTACAATAGTAATAATGACTATAATGATAATAACCCTAATCAAAAAATGATAATTATAATAACAACGTTAATAATAATGAAAGTATAATATTTATTAGTAATAATAATGATTATGATGATAAAAGTAACATATGATGAACATAACATTTTGTATCATACGAATGAAAAAAAATATTGATAAATATAGCTTATAATGAACTTTTAATAATAACAATAATATGGGGTTCTTGTATAGCGCTCATATCTGAAACTCCTGGCGCTCCCGATCAGACAAAAATAATACCCCTATCCGTTAATTGGTTACCATTTTTTTTAATCCGCAAACATCGTAATGCCCCCCCCCCCCAAGCGGCGTCCCTTTTCTTTAATTGTGTATTTACCCACTGTGTAATTTGTAATTAATTCCCCGGCCTAGCCTTGCCTAGCCAAAAAAGTTCCGCTGGTAACATCTCGTTAAACTTTGCTGGTTCTGTATTAATTTTGTTTAACCTTAAGTCACTATAACGCTACGACTGGTTGCCAACTCCTGACAACCACAGATCGGGAGTTAGTTATCAAAGGTTGCAAAGAGTTTTCGGCAATCTTTAAAAGGTTGTCAGTGGTCAGCGATTGGTTTACGGAGCATTTTGATCGGCTGAAGGTTTACGCTGCTGCATCGAAAACCTTTTGTCGACCAAACTGATTGTGGAAAGGTTTTGCTTGGTATTTCAAGGGTAGGCGACGGTTACCATATTGATTGGCGACTGATCGCTGACTGATCTTTAATGCTTGACGAATATTTCCGGATGATTTTTGATTGAGAGAACATCGGCAGTTAATCGATGATATACGTTTAATCTTCGATTAATCTCTAAACTTAAGCAGAATTTCGATCACCAGTAAAGAATTTAACTTTAGATACTCGAAAGTCTATTGTTGTTTATACTGCTGATTCATTTATTTAGTTTGCCGTTTGATACGTTTCCATTGAAAAAAAGAGCGGAAATAAAATTGTATGAGATCAAATCACAAAAATTGGCTTCAATGCAACCTATATATTCATTCAAATCACACCACATCCGAATTTTTGCGCCAGTGACTCTACGCCTCCCTCTACGTAAAGCTTGCCGACTGTCGTAAGAACATCGGCCATTGATCACCGACCCGTTGTTATCAGAGATCTTCGCCTTTCAACTGCCAAACCACTCGCAATTTTTTTTTCAAGCGGTCGCAACTAAGTTAACGGAAATATTGGATGATTGGACCGATATTCGTACAACATTCGGCAAACGACTGATTGCCCACTATAAAGTCTGGCAAATTAGTTGTCAATGGTTGTACCCTTTTTTTGTTTTTTTGTCAGAAGTCGTCAACCAGTTGTATGTCTCGTGTGACTTAGGCTTAAAGGGCAAATAACCTTTGTAATAACTTCAGTTGTATGAAAGCAAAACATCAAATAATTAAACAGAATTGTGAAAGTTTGAAATAATTCGGACCAATAATAAGGGAGTTATGAATGTTTGAAATATGAGATCACTAAATGAAGGCGAATCTCTAATTGGCAATTTGGTCAGCGGTCTGTTACGTAGTCCGTTGTCATCTCTCCCGTTTGTCGTGCACAAAGATTTTATTAATTGCTGCGTTTCTCCTCAGTGCCTTCTCCATTGAGAATCTACTCAAAACATATTAAGAACAGCCTATTATTATAGGTCCTCTAAAAGGAAAAGACCTCATGAGACGTGACTCTTTGAGAAACTGACATTTTACTCAATTTGTGTGTTGAAACGAATGGGAAATTGTCCTACACTACGTCACAGTGACATTAATGGTTCAAGCAATTTGAAGTGGCCATGCGTGATTAAAACTTTTTCTAAATATAATTTTCATATTGTTTGTTCGATTTCATTAAAACTTTCACCAATGTGTTTCTCTCATTTTTCTCCTTTAAACAAAATTATATGTTTACTAAGCTTTTTTTCTTTCTCTTTTTAATTTGATGTCTTTCTATAAAAATTCCTTTTCATTCTGGCATACATTCAGACCACATATACAACATTATTTCCTTTGTATCAGTTCCTGTGCGTCTTGTTGACGGGGCTTCACCCAATGAAGGGCGAGTCGAGGTGAACTACCAAGAATCATGGGGTACAATCTGTGATGACTCTTGGGATATCAATGACGCTACCGTTGTTTGTCGAATGCTAGGTTATCCTGGAGTCTCTTCTGCAATGGTGAGCTTCGGAGAAGGAACTGGTGATATCATCTTCGACAACGTCGGATGTGATGGGTCAGAAACGCACATCGCACATTGCAACCATGGCGGCTATGAGATCCATAACTGTGATCATTCTGAAGACGTGGGTGTTATATGCAGCGGGGAAGGTAAAGCTACAGTTTCCGAAAATATTGCTATCAATACAACAACAAAAATGAAAATAGTATTTTTGTAAAGTAAAGACGTGCATTTCAAATTTTTTCCTGAAAGTCTACTGAAATAAATATGCTTATAAATCATGTTATTTTACTTCAAAGCATGACAACTATCATTTTCTAATTGGAAGGTTTTATTTCACATGGTATTATTTCTTAACATCATCATCCTAATATCATGGCTTACTTTTAATTCCCTCAGTGGCGGATATGGACCAGTGATTCATGTATGTCCTGTAAAGGTCCTCACAGACATGTAGGCCCTACTCGTTCATAGCCAGCCGCAAATGGGGATTATTTTGCGAAAAACCGATGCTTTTTATAAAGTATGAGAATGCGCCTACATGCATGTTTTCTTCATTTCGCAAACATTCAAACAGAAAGTTTCAGAGAGATAACATTGAGTTACTTGGAGAGACCAAGATATAACACTTGTCCCAAAAAAGGGCAGCTGCACCAATGATCCTTTAATCATCCATTTTCTTGCTGATTCTATATAGAGCAGCTAGGTTATTATTTAAAAAATGCCCTAAACAAAGAAAGAGGTGCTCTATCTGGCCCATATGCAGAGACTACACAGTTCATGCATACAATTCGAAGGAAAGAAGAAAGTTTTGCTGACCTAGCACCGTAGCCTGCCCGGTTTCCGCTCGCTAGGCAGTTTTTCCACAGACAACTTCTCTGAAAATGAATTATACAGGCGCTAATGTGTATCGATTTGTAGCGAAAATTCTAGCAAATACAACCATGCCATTCTTACGCCTGAAATCGTAAGCGATCGTCCGTAGTGCGCCGTCTGCGTGAGGCATTTTCCTTGCCTATTTGCGCTAAGACCTGTCCTAATTCCGCTCGCGCGCAGTTATGACGAAAATAGACCTTCAGAGTCAGCGCTCGCAACTAAAGGAAAATCTTGATCGACAACAGACTACGTCACAAACCGCTGACTACATTTTCTGATCTAGGAAAACAATTCTGTTACTACTTTTTGAAAATACTGCAACTTGTCTTGAAATGTTTTAATAATTGTAATCAGTCAAATCAGAGTGTTCTATCGCTAATCGGGATAGGAAAAAATACACAATAAAAACAATTGGATAAATTAACCACTACTGGGTGAAAAAACCCACTATAGCCACTAGGCGAACAATTTGGGGAATAAAGGTAATGCCACTACATTTTTACAGAAAACTATTCTGGTCATCTCTCAAATCTTGATAAGAAATACATCAGCGTAGGCCTGATATTTTGATTGTTGAAGCATTTAGTATTATTATCATTAGTATAATGACTTTCATCATCATTAATACTTTCGTGTACATGTTACGCAAATATGGTTTTCTGTTTGATTGTTTCTTCTTTTTTTCTAGTTTTTCTATTATGCATTATTGGAATTTGGGAATAAACTCTTTGAAACAAAAGTGTTGCAATTGCAGGGACCAAAGTTAGCCTGTGACCTTTCAATTCGTATCATGACAATTACCCCCTCGACCATCACCCCCCCCCCGGAAAGTTACCCCAAAACATTACCCCCCGAGGACAACGACCCGAAAACAATTACCCCCGGGAAATTACCAGCTAGGACACTTACCCCCGTGGACAATTACCCCCGAAGACAATTACCCCCACTCGTTAAAATTACCCCCGTGAAATTTACCCCCCCCCAGAACAATTACCCCATCCCTACAAATTACCCCCTATAGGACAATTACCCCCTGTTCATTAAAGAGGAAGACAGTTTACCCTTATA
This sequence comes from Mesocentrotus franciscanus, assembly GCA_037976565.1. Lineage (NCBI taxonomy): Eukaryota > Metazoa > Echinodermata > Echinoidea > Camarodonta > Strongylocentrotidae > Mesocentrotus > Mesocentrotus franciscanus. Next base: position 25,175,137 of record CP137678.1, read on the forward strand.
TTAATTTGGTTTTAATAAAGGCAGAATTTTGTTCTGGGGGTAATGATCCTCTTGTCCTCGGGTGGGGGTTATTGTACAAGGGTTAGTTTTAGGGTGATGGTAATTGTCATAGGGGGAATTGTCCTAGGGATAATTTTCAGTGGGGGAGGGGGTAATTGTCGGTAATTGTGGGTAGTTTTCCGGGGGGAATTTTCCGGGAGGTAATTGTCCTAGGGGGTAACTGTCCCGTGGGTAATTGACCGGGGGGGGGGGGGGTGATTGCCCATGGGGCAATTGTCCTACAACCCTTTCAATTATCAGTAGGCCTACTTCAAAGACAAAACTTTGTGCGTTACCGAAATGATCTTGAAAACTAAGTCGTCGATCCACTTTCCATTGCAAGTTAAATTCATCCATTCATTCATTTCATTGCCGGGGGGGGGGGGATTTTTGTTAGGATTGAAATAACAAAAGAATCACCTTTTCATCGCCTTAAACTTTTGCAAACTCACAACGTATATGAATCACCCTAGCAATTTAATAGGCCTGACAGGCGTATAGGCCCTTGTGAAATGTAATATTTATACTACTATTTCGATGGCCATTCATAGGTTAATTTCACATAAAAACAACACACTTAGATTCCACCTCTACATTTATTTTGTTCACAGACAGCTGAGGGAAATTATGGCATCGAAAATGACATGGTCCATGTTGTTCATGTTGGTAAAAATGGATATCGCACAAACATTTGAAATTAAATAGAAAAAGGATTTAGCCTAAAGTAAAGAAGCATTACGAAAGAAGGACATAATAAAATTGAAAAGAGAGACCATGAAAAAGATATATAGGGGAGGAGGGCTGTAATCGAAGAAAATTGAGGGAACAAATTAAAAAACTCGGTATATAATATAAAACACAATATAATACATCGATCCTCTGCTTGCATCCTTTAATCGTATCAGAAACATGCATTATTTTAGCTACAAAGCCATGACGCTGGATAGAAAGGCGACATAAGCACATAAAACATGAATCAAAACTTCTTGCAAATCTACCAACCCTACAACTCTTTTAAAAGCCGGGATTATCGGGATCACCTCTGAGCATTTTTTCCCGCAAAATGATTAAAGCGATAATATATAATTTTGTCACAAAATGTCACTGCATGATTATAACATTAAATAAAAAATAGACCACATCGTTACCCCAAGTTGTTGGTTGCTCGAACAAACGACCGACCGTCATTGCAACATTCTTCGTGGGGGGGGGGAGTGCTAAGACCCCAGCCTTCCACCTTGTTCGCCTATATTGCCTCAGGGCAATAAATATTTTTTCACTCAATGTTACTTTCTGGTTGTGAACTTAAATAAACATTCATGACCATCTCCAAGTAATTATTGTTTAGAACATGCAAGTGGACCTGTAAATTTCAAGTCTAATGACATTGATATTTTACAGATTGCTTATTAAAAAGTGATATGGGGGGAACAGAGGGGGCACAGTGCCCTCCCACTTTTTCAAGCACCCAAAAAGTGCCCCCTTTTACACAGAAAAGTGCCCCTTTTTACATAGGAATTGTGCCCCTTTTACTTCACAAGTGCCCTTATTAATTTGTAAAAGTGACCCTTCCCCTTTTCAACTCTGATAAGTGCCCCTTTTATTTGGACACGTGCCCCTTTTACTTCGACAAGTTCCCATTTTCCTTGCAATAAGTGTCCATTTTCCATTCTCATAAGTGCCCTTTTTAATCTCTAGTAAGTGCCCATTTTCAGGTACGAGAAGTGCTGTTTTCACTTTTGATAAGTGCCCCCTTCAGCTTTGATAATTGCCCTATTCAAGTCTGAGAGGTGCCTCTTTTACTTTGACAAGTGCCCCTTTTCCTTTTAACTCGGATAAGCGCACCTTATATTTTCACATGAGCCCCTTTTCCTTTCTAATAAGTGCCTTTTTTCCTAATGATAAGTGCCCCATTAAAAAAAGAGCCCCTTCCCTTTCTCATAAGTGCCCCTTCTCTTGTAAATGACCCTTTTCAAGTACGAGAAAATACTCCTTTTTACTTTAGATAAGTGCCCCTTTCACCTCCGATAATTTCCCTTTTAACAATGATACTTGCCCCTTTTCCTTTCTAATAAGGGACCTATCCCCTTTTCATAAATGCCCCTTTTCACCTCCTATTAATTCCCCTTATAAAAATCTGATGGGGCCCCTTTTTCCGTCGACAAATGCCCATTTCCTATTCTCATGACTGACTTTTTTCATCCCTGGTGAAAATCTGATCGGCGCCCATTTTCTTTCAACTAATGCACATTTTCCTTTATTATAAGTGCCCCTTTTTCATTTACATAAGTGCCTCTTTTCACCTCTGATAATTTCCCTTTTAACAATGATACTTGCCCCTTTTCCTTTCTAATAAGGGACCTATCCCCTTTTCATAAATGCCCCTTTTCACCTCCTATTAATTCCCCTTATAAAAATCTGATGGGGCCCCTTTTTCCGTCGACAAATGCCCATTTCCTATTCTCATGACTGACTTTTTTCATCCCTGGTGAGTGCCTGTTTTTGAAGGTGTAAGAAGTGCCCCATTTTCACCTCTGATAATTACTTTTTGTACTTTGACACATGCTCCTTTTCTTTTCTGATAAGTGTCCCCTTTTCCTCTCATCATTAAACGCGCCCCTAATTTCAAGCGACTAAGAGTAATTTCCCCCAAAGCTCGCTCGCTACGCTCGCACGCATCTACAGATGATATACTGTAACTTATCAAAGCTCTTTTCAGTCTTCCGTTATGAGAATGTGCTTATAATCCAATCAGGATTGGGTTTTTCCTCTTTATAAGATGTAATTTTTCGCACTGCGACCTCACAAATTTGATTTGATAACATTCTTAGCCCTACATAGATTCGTAGTATTTTTCTATCGTTCTTAATCACGATCGAGCAACAGTTGTACTTTGAAGAACTTAATACCTCTCTCACAACCACGGATTTTTCTTACGAGTCCTTACGGATCGCACAAATTCACGGATCTTTCACAGATCCTTACAATTTGGCCACTTTTTTACGACCGATTTAAGAGTAATTACGAGTACAAGCTATTTACGGTTCATTACGGATTATTACGAGTTATTACGATGTATTTACGGCAATATTCCACGATTTGTCACGAGTTGTCACGGATATCTACAAGCAACTTACGTGTTAGTTAAGAACTGTTTACGTGTTGTTACGAGTGGTATACGAGTTCGTTAAAGAGTGTGTACGAGTCCTTACGATTTTTACCCCCAAAATAACGACTGAAAATGAAGTGTTCGATTTTGCAGCTTTCATACCTTTCCCCAAATCGGAAACAATACGTAAGAATACGTCAAGTATACGTATCTATTTGTAAAGTACTCGTAACTAAACGTAAAATGCTCGTAATAACCGGTAACAATCCCTAAAGCCATCGTAACACGACCCGAATGAAATCGTAAACTACGTAATAATCCGTGAATAATCCGTGAACAAATCGTAAACTAACTGTAACAAATCGTTAAACAATATAGTTACGAGTCATTTACAGATTCTTCCGAGCAGTTTACGGATGGTTACGTGTTGTTGCGAGCGGTTTACGATACTTACGGATTGATACGAGCTAATTACGAGTTATATACGGAAAAATCGATCCGTGAACAATCGTAAAAAGACTGTTGACATGTCAAAAAAATTGCCTCTCCTTTCACGGATCCTTAAGAGTGTCTGCGAGTTGTTGCGAGTTGTGACGAGATATTTACGGATACCAGCGAGTTATTTACAGATGCTTGCGATTGAGTAGGAGTTGGCGATCCGTAAGGAATCGTAAGAAAAATCCCTGTATGTGAAGGGTGTATAATAGACCTAATGTGTGAACATGGAATGCAGACACTGAAACTTACATTTAAAGAAAAGAAACCGCAAAAAACAACAACAACAAATAAACAGACTCAAAATCCACGGGCAGTAAGATTTACCTCTGCTGGAGCATAAACGACGCACGATACTTTTACATTGGTGTAGCGCGTCTGTAGGAGCGAGCGGAAATAGGACAGGGGCATCACAGGGCTAAATGGCCAAGTTCTAACCTCGAAAACTTGTTTGTAAAATTATAATTTCCACAGGAAATTTGCGCAGGTAAAACATTAGGAATCTAGCTGTCATATATCTATAAACGAAATTCAATCTTCTACCACAATTTTGTTTTGGTCGTCCTGAATAGGAACTCGGATGTTTTTAAAAACTGTTGATTCACACCTAATTCCGTTCATTGCGCGATCGACAGTGTACCATATTTCGTGCACACGTTCCTTACAACGTGTATGCTGCCTTACGCGAGCTAGTTGCATGCCTACATTGCGCACCGGAGAACTCGGACGATGGAAGACGGCCGTTGAGTCTAATGAGCCTCTTGTATCAGGGGAGCGGTAACCGGGCAGGCTACGGTACGTTCTACCGACCAAATCCATGCTAGTAGGGCGTACTATCTACCATCTTGTTAAACTAAATCGGCCAAATTATTGGCCATGTCTGTAACTTTGCTTGGTTTTATTCTTATTACCTTTTTTTGTAATGCTTGTTAAAAAATTATTAATGCATTTAGTCAAATATGGAACTTTGTTTTGTAATTGCTGCCTGTAGCTGAACTCAAGGTTCGCCTCGTAGGCGGTCAGGATGAGAGCCAAGGTCGTGTTGAGTTGTTCTACTTCGGGTCATGGGGTACTGTCTGCCATCACAGCTGGACCTCATTGGACTCGGAAGTGGTCTGCAGAATGTTAGGATTCGACGGGGCTGTAGCATATTCAATCTTCTCATCATACGGACGTGGGACAGGGGAAGTGATACTGCGTCAGCCGAGATGCTCTGGAAAAGAATCGAGTCTCCTTGAGTGTGATCCAAATTATAGTCTAGGTCACACTTTTTGTGGACATACAACGGATCTCGGAGTTTCATGCTTAAAACTGGGTAAGAATTAAACCATACTGAAAAGTCAAGAATTTAAAAAGGATGTCCCATGGTATGAGACATGGTATCCTTCTTGTTATCATTGGCGTAGCTATAAGTGGACGAGGGATCACGTGTCAAAAAAAGATGAAAAAAGCCCGATAGTACCGATTCCCCTACGCTACGCATACGGCCCTCTCCCATGGCGTTTCATCCACAGGTGACCAGTGTCCACATCATCCCTTGTTGTCTTAATAGGGACTTTTAGATTTGCACGACGTAAGGCAATGTGACGTCCTTTTAAGGCACTGCCGGCACTGCCAGTGCCTTAAAAGGACGTCGCATTGCCTTAAAAGGATGTCACACATAGCAGTTCACGTTCTCGTCGTGCAAATCTAAAAGTCCCTAAAGGCCCTATCTCACTGAGCGGCGAATGCTTGCCAACGTTGCGAATTTCGGATTTTGGGATAAAAAAAGAACTTCAGCGACACCGTCTTACAACCGTTTGCAAAGGCTTACGACTGTTTTGCAAAGGCCTACGGCTGTTTTGCGACGAGAAAAACTGTTTGCGACAATGAAAACTGTTTGCGAACTTTCTTGCAACCGTTTACGAACCCTGGCAAAACCCCAAATTCGCTATGTTCGCAAGCAGTCGCCGCTCAGTGAGATAGGGCCTTAGAGGCCCTATCTCACTGAGCGGCGAATGCTTGCGATTTGTTGCGAACGTTGCGAATTTTGGATTTTGGGATCAAAAAGAACTTAGCGTTCGCAAGCATTCGCCGCTCAGTGAGATAGGGCGCCCTATCTCACTGAGCGGCGAATGCTTGCGATTTGTTGCGAACGTTGCGAATTTTGGATTTTGGGATCAAAAAGAACTTAGCGTTCGCAAGCATTCGCCGCTCAGTGAGATAGGGCAAAGGCCCTATCTTACTGAGCGGCGAATGCTTGCGATTTGTTGCGAACGTTGCGAATTTTGGATTTTGGGATCAAAAAGAACTTCAGCGACACCGTCTTACAACTGTTTGCAAAGGCTTACGACTGTTTTGCAAAGACTTCGACTGTTTTGCAACGAGAAAAAACTGTTTGCGACAATGAAAACTGTTTGCGAACTTTCTTGCAACCGTTTACGAACCCTGGCGAAACCCCAAATTCGCTACGTTCGCAAGCATTTGCCGCTCAGTGAGATAGGCCCTTAAGCATTCGCTCTAATGTTGCTAATTGTCGCTAAAGGGCCTATCTCACTGAGCGGCGAATGCTTGCGAACGTAGCGAATTTGGGGTTTCGCCAGGGTTCGTAAACGGTTGCAAGAAAGTTCGCAAACAGTTTTCATTGTCGCAAACAGTTTTTTCTCGTTGCAAAACAGTCGTAGGCCTTTGCAAAACAGTCGTAAGCCTTTGCAAACGGTTTTAAGACGGTGTCGCTGAAGTTTTTTTTTATCCAAAAATCAAAAATTCGCAACGTCCGCAAGTATTCGCCGCTCAGTGAGATAGGGCCTTTACGAAAGTGTTTGCGAAAGGCAATTGGCGACTATTAGCGACTGTAAGCAAATGTTAGCGACAATTTTTGCGAAGATTAGCAACTATTTGCCGATCCTTTGCCACTATTTGTGAATGTTTGGGACCTTTTGCTAACTCCTGGTACTCAATGGGTCGATTTTATATAGGAACCATATAGTAACGTGGTCGCTAGCATTGGCGAATCAAAAAGAACTTCAGCGACACCGTCTTACAACCGTTTGCAAAGGCTTACGACTGTTTTGCAAACGCTGACGACTGTTTTGCAAACGCTTACAATTACTGTTTGCAAACGCTTGCAACTGTTTGCGGAAACATAAATTCGCAAAGAAATTTTGAATATGTTCAAAATTTCTTTGCGACAAGAAAAACAGTTTACGACAATGAAAACTGTTTGCGAACTTTCTTGCAACCTTTTACAAACTTTTACGAACCCTGGCGAAACCCCAAATTTGCTACGTTCGCAAGCATGCGCCGCTCAGTGAGATAGGCCCTTAATGGCTGGATCGACGCGTCGATCTAACCATTAATTGTGCCAAGAAAGCTTTACGATCTTCAAATCAGATATAAATATATGCAAGTACATGCATGTACATGCATGTAATTTGGTGCAGTGCAAGTCTCAGTCAATTTGAGCACTCCATCAATTGGAGCTTTTGTGACTCACAAAGGTTCCAAGTGATGGATCGCTCAAATTGACAAGTCATGCATGATTAACATACTGTCCAAATCATAAAGTGCAATCAACTGCGCAATCGACGATGCTATAGATTGCTCTTTCGACCAAGCACATTCAGACACAACTCTGGAAAACCGAGTACAGGCAAATACTTGGAAAACATCAAATAACGGTCAGTGAAATCAATACGAGGCAGTGTGTACAAAACGCATGGGATAAATCTTCCAAAGTAAGCCTACTTTCACTATAGATTCTTTGGGGAAATATAATACTGTGCGTCAATTATCTTCAAAATCTTTGAAGAATTGGTCATGTAAATACACCTTCAACATGGCAAACATATAGATTGAATGCATTAAAATGCAAATAAAGCATTACTTTATAAAAATATTCATCAACAGCAGGTTGACTTAAGAAAAAGATTTTATTTCCTAATTCGCAAACTCAAACGGAAATAGGCCTAAATCTTTTCCTATTGATCTTACGACCTTTGCTATACTATATAAACATATATATATATATATATATATAATGACATATTTATAATTACCTTGGGGAGCACCGAACTTCAGCTACGAGCACAAGACCGTGCGCGATACAGGCAGAAAGTAGATCAGTAAGACATCGTGAAAAACGATTTCAAGGTGGAAAACAATTATCCTGTATAAGGAAGAAGCAGCACGTCTTCCTATCGACAACTTAGATGTAAGCTTTAACAGAGAAAAGTGTATCTCCTAAAAATACAAAAAGGGCAAATGAACGAAATGGCTTAGCGAACCGACACAACAAAGAACACCACCATATCTTTACATTCGATCCTTTTCAATTTATTCCAGGTAGAACTAAACAAGATATGTCATTATATAAAAACTAAAAACTAAAGCGGCCATGTAGCTCGAAGCGAAAACGGTCAATGGCTAACTTGGACCCCGTTTACAGTGAGAAAAGGGCCAGGGCCGGGCCGAGCCAGGCCTACTCGGCCCCGCAATTTTGTGCGTTTACAGTGGCAGGCTCGGCCGCGGCCTAAATTGTAACCTTTCAATATTTTGTCGTAGTGGCGCTCTGCATGTAAACACACGATTATTTGGGGGCGCGCCGGGGGTCACAGTGCAGATCCGGTCGAGCGCGCGCGGAATATTTGCAGTGAATCTTTTCCCCAATTCCCTATACACGGCGAACTTTCACTCCCGGGGTAACAGTTGGCCGCGCATTTGGCCCTGCGTGTGTTTACAGTGAGAAAAGCCCGGGCCTGGCCGCGGCCGACACTACCTCCAGAGCAGGGCCAAATGCCTTTTAGCCTTTTAGCTCACTGTAAACGGGGTATTCACGCTGTACGTACATGTAATGTACATGGGTACACACCCTAACCTTCATTTGCACAGGAATGCAAAGCATCTTGAAACCTAAAATAGGAAATTCCATTCTTTATGCCTTTTATACACATTACCACGCACTGAACGGTGAGGTCACAGAGGTCAACTTCTAGAACTCCAGCTATTAACCTCGTTATCACTCAATCTCTAGAACCACTAGAGATTTGGGATTCAAACTTAGTGATAGTATCTATTATCATTGGAAGACAATCTGATTAGATTTTTGGTAAGTAGGTCAATGTTCTAAGGTCATAGAAGTTAATTCTTTTAAATTAGAGTTACTACACTCATCACAATATGTCAAGAACTTCTTGAGTTATGAGCGTCGAATACGGTGACAGTATATCTATAGGAAGATGATCAAAATACATTTTGGGTCTAGTAGGTTAAGATCATAAAGTCGTCATTTGACATTTGATCAAAGGCTTTTTGTTTTCATCGTGATATCTTAAAATATACAAAATAAGTGGACAAATATGTTGAATCTGTTCTTTCAGAAAGAAAATCTGACAAGGAGATCGAAGGAAAAAATGCCCTTTTTATGTTTCTTCATACAATAAATATTGATAGCAGCAGTAAAAGCGGAAACAGTCCCTCTTACATGGGGCACGTAATATTGGTGTCACTTGATTTCAGATGATCTCCAGGTTCGTTTGGTCGGCGGAAGATCTGACAAAGAAGGCCGCGTTGAGATTTTATACCTTGGTACTTGGGGGACAGTGTGTGATGATGACTGGGGTCTAAATGACGCCAACGTGATTTGCAGAATGCTCGGCTACGAACGGGCGGAGAACTTCTCCTGCTGCGCCGCCTTTGGACTAGGATCTGGACCTATTTTCCTTGATGAAGTGGAATGCGAGGGTACAGAACCAAACATAGGCCATTGTCAAAGAAATGGATACGAAACCCATGACTGTGATCACTCGGAGGATGTTGGTGTCTCATGCATTAATGGTAATGTAACACAAAAGAAATCATCAGCGAAAGCAACATTACTTTATTACTAGCAGTAAATTGTTTTTTAATTTTGAAGTTTAATTTTCGAAGGACTTAAATCAGTTTATGTCAAGATGGAAAATTCTGGGATGCAGATATAATTGTAGGCTTATACAAGTTTAAGGAAACACCGTGTAAGTCATTACAAAAAAAATTTTTGTGGATCTTACGTTCTGAAAAGCATTATTATAGGAAAGAAGAATCTCAATGTTCCCAACAGAGCAGATCAAGTCGCCATACCCAAACATGAAGACATTATGGAACCCAAGAAGATCCTAAAGGGACACCACAGTCTCTCTTCTTAAGCATAAAGTGCAACACTGATGTTTATCGCCTCATCTTCTTTCCAATAACCATTCGGGCATGGAATCTACTTTCCCCCAACACTGTTGCCTGCAATTTAGTAGAAACCTTCGAAACCAGACTCTGAGAAGGAATCCAAAGGGGCAACATATATATATATCCCTCCCTGCAACTGTAAAGTGATTGGATACAACTACACAAAATACAAAAATACACTAATCACTCTCTCTTGAACGTTAACATTCTTATTGGTCAACGATATATCCAACTTCGAGGATTAGGAGCGGGAATAAGTTGCCGGTTATCATACGGGAGTTGCCCTCTTTGGTATCTTTCAAATTTAATCTTAAACAGTATCTCAAGTCATTGGACGTATAAGGGATTTTTAGGCACCTACATACTCACCGATAGTCTGTTTCATATTTTTTTTAATCATTATAATTTCTTGTTACTCGTTATTGTACTTTAACATATTATTTTATAATCGCAAACATTCACCTTGATATACATGTATTTCAATGTTGTTCACATGCTCTTTTTAACTATTTACTTAGCATTATTGGATATGTATTTTGAATGCTTTTATTCTTACATATTATATTGTATTATTTTGCGTATGTTTTTAGAGGGGCCCCGTGGGAGACCAACTGATGTTGAATGGGCTACCCCGTATCAATAAACAATAAACAACACAACATATTGAAATTCAGATTCAGTTCGAAACGTTGGGACTCTTCTTTCAGGCCACAAGGGTCCTTAACAAACCTTAACAACTCATGCATTGTATTTAACGATCAGAAAGAATATGAACCTTTTCAACTACAAAAGTCGCTTTACGCCTTGTTTTCAGAAGAAAACAAAACAGAAGTGGAACTATTTTTTTCAAGGCACATTTTGAGTGTTTGAAGTGATAAAACGTATTAAAAAGCATTGTACACTCATCAAAAAGAGAAAGAGGACACTCTTTATTATTCAAAATTGTAATAAAAATTTTCATGGTATATAAAAGATATATCAACATGATCAAATCAAAGAAAAAAATACTTTACGAACACGACCAGCATTAATTCAGATTCAGTTTTTAACTTTCCCACTTGGATGAACACATTAATATAACCGTTAGAAGGTCTAGTAAAGATAATTGCAAAAATATCGCAAGGAGTCGTTGAAATGTAAATGGGCATGTGCATCTCTAGTACATTATTGTTCTACAATGATAACTAAAAGTGAGAAACAACGAAAGTGATTGAGCTCTGGATTTCAACTGACAACTGTAGTCACAGGACTGCATGGTTTTGACAAGCACGGTCAATATGACTCTCCTTTCCACCCAAAATCGTGGACTAGTCATATGACCCCTCCCATGCTCATCAACGTTTGAATGGCCAGATGCCCCATTTTTGCAATTTTCTTTCAGAGACTCTTATATTATTGGGGCAAGTACGTCATAGTTCATAAAGCTGAATTCCTTAACATTTTAGGTTAATATCCGTGTTTTCATGATATCTGAAGTACCATTTCGTAAACCTAGCATAAACCGTAATGGTTCTAGGTCAATTACCCCCTGGGCAATCGACCCCCCCCCGAAAAATTACCCCCCGGAAAAACTACCCCCAAGGACAATTAACCCCCGGGAAATTACCCCCTAGGGACAATTACCCCCCTCCCACGCCCGGAAAATTACCCCCTAGGACAATTACCCCCTGTAGACAAATACCCCCGAGGATAAATACCTCCCGAAAAAAAAAATCAGCTTTTATTAAAACAAATTTATTATCAGGCTGGACACCCCCTTTAACGAACAGGGGTGCGGGGTAGTTGTTCTCGGGTGGTTGTCCTTGGTTGTCCGGGGAGGGGGAGGGTTGTCCTAGGTTTTAAATAGTACTTGTCCTCGGGGGAGGTAATTTTCCGGGGGATGATTGCCCAGGGGGTAATTGTCCTGATACGACCCTAATACTATACGAGCTAGTATAACCATAGGACGACGAAATGTTTAGAATTTAGGGTTATTGGGTCAGAGGTCAGAGATCATGAATTTGTTAGCCTCATTATTCTCAATATTTTAAGGAATCTGTGAGCCTTGAACTTTAAACATGGTTACCTGGTATTACTTTGTATCACCTTATAGAGAGATAAACTACTGATTAAAACACTGGGGTAAGTAGGTCTAAGGACGAACGTCACAAAGACACAGGGCAATCAATGATCATCTGAATCTTGAACATAACAATTGATGGAGGTAAATAAAATATAATGCAGCATCAGAGGGAGGTACAGTAAGCTAAAAATGGAGACAGTTGTTATCATAAATGATTGTGAAAATACTAGTTTAGGAAATTATAAAGTATACATGCAGTAGAAATTAGTAGTAATAAATGTATGGAGATGCATGTTGGAGACGCATTCGAATTCATTTTTGCGTTCTGTTAGACCCTTGGGGATCGTTACCGGATCTCGAAATTATTTTCAATCAATTGCTATTTCCTATCAGATATTGACGAATGTGAGCGAACAGGTGATGACTATCCATGCGACGCCCTCAACGGTCACTGTACAAACACTCACGGTTCTTATATCTGCTCACCATGCTCTTCTGGGTTAAGGGTAGATCTTAATGGCAACTGTCAAGGTGAAAATACATGTATAACTATCATATTGCAATAAAATTGTGAAGAATTATATATCAATATTACAATTCTCGGGAGGTAAATTCAATAAAATCCTTAAGATTAACGTTACACAATTTTTAAAATATGTTTTTTTTATTTTTATTCGAACATATGGCCATAGGATGGTGAATTCGGATTCAAAACCCCTGAAATAGTAAAAAAAACGCAAAAACGACGCCTCGTGATCAACATGAATCTTGAACATTATATCAAAGTCTCAAAAAACAATCAAGGATGGAGGTAAATCAACTAGAGTGCAGCATCAGATGGAGGTACATTAAACTGAAAATAGAGACAGTTCTTATCATGATTGATTGTGAGAATGCCAGTTTAGGAAATTATATACTGTGTACATGTAGTAGAAATTTGTCGTAATGAATGTAAGGAGATGCATATAGGAGACGCATTCGAATTCTTTTTTGCGTTTTGTTAGACCCTTGGGAATTCGGTACCAGATGTCGAAAATATTTGAATCAATTGCTATTTTCTTTCAGATATTGACGAATGTGAGCGAACAGGTGATGATTATCCCTGCGACGCCCTCAACGGTCAATGTTCAAACACTCACGGTTCTTATATCTGCTCACCATGTTCTTCTGGGTATCGGGTAGATCTTAATGGCAACTGTCAAGGTAAAAATACATGTATAACTATCATATTGCAAACAAATTGTGAAGAATATTATACCAATATTACGATTCTAGGGAGGTAATTACAAAAGAAACCTAAAGATTAACTTTACACAAGTGTAATTTTTTTTCCATTCAAACGTATCGCCAGAGGATTGTGAATTTGGATTTAGGAACCCTTGAAATCATAAAAAATCGGCCAAAACGACGTCCGTGTTCAAAATGAATCTTTAACATGAATCACAGTCTCAAAAAAATAGTAATGGGGTTAAAAAAATTAGTATACAGCATCAGAGGAAGTAATTGGTAAGCTAAAAATGGAGACAGTTCTCATTATATGTTATTGTGAATTACTAGTTTAGGAATTTATACACTGAGTACATGTAGTAGAAATTAGTAGTAATCAATGTAGGGAGATGCATATAGGAGACGCATTCGAATTCTTTTTGCGTTGTTCAACCATTTTGGGGTTCGTTACCGGATCTCAAATCATTTTCAAATAATTGCTATTTCCCATCAGATATTGACGAATGTGAGCAAACAGGTGATGACTATCCATGCGACGCCCTCAAAGATCAATGTTCAAACACTCACGGTTCTTATATCTGCTCACCATGTTCGTCTGGGTATCGTGTAGATCTTAATGGCAACTGTCAAGGTGAAAATACATGTATAACTATCATATTGCAAACAAATTGTGAAGAATAATATATCAATATTACAATTCTCTGGAGGTATATCCAAAAGAAACCTTAGGATTTACCTTACACAAGTTTTAAAATATTGTTTTGTTTTTTCAAATCGAACGCACTGCTAGGGAATTGTGAATTCAGATCTAGGAAACATCGAAATAGTAAAAATTCGTCAAAACGACGCCCCATGTTCAACATGAATTATTATATTGAACATGAATCACAGTCTAAAAAAAAAAACAATTGAACGAGGTAAATAAATTATTATGCAGCAACCAGAGGAAGGTACAGTAAAAAAAAAAAAAAAATGGAGACAGTTGTTATCCAAAATGACTGAAAATACTAGTTAAGGAAATTATACACTGTGTATTTTTTAAGTAGAAATTAGTAGTAATGAATGTAGGGAGATGCAAATTGGAAACGCATTCGCACACATTTTGCGTTTTGTTAGACCCTTGGGGATCGTTACCGGATCCCGAAATTATTTTGAATCAATTGCTATTTCCCATCAGATATTGACGAATGTGAGCAAACAGGTGATGAATATCCATGCGACGCCCTAAACGGTCAATGTAGAAATACCCACGGTTCTTATATCTGCTCATGTTCTCCTGGGTATCAGGTGGATCTGAATGACAACTGTCAAGGTAAAAATACATGTATAACTATCATATTGCAATCAAATTGTGAAGAATAATATATCAATATTACAGTTCTCGAGAGGTAAATACAAACGTAACCTAGGGATTAGCCTTACCCAAGTTCAAATTTTTAATATATTTTTTATTCGCATGTACTGCCAGAGGATTGTGAATTCGGATTTAGGAACCCTTGAAATAATAAAAATTCGCAAAACGATGCTCCGTGTTCAACATTAATCTTGGACATGAATCACAGTCTCAAAAAAAAATCACTGATGGAGGTATCAAATTATTTTGAATCAATTCCTTTTTTCTATCAGATATTGACGAATGTGAGCAAACAGGTGATGACTATCCGTGCAGCGCCCTCAACGGTCAATGTACAAACACTCACGGCTCTTATATCTGCTCTTGTTCTTCTGGGTTTAGTGTGGATCTTAATGGCAACTGTCAAGGTAAAAATACACGTATAACTGTCATATTGCAAACAAATTGTGAAAAATAATATATCAATATAACAATTTTTGGGAGGTAAATACAAAAAAAACCTTAGGATTAACCTTACACAATTAAAAAAAGTATTGTTTTGTTTTTTCAATTCGAACATACTGCCAGAGGATTGTGAATTCGGATTAAGGAACCCTTGACATCGTAAAAACTCGCTAAAAAGAAGCCCCGTGTTCAACATAAATCTTGAACATGAATTACAGTCTTAACAACAAATCATTGATGGAGGTAAATCAACTATAAATAAATGCAGCATCAGAGGAAGGTACATTAAACTTAAAGTGGAAGTAGTTCTTATCATGATTGATTGTAAGAATACCAGTTTTAGGAAATTATACAATGTGTACAAGTAATAGAAAGTAGTAGTAATGAATGTATGGAGATGCATATTGGGGACGCGTTCGAATTCATTTTTGCGTTTTGTTAGACCCTTGGGGATCGTTATCGGATCTCGAAATTATTTTGAATCAATTCCTATTTTCTTTCAGATATTAACGAATGTGAGCGAACAGGTGATGAATATCCATGCGACGCCCTAAACGGTCAATGTAGAAATACCCACGGTTCTTATATCTGCTCATGTTCTCCTGGGTATCAGGTGGATCTGAATGGCAACTGTCAAGGTAAAAATACATGTATAACTATCATATTGCAATTAAATTGTGAAGAATAATATATCAATATTACAGTTCTCGGAAGGTAAATACAAACGTAACCTAAGGATTAGCCTTACCCAAGTTCAAATTTTTTATATATTTTTTATTCGCATGTACTGCCAGAGGATTGTGAATTCGGATTTAGGAACCCTTGAAATAATAAAAATTCGCAAAACGATGCTTCGTGTTCAACATTAATCTTGGACATGAATCACAGTCTCAAAAAAAAAAAATCACTGATGGAGGTAAATCAAATTATTTTGAATCAATTCCTTTTTTCTATCAGATATTGACGAATGTGAGCAAACAGGTGATAACTATCCGTGCAGCGCCCTCAACGGTCAATGTACAAACACTCACGGCTCTTATATCTGCTCTTGTTCTTCTGGGTTTAGTGTGGATCTTAATGGCAACTGTCAAGGTAAAAATACACGTATAACTGTCATATTGCAAACAAATTGTGAAAAATAATATATCAATATAACAATTTTTGGGAGGTAAATACAAAAAAAACCTCAGGATTAACCTCACACAATTAAAAAAAGTATTGTTTTGTTTTTTCAATTCGAACATACTGCCAGAGGATTGTGAATTCGGATTAAGGAACCCTTGACATCGTAAAAACTCGCTAAAAAGAAGCCCCGTGTTCAACATAAATCTTGAACATGAATTACAGTCTTAACAACAAATCATTGATGGAGGTAAATCAACTATAAATAAATGCAGCATCAGAGGAAGGTACATTAAACTTAAAGTGGAAGTAGTTCTTATCATGATTGATTGTAAGAATACCAGTTTTAGGAAATTATACAATGTGTACAAGTAATAGAAAGTAGTAGTAATGAATGTATGGAGATGCATATTGGGGACGCATTCGAATTCATTTTTGCGTTTTGTTAGACCCTTGGGGATCGTTATCGGATCTCGAAATTATTTTGAATCAATTCCTATTTTCTTTCAGATATTAACGAATGTGAGCGAACAGGTGATGAATATCCATGCGACGCCCTCAAAGATCAATGTACAAACACTCACGGTTCTTATATCTGCTCACCATGTTCTTCCGGGTTTAGGGTAGATCTTAATGGCAAATGTCAAGGTGAAAATACATGTATAACTATCATATTGCAATCAAATAGTAAGGAATAATATGTCAATATTACAATTCTCGGGAGGTAAATACAAAAGAAACGTTTGTATTAACCTTTCACAAGTTAAAAATGTTGTTTGTTTGTTTCATTCGAACGTTCTTCTAAAGTAAAGTGAATTCCGATTTAGGAACCCTTGAAATAGTAAAAAATTCTGGAAACGACGCCCCATGTTCAACATTATTCTTGAACATGAATCACAGTTTAAAAGAAAGAAAAAAAATCACGGATAGAGGTAAATCAACTTCATGTATAATGCAGCATCGAAGGAAGGTACATTAAACTGAAAATAGAGACAGTTCTTATCATGATTGATTGTGAGAATGCAGTTTACAAAATTATACACTGTGTACATGTAGTAGAAACTAGTAGTAATGAATGTAGGGAGATGCATATTGGGGACGCATTCGAATTTGTTTCGTTTTGTTAGACCCTTGGGGATCGTTACCGGATCTCGATTTTTTTTTTTGGTATCAATTGCTATTTTCTTTCAGATATTGACGAATGTGAGCGAACAGGTGATGACTTTCCATGCGACGCCCTCAACGGTCAATGTACAAACACTCATGGTTCATATATCTGCTCATCATGTTCATCTGGTCTTAGGGTGGATCTTAATGGCAACTGTCAAGGTAAAAATACATGTAAAACTATCATATTGTAATCAAATTGTGAAGAATAATATATCAATATTACAATTCTCGGGAGGTAAACACAAGAAAAACCTTGAGATTAGCCTTCCACAATTTTAAAATCATTGTTTGTTTCATTCGAATGTACTGCCAGAGGATTTTGAATTCGGATTTAGGAATTCTTGAAATCGTAAGAATTATCCTAAACGACGAACCGTGTTCAACATGAATCTTGAACATGAATCACAGTCTCAAAAAAAAAAATCACTGAAGGAGGTGAATAAATTATTATGCAGCATCAAAGGGAGGTACAGTAAGCTAACAATGGAGACAGGTCATATAATAAATGATTGTGAAATTACTAGTTTTAAGGAATTTATACACGGTGTACATGTAATAGATATTAGTAGTAATGAATGTAGGGAGATGCATATAGGAGACGCATTCGCATTCTTTTTTGTGTTTTGTTAGACCCTTGGGAATTCGTTACCAGGGCCCCGTATTACAAAGAGTTGATATCAATTGCAACTACGCACATAAGAGATAGGAGACTGCAAACTTACGATTGATTGGAGGACTTACGATTGATTTGGATCTATCGTAGCTCTCTGTAAGACGGGGCCCAGATCTCGAAAATATTGTGAATCAATTGCTATTTTCTTTCAGATATTGACGAATGTGAGCGAACAGGTGATGATTATCCCTGCGACACCCTCAACGTTCAATGTACAAACACTCACGGTTCTTATATCTGCTTATCATGTTCTTCTGGGTATCGTGTAGATCTTAATGGCAACTGCCAAGGTGAAAATACATGTATACCTATCATATTGCAAATAAATTGTGAAGAATAATATATCAATATTCCAATTCTCGGGAGATAAATACAAAGAAAGCTAAAGATTAACCTTACACAATTTTTAAAAAAATCTCGTTTTCTTTTCATTAGAAAATATTGTCAGAGGATTGTGAATTCGGATTTTAGGAGCCCTGAAAAATCGTTAAAAATCGTCGAAACGACGCCCCGTGTTCAACATAAACCTTGAACATGAATCACAGTCTCAAAAAAAAAAATCACCGAAGGAGGTGAATAAATTATTATGCAGCATCAGAGGGAGGTACAGTAAGCTAACAATGGAGACAGGTCTTATGATAAATGATTGTGAAATTACTAGTTTTAAGGAAATTATACACTGTGTACATGTAATAGATATTAGTAGTAATGAATGTATGGAGATGCATATAGGAGACGCATTCGAATTCATTTTTGTGTTTCGTTACACCCTCGGGGATCGATACCGGATCTCGAAATTATTATCAATCAATTGCTATTTCCCATCAGATATTGACGAATGTGAGCGAACAGGTGATGACTATCCATGCGACGCCCTCAACGATGAATGTATAAACACTCACGGTTCTTATATCTGCTCACCATGTTCTTCTGGGTATCGTCTAGATCTTAATGGCAACTGTCAAGGTGAAAATACATGTATACCTATCATATTGCAAACAAATTTTGAAGAAGAATATATCAATATTATTATTCTCGGGAGGTAAATACAAAAGAAACATTAGGATTAACCTAACACAAGTTTTAAAATATTGTTTTGTTTTTCATCATTCGAACGTATTGCCAGGGGATTGTGAATTTTGATTTAGAAACCATTGAAATAGTAAAAAATTCGCCAAAACGACGCCCTATGTTCAACATGAATTTCGAACATGAATAACAGTCTCAAACAAAAATCTTTAATCCAGGTTAATAATTAATTATGCAGCATCAGAGGGAGGTACAGTAAGCTAACAATGGAGAAAGGTCTTATCATATATGATTGTGAAAATTCTACTTTTGAAAATTATACACTGTGTACAAGAAGTAGAAATTAGTAGTAATGAATGTAGGGAGATGCATATTGAAGACGCATTCGAACACATTTTGCATTTTGTTAGAATTTTGGGGATCGTTACCGAAACTCGAAATTATTTTCAATCAATTGCTATTTCCCATCAGATATTGACGAATGTGAGCGAACAGGTCATGACTATCCATGCGACGCCCTCAACGGTCAATGTACAAACACTCACGGTTCTTATATCTGCTCATGTTCTTCTGGGTTTAGGGTGGATCTTAATGGCAACTGTCAAGGTAAAAATACATGTATAACTATCATATTGCAAACAAATTGTGAAGAATAATAAATCAATATTACAATTCTCGGGAAGTAAATACAAAAGAAACCTAAGGATTAACCTTAAACAATTCCAAAAATATTATTTCGTTTTCTCCATACGCACGTTCCGCCAGAGGATTTTGAATTCGGATTTAGGAACCCTTGAAATAGTAAAAATTCGAAAAATGATGCCCCGTGTTCAACATTAACATTGAACATGAATCACAGTCTCCAAAAAAAGATCACTGATGGAGGTAAATCAACTATAATGCAGCATCAGAGGGAGTTACACTAAACTGAAAAAGGAAACAGTTCTTATCATAATTGATTGTGAGAATACCAGTTTACAAAACTACACAAGATGTACAAGATGCATATCGGAGACGCATTGGAATTCATCTTTGCGTTTTGTTAGACCCTTGGGGATCGTTACCGGATCTCGAAATTATTTTCAATCAATTGCTATTTCCTATCAGATATTGACGAATGTGAGCGAACAGGTGATGACTATCCATGCGACGCCCTTAACGGTCACTGTACAAACACTCACGGTTCTTATATCTGCTCACCATGTTCTTCTGGATATCGGGTAGATCTTAATGGCAACTGTCAAGGTGAAAATACATGTATAACTATCGTATTGCAAAGAAATTGTGAAGAATAATATATCAATCTTACAATTCTCGGGAGGTAAATACAAAAGAAACCTTAGGATTGACTTTAGACAAGTTTAAAATATCGTTTGTTTGCTTAATTCGAACGTACTGCCAGAGGATTGCGAATTCGGATTTAGGAACTCTTTGAATCCGTAAGAATTATCCTAAACGACGCTCCGTGTTCAACATGACTCTTGAACAGAATCATAGTCTCAAAAAAAAATCACTGATGGAGGTAAATCAACTTCATGTATAATGCAGCATCGAAGGAAGGTACATTAAACTGAAAATAGAGACAGTTCTTATCATGATTGATTGTGAGAATGCAGTTTACAAAATTATTCACTGTGTACATGTAGTAGAAACTAGTAGTAATGAATGTATGAAAATGCATATTGGAGACGCATTCGCATTCATTTTTGCGTTTTGATACGACTTTGGGGATCGTTACCGGATCTCGAAATTATTTTTAATCAATTGCTATTTCCCATCAGATATTGACGAATGTGAGCGAACAAGTGGTGGTTATCCCTGCGACGTCCTCAACGGTCAATGTACAAACACTCACGGTTCTTATATCTGCTCACCATGTTCTTCTGGGTATCGGGTAGATATTAATGGCAACTGTCAAGGTGAAAATACATCTATAACTATCATATTGCAAACAAATTGTTAATAATAATATATCAATATTACAATTCTCGGGAGCATAATGAAAATTAAGTTTAATCCCTTACCCTCACGCAACGCACACTTACCAGCGACCCTGTGATCTTTGTTTGCATGCCTACTTAAGCTGAGAAACAAACAACGCTGCAGCTCCGGCCAAGGGCGCTATCTATTATTCAAGATAGGGGTGACCGCTGTACTTTAAAGCAGGGACTCTATTTTACTATTAAAGAATACCTTAAAGGTGATACAAAGTTTTGGTATAGGGTCATGAATTTGGTTCAAATGAACATATCAGAAACATATGCGCTCCAACAATATTCAGTGGTCGTTGTCGGGGTTGAAATCGAGTCTAAAGATCATTGAAATTGTAAATAACAAACTCTTTATGTTGTATAGCTCCCTCTCAAGGTCAAGATATTAATTTAGCTTTAAAACAATGTTTCTTGACTAAAATCGACCGATTGGCTATTCCCGTTTGGAAATTATATATCACAACTGCATATTCTGAGATTTTCATGGTCGCAGCTACCATTAGATGGCCGTATAGGCACTATTTGAAGTTTATCAAAATTTACCGGGAGCACCGGTAAATTTTGATATTCAATTTTTTTCGAAAGCAGAAGTGTTTTAGGGGCTAAATTTTTTAGTGCTTATAATACATCCTCAGGGGCATCCAAATATATCAAAATTTTAAAGAATCGCTATCCGGCCATTTTCAAAATTTCCCAAAACTTTGTATTACCTTGAATATCAAACATTGACGCACAATTTATAGTTACGATGAGGTGTCAATTAGCATTAAATTACTAGTTACCAGGAGTAACGAACAAAACAAATCACTGCACAATGCACGTGAAACCATGCGCCCCTATTTTGTTGAATGGACTGCACTGATTATTTGTGAATGAATCTATGACGTCACAGCCTCAGATCTGTCTGATGTGACATAAACTTTAATTGGACTACAATTTTCAAATAAAAAACGCGACAGACAAAGATATTAAACCAATGATGATGAGTTTAACATCATAGGAAAAAAGGAAACCTCA
Source organism: Mesocentrotus franciscanus (assembly GCA_037976565.1). Classification (NCBI taxonomy): domain Eukaryota; kingdom Metazoa; phylum Echinodermata; class Echinoidea; order Camarodonta; family Strongylocentrotidae; genus Mesocentrotus; species Mesocentrotus franciscanus. The sequence continues at coordinate 25,197,064 of CP137678.1, forward strand.
ACCATCAGAATCTTTTCGCCCAAAAGTGAGACGTCCCCGCGTTTTCGATTTAAATATAGGCCTAGAGTGAAATACAAAGAGGGTCAGCTTTGTAGGCTTTTCCCCATAGCGATTGCTCTTTCTGAATGCGTAAGGATAATTTTAAAGCAAAATCGCGACAAAGTTATAGAATCTGCCGAATCATTTAAATTATTATTGCAAAATTTGATGTTTGAATTTTTTATTAGCTGTTCGCCCCAGATTGATTCGACCCGCAGTAATTGTTACATTAAGCTTCTAACAAAAAATGCACCAACAAATTGAAGAATTTCACGTTTTATAACGACGCATGCACATGCGCACGTTCAATTTGTGAGCGCATGTCCCTCAGTTTTCATTATGTAAATGCAAATTAAATTTTCGGATTAACCTTACACATGTTCCTAAATAGCTTTTTCCCCCGTTCTTACGCACTGCCGGAGGATTATGAATTCGGATTTAGGAACCCTTGAAAATTTCACCCAGCTAGCCGGTTTATTGTGGATGTAGAGTCATTGGATGGGAATGAGGAAACCAAACCGTGTCACGGAATGAAGCACGCACTGTGGCGCCTTAGCGGACAGCGAGAGCATACTAGCGTCCTGAAATAAAACGGGACCAAAACCTTCACATTAAGTAACTTATATTGTAAAGTTTTAAAGATTTGAATAAAATCAGTGAGAATTTGAACAAAGTCAGGCAAGGAACATGGACGTCAAAAGTTTTAAAAAATAACTCATTAAAGATACTATGTCCCTTTTGCAGCCAACATCAAAATCTGTAGAACTTTGCAGGAATTAAGAATATGTCATGTATGTCCTATCTGTGAAATTTAAACGTTAGCAGTGTCCTAATATTCAAAGTATGCAAGAAAACCTGTTTACTTGCTAGACTTCACTGTCAGACACTATTGAGTGACTGACTGGCCTGTTTTCATCTTTGGAACATACATAAAATGAGCTGTAAAGGGTACATGAGCATTTGTCTACATTAATAACCCACTTCTTGTAATGGCCAAAATTAAGCTGATTGAATCTTTGCGCAGCATAAAACGTACGACCATTCGGTACAATGGTCTGAAAAATCAGACTATTACTTACTGGCTCTATAGCTCCTAAGTCGATTCGACAACTGAGAGTCGTTATTTTCCCACTTAAAGACATTTTCAAGCCCCCTTTTTTGGGAAGTTCTAAATTAGTATTGTCTTTCAAATGCCGTTGGAATTTAACCTTTTCATTTTTTTGGCCTGCAAATGGGACATAGTACCTTTAAGAGAGTGCAAAAATCGACTTGCGCCAAATAATGCTTATGTGATGTTTGAATAAAACAATTGGAATTTGGGTATTAATTTCGGTCTTTGCAGATCCATAACATCACTAACAAAATTAATCATGCCACACATATCAAAACACACACAGAGTCAAACTCAGTCAGTCACACACACACACACACACACGCACACAAACACACACACACACACTTCCGCGCACTCGCACACTCAGATAAATGAAAAATACACGCAGCCAAGTCATTATTACGTAATCAACATTTCTGTAAAATCGCAAATTTCCCATTTAATATCAAAATGGAATTTATATTCAATCATAATGCCATAATAAAAGTTTGGTGCATTAACATCATTAGTTGTTTCTCCCAAAGGACTCGGTCAATCTGCATCTAAATGTGCTATGCGAGTGTGTGTGTACCGTATGTGTGTGACTTTGCTTCTGAAAACAGCATATGCAATGCATCTCATTTGATACATTCAATTCATTCTCTCACTTTAATACTTTTGCGGAAGTCGATTTGTGCACTCTCGCAAACAATGCCTCCTGTTCATCCAAGCGTGAACACAAACCACACAAAAATGATATCAAACGATTCGAGATATAACACACTTTCAAAACATGTCTGATAACCTTTCTTATTTTTTGCGAGATTTGCGGAAATTTTCATAACCTTTGAAAGTTTTAAAGTTTTAAAGATTTGAATAAAATCAGTGAAAATTTGAACAAAATCAGGCAAGGATTTTTAAATGCCATTTTAGAGGACATTTTCGCGAAAAAATGTCCATAAATTCGCAAAAGTTGTACAATTTTTCGCCAATTTCGAAAATCCTCGCCAAAATGGCCGTAAAATGCAACCATAAGATCTAGGTTTTAGGTTCACTTTCAAGTTCAACGTTTGTTGTCGAGCTTAGCTAAAATAATGTCGATGTAGATATCCCTAAAGGTCAATTCCTACCTTAATAGATTTGTTTCTTGAGTGTCTAACACATGATGTTGTAATTTCATGTAGTTTTTTTTCCGCGTATCAGGGCAATTGCCACCTGGACATCACCTCCCGGAAAAAAACACCCGTAAAACTACCTTATAGGACAACCACTACCCGAGGACAATAACCCCCGGAAACTCCCCGTGGACAATTACCCCCACACCTTTAATAATTAACCCCGCCCCAAGGTCAACCAAGGACAACCAGCCCGAAGACAATTCCACCCTGATACAAGTAATAATTTGTTTTTAATAAAAGCATCTTTTTTTGGGGGTGGGGAATTTTCCGGGGAATTTTCCGGGGTAATTGTCCTTTGGGGGTGGGTAATTGCCCGGGGTGATTGTCCGGGGTAATTGTCATAGAACCGTTTTCCTCTAATATTTTTCCTCGGATCTAAACCTTAGCAATCATATGGTTGAACATGACAGTGAAGGTGACCACTAGCTGCTCCACACTGCAACCAAAAATCGTCCCTCCCCCGCACATTAATTTCTCTTCTAGTAGAATTATGAAAGATCACATGAAGATCTCTTGATCTCTTGAGCAATCTATGTACATATATCAATGAACCTAGCAACTACAGACACAAGCAACAAAAAAAAAAATCCATGCGTATTACTGGGAACTATAGGCCCATTTATACATCCCAAATCCAATTTGAAAAATCGTCGATTTTTGGAACAACCATTTACACTACTGGAAAAATCCTTCAAAAAACGTCGGTGTTTGCTCTTACCGATTTTTCTGTGTGGGTAGTGCACACGTGCGACTTGCCGCTAGTCTGTGTGCGATCGCACAGAAGCGTGGAGAGTAACGTGACGAAAAACCGGTTTCAATTTAAACGGCAAAAATCAGGTCTCAAAACAACAAACCACACTCCTCAGGATGTTTTTTTCGGTCTTGGATTTGTGTAGTGGAATGAGAGAAAAATCGACGATTCTTGCTAGCAGTGTATTAATGCAGCTAATGGCACACTTTTTTCATGAAAACACGTGGGATATAAAAGAAACACAAGTAACCGATTTCGACCAATCATTTGACTTGGATCTAGGTGTGAGTTATATAATAATTGATTAATGATATGCATGTAATTTAAGGCCTAATCATTTGTGCCTAAGTTATTAATTTATTGAATTAACAGAAGTGGACCAAGAATCCTCTACAACCATGACAACGAATATGTTGTTCTCTTCAACGAATGGCAGTAAAATGATTCTATCCCAGCCTGTCATATTTGGTAAGTTAAGTTGCAAGTTACAACTAGCCTTCAAAACAATTACATGTGCTTTGTAGATATTTTCTACTTTTTACTAAGTGTAATATATTTCCATTGATTTCCATTTTATTGTGTCTTAGATGGAGCAATGTATAGTTATACGTCAGTAACACGATCGTTAATATTTCCGATAAATCACCCCACGGAAATTTTCAATAGCCTTGTGCGTTACCTATATTGATGAGTGTTGTGCATCAAACATTGCGCAATCTGAACATGATTTTTATTGAATATATATAACGATGTATTGAAATCTCGTGGCCAGAATATTATTGTCACCGGTCAGTTACAGAAACAGTGGATAAAAGGGACATATGAAAAATAAAAGAATATACATGTAAGAGATGTTCTTCATTACTAAAGAAATGACATCACAAAGTCTTGACCGAGTTGCTATTTTGGCGTCTTTATTCGATACTAATCGCCATTAATTTTTAACGTCTTTGAAATGACATAACGGTTGTTTGGTTTTCTTCAGACTCTTTGAGGTTTTTGCGAATCTTTTTACTTTAAAAAAAACAGCTTGAGTTGAAAAACCAGAGTTCTTCTTTCAATAATTTTAGTGTTTTCTGTGCTTGTTTTTAAAAGGTGCATTATATAAACTACAAAGTAGAACAAACAAAAAAGGGAGAGTTCAATTTTTGTTGTTGATAGTTTAACAGAACACATTTCTTTTTAGGACATTTTAGACAGTGATACATTGATTTTGTATGAAGAGAATTAGTCAAGAAGTGGGTTATCATTTAGAGGTACACAGTCTGTTTTAGTTTTATTTAATTATTTGTGATCTATTATTATTCTAGGTCCCGTGACCAGTCAGCTTTAATTGTTGTTAAGTTGTAAATGTTATTTTAACGATCCGAATACCATAAATACATATGTCACATGAACAATGTTCACATTGGTGCAGGACTATCAGAATTGGGGTTTCGTACGATTCCCATACTGTTTGGCAAACAATCCAAACCTTACCACTTTTTATACGGTACACATTGATAATTGATATGCTCTGTACTTTTTATGTTCGCGGCTGTTTTGTTATTTAACAGATGCCAATATCATTTCTTACCAGGTTTAATAGGAGCCCTCGCCGTTGTTCTTATATGTTTCCTTTCGGGTTATACCATCATAAAGGTAATGAAGCGCAAGTACGTTACAATTGGGATTTCATTTAGCTCTTTATTATTTTGTAGACTGAAAGATAAGGATGAGTACTGGTGGGCGTTTCATCAACATTTGTCCACCGACAACTGTCAGCGCTGACTAAATTTGACCAATGAGAGGCCTGGAAAATGGTCGGTGACAAGAAAATTGTCGGTGAAAATGATATTAGTCGTTGAATACCACCGACTAATTGTTTCATGAAACGCCCCCTGGTATTGGTAAACAATAATTTGTGAGCTTTGCTTGTTCTTTTAGTTACATGTCGTTTTTGCGAAGGTTCGTATTTCCGAAGGTTCATAATTCCGAAGGTCCGTAATTCCGAAGGTTCGTAATTCCGAAGGCTCGTCCGAAAATGAAAAAGGGTTCAATTCCGATAATAAAAAAGGGCTCATAATTCCAAAAATGAAATACGGTTCACAATTCTGAAAATTAAATAGGGTTCATAATTCCGAAAATGAAATAGGGTTCATAATTCCGAATATGGGAAAAGGTACCAAAACAACAAACGAACATTAAAAGGAATTCATGAGGCCGAGACAGCCCAGCCCCCTCTCCCAATCAGAGATCCAAAATGACTGGAGAGAGAGAGAGAGACAGACAGACAGACACAAAGAGAGAGATACAGAGAGAAATAGTAGAAGACGACACAAGACAATAGGACAATATAAAGGACAAATGAAAAAGAAGAAAAAGAAAGGAAGGTATGAAGAGAGGAAAATTAGAAAGAGGGGATAAGATTGAAATCAGTAATAGAGAGTGAAAGATAGAGGGGGGTATCATGATTGATTAATAAGGTGATAAGTGTTAGATTTCGTTTTATTTTCTGATTTATTTATTTGTTCGTTTGTTTGCTTGTTGCTTTTTTGGTATTTGTTAGTGTCTATTCATGGGGTTGACCGTCTCCTCTTTCAGGTTCAGTAACCGCACCTGGGGGTGTTTCACAAAGACTAAGATCGACTTTAAGTTGGACTTAAGTATGGCGGGCCATTCATGCCATTGGTTGCTATTACCATTGGTCTCTAAATTATAATCTTTAGATAATATTTTTTCCTTCAATAATGAACTATCAAAAATATAAACTCTGTAGATTTTAGACCACGATTTGTACGTCCCGTGAAAGACAAATGCCAGTAAATGGTAAGATCAAACAGTGGCATGAACGGCCTGTTATACTTAAGTCCAACTTAAAGTCGATCTTAGTCTTTGTGAAACACCCCCCTGGAATGACATTTGGTTCCTCCCGGGCCCACAGTGCGACGGTTTCTACCCCTAGGGCTTGGTGGATGCAGAAGGTGCGCGTGTGAGAGTGCGTGTGCATGCGTGTGTGTGTGTGTGTGTGGTTGATTTTGGCTGTGGGTCATCCTTTAAAAATAAGTGTAACCCCATTTAAACTAATCTTGTAAATCAAAGGATACAGTAGGCGGTTACCCACTCCAAAATTATCAACAAAAATAATATTGCCATTATTTCAACTATTTTGGAATTGCAGGGAGTGTCAGATGCATAACTTTAACGATGTATAACCGTTTAAGTTCAAATGTAGAAGTAAATGGATAAGACACTGGAAAACTGGAAAATTTTGACATTTCACATTTCTCTAGACATGTCATGCATGAGTCAGAAATTTCATGGAGCAGATGACTGCACTCGTATACAACTGAACTGGGTGTAGGAGAAGGATTCCCGCCGAACCTGTGAAAAATTAGAGATTAAAAAGATGAAAACTGCATGTTTTATGACAAAAGGGCCCTTTCCTTGAGAGAGTCCAGAATTTTTACAAAAGAGAAGAAAAGGAGCTCCTCATATACACACTGTGGCGTAGCTAGAGTCCAGCCTTTAAGGGGCACTGGCCCCCTGGGGGGGGGGGCACCGGTCTTACTCGTAAAATTCAATGCGAATTTACAAGGCCGCTGGTTAGGGGGAGTGTTGCGAAAAGGGGTCCAATTGTCTTCTTTTCTCTCCCTTTTCCCTTTTCTCTTCTTTTCTCCTTTTCTATTTTTCTTTCATTTTCCCCTTTTTTCGCCATCAAATTGACGTGCCATGATTCCCAATTTTTTGGTCTGTCCCTCTTTATATATGGGACCAGAGCACGACATTAAATGTCAATTACGGGCATCACAATAGACTGTCCACATCAGAGAAAATGGTGGTAATAAAAAGAAAGCGGAAATCCCTGGAAATCTAAACATTTCCTCTGGATTTATAAAAAACATGGATAATTAGTCCATTTTTCAGTGAATTACCCTATAATATATTATGAAGATTGTGTTTCTATTAATTTTTAACCCATTCATGCAGTGAAATGAACTATCAGGAATAAGTGAGAGCAATTTCATATCAAAAACTTAAAACCTCATGTTAAATTGAAAGATTTATGAAATAAGTCACCTCTGCACTAAAACTGTAGATCCGCGCCTGGTTTTATGCGTTTAATTACGGTCAGATGAGCATATTTTGATACCTTATTTGTGACACTGGCAGGTCACTAATTGGCGTAAGGTCTAGGGGCGGAGCCCCCGGAAGCTCAAGGGTTTTAGGCATTGAATATCGGTCAGATAAGTATCCAGGGGCCCGCCCTTAGGGCCCTTGGTTAGGTCCAGGGGACAGAGCCACCGGAAGTTTAGGGGTTTTAGGCATTAAATTTCCGTCAGATGAGCATCTAGGGGCCCGTTTTAGGGCCCTAGGTGGGGTCCAGAGGGCAGAGCCCCTGGAAGCTCAAGGGTTTTAGGCATTTAATTACGGTCAGATGAGCATATTTTGACATCTTATTTGGGACACTGGCAGGTCACTAATTGGCGTGGGGTCTAATGGGCGAAGCCCCCGGAAGCTCAAGGGTTTAAGGCGTTTATACGGTCAGATGAGCTTATTTTGATACCTTATTTGTGACACTGGCAGGACACTTTAATTGGCGTGGGGTCCAGGGAGGCAAGGGCCTTTCGCCCCCCCCCCGATCCACATGTTGTTGGCAGGATTAATCGCAACTGATCTCCCCTTTTTTTTCCCCTTTTAGCTCTCCTCTTTCCCTTCTCTTCTTTTCTCATTTTTTTGGCGGGGCGGGGAGAGGGGGAGGTAAGGGTCTTTGCCCCCGATCCACAGCTTGTTGGCGGGAAAATTGCAACTGATATCCCCCTTTTTTTCTTTTCTTCTTCCTCTTTTTTTTCCTTACCTTTATCTCCTCTTTTCCTTTTTTCTTTCCCTTTCCTTAGTCCTTCTCTCTTATTATTTTATGGGGGCAAAGCCTTGGAGGCAAGGCCCTTTCGCCCCGATCTCCTTCTTTTCCCCCTATTTTCTTTTCTTCTTCCTCTTCTTTCTCTCCCTTTCTCTCCTCTTTCCCTTTCCATTCTTTTCCTTCTCTCTCTCTTTTTTTTCTTTACGGGGGGGGGGGGGGCAAGGCCCGCTCGGCCCCCTGGATCCGCGCCTGTGGAACATTCCCTCCGGAAATGACCCTCCTCGCCACATCCAAAACAAACCCTTGGCGCAGGCGACTGCGCATTCCCCCGCGTACCGGCTAGACCTGCCGCGATCTTCTCTAAGCTCTTCTCTAGGCCGGACATACGGGTATCCAGACTTTTCGCTAAACTGGATATACGGTTATCTACTAGTGTTACTGTTAGTGGCCACTAAGGCCCATTAGTGACTATAAAAAACATAGGCTCTTTCTGGCTATTTGGGAGTGTGTCAGTTTGCATCAGAAATGGAGAAACGCGCATTATTTTTGTTGAAAATCATGTGATATCACGAACATTTATAAATCACTTGTATGGAATTGAAAATAAGTCATGGTTGAATTTTATTTTGGGGGCTAGCGCCCAAGCCCCACCAGTACGCCAGTGCCAGCATCCAAGTTAGATTGTTAGTAATATGTTTTTGTGTGGATGCACAAATAAAGAGTAATTTTTGTCCAGTTAAATCATGAAAAATTGAATTTTGATAAACTATTTATATAAAAATCAATAATTATGAAATACAATATTCAGAAAATAGTATAAATTCTTCAAAATTCATAAAAGTTTTTGGGAAATGTCATGCACGCAATATGATACAAATCATATAACCTGGGCAAAGGCATGGGGAAATCATGTTTTGGGGGATAAAAAGGGAAATTAATGGGATTAAACTATATAAAGCTGTGACGACATGACGTCACAAACTGATAACCATCTTGGCAATTTGTGTTGTGATTATCATTGTTCCATAGTTTTACATACTTTTTCAAAAATTAATAACTTAATTAGTTATCCGATTTTGCTCAAACTTTTTTTGATTGGTTTGTCTGATTTTTCTGCTTTTATTGAAAGTAAATTATTTTTGGAGTGGACTTGCCCTTTAATTTTATCATTTTCTCTGTCTATATTTATTATGTTAAAAATAGGAAACGATAGAATAAAAACAAAGAATAACATAAGGAAAGGTAGAAAGGGAGGAAGATAGAAAAATAAACACAACGAATAATATAAGGAAAGATAGAAAACAAAATAGAATGATGTACACACGAACATAAAGAAAGATAGAAAGAGGAAATGATAGAAGAATACACACAAAGAATAACATGATGAGAGATAGAGAGAGAAAATAGAAGGATAAAAACAAAGAATAATAAAAGGAAAGATACAAAGAACCGAAGATAAAAGGGAAAACAAAGAATTAAAAAATGAAGATAGAAAGAGCAAATGATAGAGGGATAAAAACAATTAGTAACATACGGACAAAATAGAAGGCAAGAATAAAAGAAAAAAAACAAAGAAAAACATAAGGAAAGATAGAAAGTGAAGAAGATAGAAGGAAAATAATAAAATCATGACAAGGAAAAATAGAATTATCTGGCGGCCGCCAGATAATTCTGTCTTTCCTTTTGTTATGTTGTAGATAGAAAGAAGGATAAAAACAAAGAATAGCCTAATATAAGGAAAGATAAAAGGAGAAGAAGATAGAAGGAAAAACAAAGAATAAGGAAATGAAGATAGAAGGAGGAAACGATAGAAGTAAAACAAACAAAGAATAACATAAGGAAAGGTAGCATTATCCGGCGGCCGCATAATCCACTGGTTTTTATTCAGTAATAGTTTTCTTTTCCCTTTTATCTCTCTCCCTTTTTTGTTTACCCTTAATATGGAGAGGGGGGGGGGGGCTGCTCAGTCGTTTCGGTCCCTTCCCTCCTTTTAAGGTACCTTATTTCATTTTCGGAATTATGAACCCTTTTTCATTTTCGGAATTATGAACCCTCTTTCATTTTTGGAAATACGAACCTTCGGAATTAAGAACCCTAATTCGTTTTCGGAATTTTAAACCTTCGGAAATATGAACCCTAATTCATTTTCGGAATTATGAACCTTCGGATAAACGAACCTTCGGAATAATGCAACAAATTTTTGGAATTATGAACCCTTTTTCATTTTCGGAATCATGAACCCCTAGGCATGGGAGATTTGTGTTTCGGAAATATGAACCTTCGGGAATACGAACCTTCGGAAAAACGAATCTTCGGAAAAACGAGTGCCCCCCGTTCTTTAAATGTCAGGTTGGAAAAAATATCACATGATGTAAGTCACTTGAAAGGGACACTTCATTTACTCTAGTTTTCGAAACAACACGAGAAACGGCTTAAAAGGCTCGGCCCGTATTCAATAAACTTAAAAGAGATTTTTTCTTAATTCCAAGAAAAAATGTTTTTTCTAGTTTAAATCGGTTGCCTCTGCCATATATTAAACGTGGAAAGCACTTTGGCTTAGACGATAGATAAATAATTTAAAAAACGAAGACCCGATGAAGAAATATTGGAAAGTCATATTGGTCGAGTCGAGCGCCTCAACTGCAGCTCAATTTGCCTATACGCAATTTGCAAAAAAATATCAACTAAATCTTAGGGCTAAATTCTTAGCCCCAATGCTTTTATAAAAAAGGCATTTTTGCTATGACCTTTCTCTAATCAAAAACATAAGAGAAAGTTAAAAGTTGTCATGGTTGAGAAGTTTAATACGGGCCCTGGACTTCAATTTGAAGACATATATGCATGATATTGTGTGCAATTAAATATAGGTCTATGCATTTCCATGTGTAGAGTAAATTTCTTCTAAATGGTGATTTCAAAACCTGTATTATACACCGATTCCCATCCACTACATAATCAATCTTATTTCAATTGCTTCCAGACAGTTTCATCCACAATGTCAATGTCATTAACTTTATATGTTAATACTAATAAAAAGGTAACTAGAGAAAATTTTAACTCTCTTTCTCTCTCATCTTGTTGTCCCTGTTAAATGCTGTGAGGAATTATGGTAAATTTATCTGTCATGTGTAATTTGGTTTCTATATCTACAGGAGATCAGGAACAGAAGCTTCTAGTCAGACAGATGATCCAACCTTTTACTCTTTCATCCCCCCTTTCGTGAACAGATGGCGACAGCCACTTGAAAGATTGGAGGATATTTACCAAAATTTTAGAATCCATTAAAGAAGGAAAAAACAAATATTGTAATACATCCACCATTTGTATTCTTTCCTAACTATATCTGTCCTCTCTCCATCTTTCTATTCTTACTCACTCTGCCTATCTCTCTACCCGCCTGCTTTTTCATGTTTTTCTACCTCTAGTTATATTTCCTTCATTCTGATAATAGATATAATTTCTGAAGAAATATTTTCGATTGATTGTGTAATTCATTTTTTTCTTTTGTATATCTAAACCAACAAGACTTAAGGTATTTAATGTCTGGTTTGATCCATTATTTTTACTGTTCAATTTGTATATGATAAATGATTATGTGATATGTTCTTTTTACGTTGTACGACATTCTGCAATTCTGCTACATAATTTTTTGGTCGTCAGCTATTGATTTTGTTGATGTCTCCTATAATCAAAGAAGCCTCCATTATTTTTGTTTAACCCTCCATTGTTGTTATTTTAAGTAATAGTAGTAGCATCAACATGCTTTTATTCTGTTTTAATGCAAGTCTTAACTGAAAAAATATAGATGGATATCACTGAGCTGTAGTTCAAAAGATGTGCAGATGATTCTTCTGTTTTCTTCTGTTTATCCCTTTTTTGTCATATGATTTGAATAAAAAATTCATATTATTTAGAGTAGATGTAAATTCTTTAAGAGACATGTTAGAGTAGCATTACTCTCTGCATCCCTCTCTCTCTCTCTCTCTCTTTTATGTAGCGATTTTAGAGACAATATGTTATATTCGGACTCTATTATGCTTTTGCATTGCCTTATTCTTAATAATATATGTACATGGTTTTATGATATATACACAGTGGCGTAATGAGCAAAAAAGTTGGGGGCTGGCAGACAAAAAAATCACATCACCCCACTCTTACATGCAGGCTCCGCTGACCGTTTTTCAAAGTGGGTGGGGGAGGTTAATTACTAGGCTATTTACGATCAGGTAGAGCGTAGTGTAAATTGGCGTGGGGTCTAGGGGCAAAGGCCCGGCAGGGGTCAAGGGGCAAAGTCACCGGAAACTCAGGGGGTATTGGCATTTAATTACGGCCAGATGAGCATATTTTGATACCTTATTCATGACACTGGCAGGTCACTAAATGGCGTGGGGTCCCGGGGGCTGAGCCCCCTGAAACTCAGAGATTTGAGGCATTTTATAACGGTCATTAAGCATTCAGGGGCCCGCCTTAGGCCCCCTGGTCGGGTCGAGGGGGCAGAGCCCCCGGAAGCTCAGGGGCTTTAGGCATTTGATTACGGTCAGATGAGCATATTTTGATACCCTATTTGTGCCACTGGCAGGTCACTAATTGGCTTGGGGTCCAGGGGGCGGAGCCCCGGAAGCTCAGGGGTTTTAGGCAATAAATTACTGTCAGATGAGTATCCAGGGGCCTGACTTAGGGCCATTGGTTGGGTCCAGGGGCAGAGCCCCTGGAAGCTCAGGGTTTTAGGCGTTTAATTACGGTCAGATGAGCATATTTTGATACCTTATTTGTGACACTGGCAGGACATTAATTGGCGTGGGGTCCAGGGGGCGGGGTCCAGGGGGCGGAGCCCCCAGAAGCTCAGGGGTTTTAGTCATTTTATAACGGTCAGATAAGCTTTCAGGAGCCCGCCTTAGGGCCTCTGGTGGGGTCGAGGGGGCAGAGCCACCGGAAGTTCAGGGGTTTTAGGCATTAAATTACTGTCAGATGAGTATCCAGGGGCCTGACTTAGGGCCATTGGTTGGGTCCAGGGGGCAGAGCCCCTGGAAGCTCAGGGGTTTTAGGCGTTTAATTACGGTCAGATGAGCATATTTTGATACCTTATTTGTGACACTGGCAGGACACTAATTGGCGTGGGGTCCAGGGGCGGGGTCCAGGGGGCGGAGCCCCCAGCAGCTCAGGGGTTTTAGTCATTTTATAACGGTCAGATAAGCTTTCAGGGGCCCGCCTTAGGGCCTCTGGTGGGGTCGAGGGGGCAGAGCCACCGGAAGTTCAGGGGTTTTAGGCATTAAATTACCGTCAGATGAGCATCTAGGGGCCCGTTTTAGGGCCCTAGGTGGGGTCCAGAGGGCAGAGCCACCGGAAGTTCAGGGGTTGATAACCTATTTGTGACACTGGCAGGTCACTAATTGGTGTGGGGTCCAGGGAGCGTAGCCCCCGGAAGTTCAGGGGTTTTAGGCAATCAATTACGGTCAAATGAGTATCCAGGGCCCGCCTTAGGGCCATTGGTAGGGTCAAGGGGGCACAGCCCCCGGAAGCTCAAGGGTTTTAGGCGTTTAATTACGGTCAGATGAGCTTATTTTGATACCTTATTTGTGACACTGGCAGGATACTAGTTGGCGTGGGGTCCAGGGGCCGAGCCCCCAGAAGCTCAGGCGTTTCAGGCATTTTGTAACGGTCAGATAAGCATTCAGGGGCCCGCCTTAAGGCCCCTGGTCGGGTCGAGGGGGCAGAGGCACCGGAAGTTCAGGGGTTTTCTGCATTTAATTACGGTCAGATGAGCATATTTTGATAACTTATTTGGGCATTGGCAGGTCACTAATTGGCGTGGGGTCCAGTGGGCGGAGCTCCGGAAGCTCAGGGGTTTTAGGCGTTTAATTACGGTCAGATGAGCATTTTTTTATACCTTATTTGTGACACTAGCAGGACACTAATTGGCGTGGGGTCCAGTTCCGGAGCCCCCAGAAGCTCGAGGGTTTTAGGCATTAAATTATCTTTAGATGAGCATCCAGGGGCCCGCCTTAGGGCCCTAGGTGAAATCCAGGGGACAGAGCCCCCGGAAGCTCAGGGATTTTAGGCATTAAAACGGTCAGATGAGCATATTATTTTAATACCTCATTATTTTGTGACACTGGCAGATCACTATTCTTTCTTTCTTTCTCTCTTTCTTTCTATTTCTCTTTAGTATACTTTTTCCAAAAAAGTGGGGGGCGGAGCTCGAGGGCCCGGAGCCCCGTCGTTCTGCGGGCACTGCCATGAAGACCTCTAAATAAGCATATTTCTTGCCTGACTGTAAATTTAGGAATTTTTTAATTTTCCAACAAACGCATAAAAAAGTATAGTTTACTAAAAAGTGAGAAAAAATCTCGGAAAATTATTTCACTTCACAAAATTTGTAAATCACCGGAATCGAATTAGAAATGAACCACGTTTGAATTTTATTGTGAGACTGGCAGGACACTAATTGGCTCCCCACCCCACCCCCATCATTACGCCAGTGCCCCCGATCAACACCTTGTTGGCGGGAAAAATCGCAACTGATCTCCCTTACCTATCTTCTTTCTCTCTTTCTTTCCTTACCTTTCCCTTCCCTTCCCTTCCCTTCCTTCTCTCTCTTTTAGGTTTGCTAGGGAGGCAAGGGCCTTTCGGCCCCGATCCACATGTTGTTGGCGGGTTAATCGCAACTGATCTCCCTTCTTTTCACCCTTTTCTTTTCTTCTTCCTATTTTTTGTTCCTTTTAACTCTCCTCTTTCCCTTTCCTTCTCTCTTTTTTTTGGCGGGGGGGGGAGAGGACGTTTTGCCCCGATCCACAACTTGTTGGCGGGAAAATTGCAACTGATATCCCCTTCTTTTCTTTTCTTCTTCCTCTTTTTTTCCTTCCCTTTATCTCCTCTTTTCCTTTTTTCTTTCCCTTTCCCTTCTCTCTTATTTTTTTGATGGGGGGGCAACAGCCTGGGAGGCAAGGCTCTTTCGGCCCCCGATCTCCTTCTTTTCCCCCATTTTCTTTTCATCTTCCTCTTCTTTCTTTCCCTTTCTCTCCTCTTTCCCTTTTCCTTCTTTTCCTTCCTTCTCTTTTTTTTCTTTTTCTTTGCGGGGAGCGAGCGGCCTTGCCCCCCTGGATCCGCGCCTGTGAAACATTCCCTCCGGAAATGACCCTCCTCGCCACATCCAAAACAAACCCTGGGCGCAGGCGACTGCGCATTTCTCCGCGTACCGCCTAGAGCTGCCGCGATCTTGTCTAAGCTCTTCTCTAGGCCGGACATACGGGTATCCAGACTTTTCGCTAAACGGGATATACGGTTATTTACTAGTGTTAGTGTTAGTGGCCACTAAGGCCCATTAGTGACTATAACAAACATATGCTCTTCCTGGCTATTTGGGAATGTGTCCGTTTGCAACAGAAATGGAGAAACGCGTATTTTGTTGAAAATCATGTGATATCACGAACATTTATAAATCACTTGTATGGAATTGAAAATAAGTCATGGTTTAATTTCATTTTGGGGGGCTAGCGCCCCAAGCCCCCGCCAGTACGCCAGTGTATATATATATATATATATACATATGATTTGTTCTTGATCTTCTCAGATCATTAAATGAAATGAGGTGAAAAAATATTCCAACTTCACGAGCAAAACACTTGTGTTTATATATATATTTCTCTATGCATTTTGTGCTAAGCCTGATTTAGATAATTATGCACTATTCACTCAGAGAATAATAATTATTGAATATAGAGCATATATGTGATCAGTACTCGAGATTATTTGCATTAAAGTAAATAATTTTTGTATTATCTATTTGCTGGTGCGTTCTCTTATATTATTTTTAAAAGTATCTTTTTTTTTCAAGGGTTCAAAAGAGCTCAGTATATATGCTTTGAATGTAAGGTATATTCAGGATTTCCAGATTGATATTATTAATAACGAGAAAAACTTAAGCCTGGGCACACTACCCGATCCGATTGCAATCTGATTTTTGAAGAAATGTTAATTACATAAGTTATGGAAATCTACATAGAGAACATTTTGCTTATTAAGATTGTTAATAATGATAAGAATACTAACAACGATACTTTAAGCTCCTTTCAGCCTCCTAGTCAGAATAAATGCCGAATCGGCTTCAAATTGTAAATAATCGTACTGCTTGTCTGACGTCACTGCGATTTTGAGCTGATTTAGCTTTTGCTTTTCCTTTTCAAGGAAGCTTGAAACCCCCTAAAATGTAGATTTTATTAGTCACATGACTACTCAGATCCTCGATCATTAATATTTTACACGTTTGAATGTTCATATAAAATGATGATGTAAATTCTTCCAAAATAGGATTGCAGTCGGATTGTGTAGTGTGCGCTGGACCTATGTCTACTTTGTAATTATGTTTCAGAAGGGGACGAGAAACGTGCCACTTAACAACAGGTCAAACGCAATAAGCCACTCTGGAGATAGCACTTGTACAAATGACCATCATATTATATCCACAGATCTTTTACACATGGAGACGTCCCACTTTGTGCATTTTAGAATAATCACTACCGAAGTGATTGAGGTGCTTCATGAATACATTTTGTTTGCCCTCTTAAAAAGAATACGTCCACACAATGTACTGCAGGTGTATAAATAAATAATCAATACATGGCTTTCATGAAAACGTATCCAGCAGTCGTCTTGATGGGTTTTACTGTTTTGTACAAATGACGTTTATCTGCCCATGCGCAGATAATTTCTACCAATTGGCTTATTAAAACGTCGACTCGTTATCGAGAACAGTGTGCAGTATGTACCGATGATGAACATCCACATAAAACATTGATCAATCACACGAGCTTCATAAATCCAAAATTGAAATAAATCATGGTTCATTTTTCCGAAGATTTTTTACTCCGAAAAGACAAAAACAAGGTTTTATTTCATTTTGGAATTATGAACCCTTTCTCATTTTTCGGAATTTTGACCATTATTTTTTTTTTGGAATAACGAACCCTATTTCATTTTTGGGAATTACGAACCGTATTTCATTTTCAGAATTACGAATCCTTTTTATTCGGAAGTACGAATCATTTTTTTATATTTTCGGAATGATGAAATTCGAGATTACGAACGTTCGGAGTATCAAACGAGCCGTATGCTACGCGCTTCGGAAAACGAACCTCCGTAATCATGAACCTTAGGAAAACAATTTTATATACCATTCAGTTATACTTGTAATCAAAGCTGTGATTTATTTAATGCAGGAAGATGGTACTCATATATTCTGGTAAATATTCATGACAACAATGTCCAACCTGTCGGTAATATAAATGTTGATGGCGTCAGTTTTCAACGTAAACCTGTTAATAATCTGAATATGCATGACGTCTAACCTGTGGACGATCGGAATATTCATAAATTAAATCTAGTGAAAGCAATTTTATTCTTTATCTGAATGCATCAACAAATTATTTTTATAAAGAGCTTTCGCACCCTTAAGATATTTTTGTTACATTGACAAAGGAATGATGATAGTGATTGTTATTTTGTTCGATTTTTTTTTACATAATAAAGAAAGACAGAGGTGAAAATATATCTATGTGTTGAACATGCTATTACACGGGAGAAAGTATTCGTTACTACACTCCAAGTCACCCAGTAGGGATATGAACAAAATGGGAGATGAGATTGTGGTAGACATGGAGATAGCGAGAGAGTGAGAAAGAGAAAGAGAGAGAGAGAGAGGGAGAGAGAGAGAGGGGAGAGCGAGAGCGGGGGCGAAAATGAGAGGCAGGCAACATCGTTAAGAGAGAGAGAGAGAGAACAAGAGAAGGGTGAGAATGAGATATTGACAGACAGAGAGAAAGAGAGGAGAGAGAGAGAGAAAGGATGGAGGAAGGGTAAGGGACGGGGGGTACTAGTCTTGCTGACAGTCACATGCTCCGTAGGCCCATACACAAGTGTGTATTACACAAACACGTGGCATGAAAGTTTGGTCCTATCACTTCAGCTATTTTTTGTCATATTTCCCTGACATAAAAAAGAAAGAGCCCACAACTAAATTTAACCCTTCCCAGATCTGAATAATCTGTCTATCTGTGTTTTTGGGGTAACTATAACCCCTCCCCCATTTAGAAAACATTGCCCTCCCCCGTTAACCAGACAAAACAAAATAAACAGCGTCACAAAATTTGGTAACATTATGGATATTTGCAAGATTGTTTCTTCTTTCATACTCGATGTGTACTTGTTATAACCATGGCAAAAACGATGAAATATGATGAGAGTGATTAAGAAAACAACAGACATATTAAAATTAAATTGTTCTATCCCCCTGCCTTCGGTCCTGAAATAATCAACACGCAAAGAAACGAGAAAGGCAATTATTCCCATTATATTTCGCTGCATTAAAATGTGACTTTTGAGGACATGGACTAATATGACATAGGTTCAAAATACTGTAGAGACCATGCATAAATTTACAGGACCTTTACGGTGCTTAAATTAAGGTGCTTTTGCATGACCTTAGAAACAACCTCAACACATATACAGTGAAGACGCATAGATAACTCTTTTTTAGAATGATTACTCTCCCCCTCCCCCCTTAGCATCTCATTTAAATGATGCGAAATAGGAATTTAAAGAAATTTGAGGCGGAACTTTGCCTCCTGTTTGCCTTCCCAACCCTTTTTACAAGGCGATTCGGGTTTGTTTTGTTGCTGACACAACTGCGCATGCGCGTTCAGTGGAAAGAAACCCCCATAAAGATTAACACGTGAAAACAAGGTTCTTGAGAATGGTTATAAGTCCCCTAGTATGAACTGAAACTGCGTAAAATGTGAATTATATGAAATTTGAAGTAATGGCCGGAGTACCAAAACATAAACTCAAAAAGCTGAGGAGACGTCGCATAAATTGCAGGGATATGTGTGCTTTTAACCTTCCAAATAAAATGTCGAGTGCCGTGGGATAACACACGAAAACAAGTCTTTAAAGAATGCTTATTCTCCCCCTAAAATCTCTTTGAATTGATGTGAAAACAGAATTATATGAAATTCCAAGACGTGGACAAACATAAGAGAGACTCCAGAAGGTTGGGAGACTGTGCATACATATGCAGTAATATGCATGGGTGCATGGGTGCTATTGACCTTCTAAACTCCCATAGAAAGCCGAAATGCCCGTATGTTTTCATTGCTTCAAGGAATGAATAGAAATCAATCGTGCGTCAAAATTTGGAATAATAACAATAACAAGGAAATAGCCAGCACATAATTCAAGATACTCGAATATCTGCATTATCTGGATCTTCTTCAATTAATCCTAACAAGATGAAGAAACCTGATGAATTCAGAATAATTGGTTTGCTTCTGTTTATGCATGTGATGACAACCGTATATGCTGTTGGTGAGTTACAACTAATATTTTTTGGCTTGTAAAGTATGGTACAAAGCTTATCAATCTTACAATTCTTAAGGGGGATTACAGAGCAATGGTACATGGCTTGTTCATGTGAGTTATCGTTACGTGCGTATGTACACTGCTAGTAAATTACTCATTTTGTGTTGCAACATACCCAGGACACCAGATTACCGATTAGTACAGTCTTATAGTCTTTTTCTTTTAAAATTCACGTGTTTTTCTTGTTTTTAATCAGATGAAGATGAAGCCTATTCATTTTTGTTTAAGTTAAATGCAATTGTAGTTATAAGGGAGGGCGAGGCAGAAGAAGACACATGATATTTAAAAAAAAGTCAAACAGAGATATGTCAATAATTACGGTTAGCAAGTGAAATATGAAAAAGAAAAATTATCAGCGATTGAAAGAAATGAAACATAAAAAAATTATATCTTTTTCAATAATTATTTTGGTTTCAACCGAACTGTTTTTCATCCTCCCTAGATTTATGGGGTAGAAAAGTTTGCCATAAATTGTGTTCTAATGCTCAGTCACATAAATAAGATAGATAAGATGTATATCATTACCTTATCTATTTGATAACAGGGGTCCTCATGCACAATCAATATTTTTTTGTTTATTCCAGCTGTTAGTAATCATATGGCTGAAGTTTCTAGTTCCTATTGCCAAATCGTGTACCATTGGGTTCAAAAAGGGTCTTTTTGCAGCTCGTTTGGATACCTGATAAAATTCCATAATTTGCATATCTATCGAACCGTACACGATGAAAGAATGTTTGAAATAACTATTCTGAGTAATACTGATATAAGTAATCGATTGAGCCATTTAGTGTTGTGATTCGTCTAACGTAGTTCCACAAAACATATACACAGTGGTAAAATTTGCCCTGAAAATCGTGCGTCTTTTTGCCGCTTTGTTTTTCAAATAGTAGAAATAATAATATTCTGCGTTGTTTTGCTAAAATATGTCGAGAGTGCTGAAATCCTTGTTTTTATATAGAAAGATTTAATTATAGTGCAAGATGGTACCAGTACAGCCAGCTAAATAAACATCTCTCAGGTTAGGAAATATAGCGGTTTTCATACACATAATGAGTCCCATTGATTATTGTGTGCGAAACATCATAGACTTTTGTGTATTAGAGGCCGCACTGTTGAGATACTCAGATACCAACAAGTTTGACATGTTTAAATATACATTAATGCTTCAAATTTTTATTTTACCTTGGCACAAAGTTCACATTGTATAATCGGTATTTTCATTCCGAATACATTACCTCCTTGTCCGAAATTGAGATGACTAACAACTGGATATTTCAACATTTTCCCACCACCTCCAAAGCAGATAATTCACTACAATTGATCTATACATTTTCTCTACTTTATCTGTTGGTTAAATGCTCACATAGCAACATGTAAAACAATATTTCCATTCTTTAAATCTGATTAGTATGTTTTTTTTAATGAAGACTCCTATGTATAATTTTCATCAAACTCTTTAAGTAGTGATAATTATTTCTTTGCTGCTGGTAAAAATGAAAAGCAACCGATCATGTATTCCTAATTGAATTAAAGGTAATGCAAAGTTTTGGGAAATTTTGAAATTGGATGGATAATAATTCTTTAAATTTTTGATATATTTGGATGCCCCTGTGGATGTATTATAAGCACTAAAAAAATGTAGCCCCTAAAACACTTTTGCTTTCGTGCAAATTGAATAATAAAAATTTACCGGTGCTCCCGGTAAATTTCAAATATTTCAAATAGCGCCTAAGGCCATTCCATGTTAGCTGTGACCATGAACATCTTAGAATATGCAGTTCTGATATATAATTTCCAAACGGGAATAGCAAATCTGTCGATTGTAGTCAAGAAACATTGTTTTAAAGCTAAAGTAATATCAGTCTTGAGAGGGCGCTATACAACATAACGGTTTATTATTTACAATTTTATCACTTTAGACTCGATTTCAATTGCGACAACGATCATTGAATATTGTAAGATCGCATATGCTGCCAATATGTTCATTTGAACCAAATTCATGACCCCATACCAAAACTACGTAATACATTTAAAGGTATTACAATGTTTTGGTTAAAATATTGAATTTCTCTGATTTGATCTTATAATAAGATGTTGTAGGAATATTTTTAACCAATCTCCGCTGCTGAAATACAGATATTTCTTTTTTTAGTGAATTAAACAGTAATTGATAAATAAATTATTAGTTTGAAGCTGCCTGTATATAAAACAGCCCCTGGTGTTGTTTACTAGCGCCATCTACTGTCGTACATGGTCCTTGGTATAATCGATATTGAAACTGTGTTACGTCTCGGCGCAAGCCTCGACACCGCGGTGACATCGCTGAGCGGGTAAGCGACTGCATTCGCATGGCTTATGTCCATGGTACAGTGTGTGTCTGTGTAGTGTATGAATCAGATACACATCTCCATGCTGCAAGTGCCGTTCAGGATTGCCGTTCAATATGTAGGCACGGGGCCAGTGTATAATTAACGGTGCGAAAGCTTTCGTCCTTGAAGCCTAATTTGCATAAAGTAAACAACTTGTTTACGCTTAACCGCTACAAAAGAGTTTCAGCTAAACTGTAATATCTCGCTTTAGAAACCACCAAATGAAATGATTAAAGCGTCAAATTGAAGAAGAAGAGTTTTTCTAACTCATAAATATTGCAGTTAGTTGTCAAATCTTGTTTTTAAAAGGGAAAACTGTGCGAAACGAAGCGCCATTTTTTTTTTTCACTGAAAATATTGCAGTATTTTTCATATTTTCCATCATTGCTCAAGATCGAGACTGTTGGAGCTGATAAATCAAAGTATATTAAAGCTCTCCTCCGAATATCTTTTCATGATTTTACGTCACTCGGTTATGTCTGGAAAAATCGAAGGCAATGTCATCAACGAACCCAGGGCAAAACGTTCGCGGAAGCGTAGGACTAGTCCCATCTATAAGGGTTCGTGCTGGTGAATTGCAGTCACACGTACCGTAGATACGTGCAGGACTGCACTGTGTGCTCTGGACTCGGGTGTGTGTGTATGAATCTCATGATCGAAGCATCGACGGTTTGGTCTTTGTAATGATGCGAGTAAAACATGCTGATGTGTGGTCGAAATTTAGCAAAACAATGATTTATAAATAAATAAGTATCTGTACTAGCTGTGAAAATATGGTGGAGTTCTTTGCTGTAATTGTAACTCAGCTCAATCGACTTTACTAGACTCAGTAGCCCTGCCTTAGCCACAGCGTAAATACAGCTGATCCATGACTCATTTTCCATATATGGTATGCATGCATGGCCGGTGAGCGCAGTGAAGCAAACAGCGCATGCGTACACCTCCGATATAATAGTTGTGTTTCAAGTCTTTTCATGAATCTTCCCCTAGTTTTGAAAGCATTTTTACACAAAACTGCTGACTGCTCAAACACGAAACTTCGCTGAGAGTGAGACTGGAGTTGAAAGTCTAGTAAAATGTTGATTGTTTGCATATTCATATTCTCCCTCGGTTATGTCTGGAAAAAAACGAAGCCTCTTTTCACAGACCTCTGAAACTGAAAAGTACCTATATCTTTAATAATACCAAAGAGTTTTGAATGAAAATAATAATATTATCATTATGTTGGTGCTCTAAAAAATTCACGATCTTTGGTGGTAAAATAAGGGAGATACGCGAAGGTGCATTTTGGACGAATTTTGCTCCTCTCTCCAAACAGGGCCTCGATAGCCGTTACGAATTCAAAAGCTTTTACGACTTTTCGGGGTTTTAATTGTACACTGGCCCCATGCCTGCTACGTCTATGCACAAAGCAGGGAGATGATAGAACAAGTTTCCAGTAGGCCTACGGGATACATGAACTCTTATTATTTGTTCAATTCTTATGCCTGAAATGTATTCAGGAAAGAATATCGGAAAGAAAGCAATATGAAAATGAATGACCACAAAATCGTTCAGATATACATGTAAGAAATACAAGAAATATGTCTATCCAGATATCTCCTCTCTTTCTCTCTCTGTCTCTCTGTCTCTCTCTCTCTCTTTATTTCTCTCCCTGTCTCTCTCTCTTTCCTAAAACACGGTAATTTGTTTGTTTACAAGATTCAATTCGATTTCAATGCATTTTATGTCTGATTTGATGCATTATTTTTACTGTTCAAGTTGTATATGTTAAATGATTATTTACTATGTTCTTTTTGCTTTGTACGAAATTCTGCAATTCCTCCAGCTAGTAGGCTCCAAAGGAATATTTCAATGAACTAAAACTACTACTACTACTACTACCACTACTACTACTACTACTACTACTACTTCTACCAAGGGCATCAATCCGGGGGGGGGGGACAGGGGGGTCACGTGCCCCCACGATTTTTCCTAGGGGGGGGGGGACATCATATCAAATGTCCCCCATGTTTTGTCAGAAAAGAAGGGGGACCACCAGGAACAACGATTTTGTATTCATTGCCAAGGAGATGAGAGCTAAATTCTCGTTAACTAAACTTTTGAACAATGCATTTTCAGTTTTGATCAAAATTTGGACGATAGGGCCAACTGCGTTGAGACGGGTTGACTTGAGCATTAAAATATTGGCATAATGCGCTATGCATGCCTGCATGTTAAATTCCAAATTTTTCAGACTTAACAGTATGCATTGCAGGAATGTCTAAAGTTCTATGACCTACAATATCAGTACCTTACAAAACACCTGCCTAGCTTGAACAATCGTTGTGATTATGCAAATGTTGTGGAAACAGTACCCATTGATGCTGTCTATCTACTTTACAGTTTACACATTGCATGGATATCTCAAGTTAAAAGGAACTATCACGGGCCTGAATAATTATATAAACAAAATATGAACCGACCCACTAAAAGTGTTCAAACTCGTTTAAACATTGCTGGTGTCTTAAGTTTTATGACCTGCAATAAGGGTTTTGCAATAAATTTCACAAGAACCCAAAATAAGTGATGTCCACTATACATATTATCATTTAAGCCGTATTTTTTTTCTCTCGGTCTTGTGTAAGATTTACCTCTTTTTTTTAACTTTCAGTGCAGAGTATTCAAATATAAGTACAGATGATACATTATACACATATACCAATACACTTTTTTTTCTTGGTCTCCTCATTGGCTGGAGATTCTGCGCACAAAGTGGTGTAATAGCACTTTCATCTAAAATTAATACTTAATTAATGATTATCACTATCCCTTTGCTCCTAGGGTACATTAAAAATCGAAGAAAAAAAACTCACACACACAAAATGAAACAAACAAAAAAACCTCTGCAATTTCTATAACATGACAACATTCCGTTCACAGGCATCCATATATTGTCTAAAATAAGCAAAAGTAGACCCTATATTCCACATCGGAATAAAGGAAGCAACATGAATTTTCTTGTTTGCTGTTTATTTTTTATCTCTTTCTTTAAAATGACCGAAATATTAAAAACATAATCTGCCTATCACTTGAAACCTGCTTTATCTATCAATCTTTATCAGACTTTATTCACGCTTTCTTTCCATAATTTAATCTCTTGGAAGAAAATGTATTGGCTTCCCTCCGTTTTGATTTTTTTGAAACTCTTTAAATAAGGCCTGTTGTTCACTTACAGGGACGTACTTGCGATCAATGTAAAGCTTCCTCGGATCCGCTCTAGAGAAAAAGGCCGTTTTCCCAGCTGCTTTGGTGGCGAGAAGTAGTCGATACTGAGATTTCCTTGCCTCGCGAACTACTTTCGGCAAGTCATCTGTGATGACCAGGGGCGGCGATCCCGGGGGGACGGGGGGACACGTCCCCCTCGATTTTTGTAGGGGGGATCGTCCCCCCCTGAAAATTTGAAAAAGTGCCCCCAAAAAATGTATAGCAAATACTGGCTGCAACACACTTTTAGGCTCTAGAGGGCACAAGAGTGCAGCGTTTAGACAAATAAAAATGCAAAAATCTTCTCACTCGGAAGATACGCTCCCTCGCATAATATCCTTCAAAATGTACATGTAGATATTGTATAAAACTGAAGTGTGCAAAAGTATATTGCTTGTTCTTATACTATAGTTGTTATAATACAAACAAACTTTAAAAACTGTGAGGGGTAGTCACTTCTGTCACCTTCACCCTTCTCGTTCACTATGCTCCCTCCTACTGGCATACTGATGGAGGGCTTATGGGCAGTTGCCCCCCCCAATAAAATTAAAGAAGGGGTTTATTTCTAATTCGATACCAGTGATTTACGAATGTTGCTGAAATGGCATGATTTTTCCCTGAACTTCCGGGGGCTCTGCTCCCTGGACCCCACCAAGGGCCTTTAAGCGTGCCCTGGTTGCTCATCTGACGGTAATTAAATGACTAAAACCCATTAGCTTCCGGGGGCTCCGCCCCCTGGACCCCATCAGGGCCCTAAAGCAGGCCCCTGGATGCTCATATGACCGTTATTAAATGCCTAAAACCCCCGAGCTTCCGGGGGCTCTGCCCCAGACCCCACTCCAATTAGTGACCTGCATGCCAGTGACACAAATAATGTATCAAAATACGCTCATCTGAACGTAATTAAATGCTTAAAACCCCTGAGCTTCGGGGGGCTTCGTCCCTGACCCCGCCGGGGCTTTGCCCCTGGACCCCACGCCAATTTACGCTCCACTTGCTTTGCTCTACCTGATCATTAATACCTTAGCCCCCCCTTCCATTTTGAAAAACGTTCCGCGGGGCCTTCATGTAACATGTAAGAATGGTGGTGATGCGGATTCCCCCCCCCCAAACGTTTTTGGTCATTTCGACACTGCTCCCTCGCATTTCGTCCCCCCGGTCATGAAAAGAAATCGCCGCCCCTGGTGATGACCATCTTTGTACCCTTCAAATTGCGGGCGTTCCGCAGAATCTTCTCCTTGTGTCGCCGTAGCGCAGTATTCTGGCCTTAATTGGGCGTGGTTTTGTCTGGGCTGCACATCTATGAATCCGCTGAAATTCAATTCCTTGCACCTCCTCCTCCTCAAACTTCAAATTCTCTTTCAAAAACTCCCTAACCACTTTCCTCGTATCTTCCGGTTCTTCCCGGCTGCCTCTCTCTGGGATCCCGAGAAAAACCAAATTTTCCCGAGCCGCGTATATGTTGATCCTCTCCAACTCCCTAGACACCTGCTCAATCTCCTCCTTGAATTGATGTTGGACATATGGTATCACCTCTGTCTTCAATTTTTCTCATTCCCATTAAATGTAATTGAATCCACAATTTCGGTCAGTTTGGCTTCCACTTGCACCACGCGATTTTTAGTGTCCAACAACTAAGGTCTTTGTCTCCATGTTCCTTTCAAACTTGTCCAATCTATCCTGAATCAGAGCAAATTGATCCGTCATAAGATCACGGAGTGGTACTTCCTCGGCATCAGCGCCCTTAAAGATACTATGTCCCTTTTGCAGCCAACATCAAATTCTGTAGAACTTTGTAGGAATTATGAATATGTCATGTATGTCCTATCTGTGAAATTTAAACGTTAGCAGTGTCCTAATATTCAAATTATGCAAGGAAACCCGTTTACTTGCTAGACTTCACTGTCAGACACTATTGAGTGACTGACTGGCTTTTTTCATCTTTGGTAATAACATACATAAAATGAGCTGTAAAGGGTACATGAGCATTCGTCTACATCAATAACCCACTTCTTGTAATGGCCAAAATTTAACTCGTCGAAGGTCATGGGTCTCCTCTTATTACTTATATTGATATAAGTAATCGATTTAGCCATTTAATGTTGTGATTCGATTAACGTAGTTCCACAAAACATATAAACAGTAGTAAATCTGCCCTAAAAATCGTGCGTTTTTTCGCCATTTTGTTTTTCAAATAGTAGAAATAATAATACCCTGCATTGTTTTTCAAAAATAGGTCGAGAGTGCTGAAATCTTTGCTTTTAATAGCTCTATGGTTGTACTTATATTGCAAAAGGGTACTAAATCAACATCTGTCAGGTTAGGAAATAGAGCGGTTTTCATGCACATAATGAGTCCCATTGACTATTGTGTGCGAAGCATCGTAGACTAATGCTAGGAGTCCACTGGGCCAGCGCCAGTTGGTGCCAGTTCGCGCCAAAGATTATGTGATTGGCGCGTAGTGGCTCGCTGTGGCGCCGAATTAATGTCCGCTCGGCATGTGTCGCCAAGTGGAATAAACTGGGTGCCATATGGCGTGCGCCAAATGCCACCCGGCTTACTCCAAAATGTTGCGCCAGTTTGCGCCAGTTCGCGCCATTACACGGCCATTTGATTCCAAAATTCACCCTGTTGGCGCCATTCGCCCCAATAGACGGCTACTTTGCGCCACTTGGTGATTAGTTTGTGCCAAAGGTCGCCAAATTGGTTTGAACTTGCCGCCGCTTGGCGCTACTTGCCGACTATATAAATACCGGCCATCGGCTACCTGGTTCAGACCCTCCTCAGCTGCTGTATGAACAACATCTCTACTAAATATTTACAATTTTGATATGTCTGAGGCTTTTGATAATGTTGGAGTGATGATGCTGCTCCATCAGAAGATGATGAGAGATGCTGAGGTGGCCACTGCCTATCAACTTATGCTGGCCAATCCTGAAGAAGAAGAGCCTCCTAAGAAGAAAAGAAAGCACAACTGGTGGTTTAGACCCATGCTCCACCCACAGTTGAGGGCCGAACGTGGACAGTACCACACTTTGATGGAAGAGCTGAGGGAGAATGACAGGAGGAAGTTCAAGAACTACACCAGGGTGTCCCCAGAGATGTTTGATGACCTGTTGGTCAGGCTTACACCCCACTTGCAGAAGGACACCCACTTCAGGAAGGCCATTCCCCCTGGTCTCAAGTTGTCCGTCTTCCTGCGCCATCTCGCCACTGGGGCCACCTATGCCGAGCTGTCTTACAACTTCCGAGTGGGCAAGGAAACCATCCAGAAGTTTGTCCCTGATGTAGCCAGAGCGATAGTGGATGAGTATGCTGCAGAAGTCATCTCCCTCCCCACAACCAATGAAGGCTGGCTTGAGGTTGCAGGTGATTTTGAAGCCAGATGGAATCTTCCTCACTGTCTGGGAGCCTATGATGGAAAGCACATCGTCTCCAGAAGCCCAACAAATCAGGCAGCCTTTACTTCAACTACAAGCAGTTCTTCTCGGTGTGTCCTGATGGCTCTGGTAGATTCAAAGTACCAGTTCCTGTGGATCGATGTGGGTGGGGTTGGCCATCAGTCTGATGCCCAGATCTACAACAACAGTGAACTGAAGGAGTGCATTGAAGCTGGCACTTTAGGCATCCCAGATCCAGCTCCTCTTCCCCATGATGATGAAGAGGCTCTGCGGTTCCAGTGCTTCCTTGGCTAGATGAGACAGGAACCAGACACCGTCCGCCTGCTCGTTGAAGCTGCCGTCATGCTGCACAACCTCATCAGGAAGTGCTATCAGGCACTGGACGTCCGCATGTTGGACCAGGAGGATGCCCAGTACAACCTCATCCCTGGAGCTTGGAGAACTGCCGCCATCACTGAGGATTTGAACAGGCCCATCAGGGGAAACAGGGACACTGAGATTGCCAAACGCCAGAGGTATACGCTCAAGTATTACTTCAACAGTGCGGGAGCGGTTGCATGGCAGAATAAGGTAAATGACAAAGCATATTAAGTATTACTTTATGAGGTTGTATGTTGAAAATATTGTGATTCATTTGCCAATTATTATGAGGAAATATATTCAGAAATTTCTAGATGTCAAATTGCATGTTCTATCTTGACAATTGTCAAATAAATTCTAATAAACTTAACAGTTTTAGGTTTATTTACAAAGAGTTTTTTAAAGTGTGAAGAGTATGATTGGTTGCATGTTCAATCCAATTTTACATGATTTTATTTAATGTTGTACTTGGGATATATAACTTTACTTTTGATATATTGGCTATTATTTTTTCTCATAATAGAAATGACATCAATAATTTTGTCAGCCAGCGTTATAACAGTTTGGACATAATATTAAATACTTACAGATGGGGTCGAGCGGATGTTCACTTCATGAACAAACGGCATCAGGAACTCCCACCGGTCCCACCTCTGCAGACTGTGGAAGCTCCAGCCCGCCTGCCCCGTTTTCCGATACTTCTTGCGAAGCTTGCCCAGGTCCTTGCGCAGCGTTTTGTACCAAGTGTGGACGTCTTTGACGTCCACCCCCAGCTGGTCGGCCAGCCTCTTCCAGGCCTCATCTTTCTTGTCAGGTTGGGCCCACATGGCATCCCGCTTGTTGTAGAGGCCCAGGCACCCCAGCAAGTACTCTTTGGCCTCTTCCTCTTGAGCATCATTGAGCTTCACGGTCTTCCGCCTCGCTCCAGAACCGCCCCTCTTCCTCTTCCTCCTGTTGGTGGGTTCTTCCTCTTCCTCGGGAGAGGAATGTCCAGCTATAAATAGACAACAAATACCCATATTTAAAATAAATATAAATTATATGGCATTGCTGTAAGAAATAAGTAATAACATATTACCAAGACCACTCTAAATAGTACATTTTTATAAACAAACCCCTCATCCAAGATGCACCAATCAAAAAGAGACACCATTTATGCTCCCACTAAGTTTTTTGACATAACAAGTGCCAACACAGTACAGTGCTAACACAATACAATTACAGTCCACAAAAGTCCATAAAGTTACCATAGGAGGCAGTAGATAATCTGGACCTATATGATTACTTACCAGGACTTGCTTGTGCAACCTCCTCTTCAGCCTCACTGGCATGGTGACTGGAAGGGGGTGTAGGTGAAGCTGGGGAGGGCTGGTCTTGCTCTTGGGCTTGAGGTGGAAGGCCTGGAGCAGCATCTTGGACAGGGGTGGCAGGTCTTGGAGCGGAGCCTCTACCAGCTTGAGCCAGCGCCACCACGCGAAGGTCTTCATCATTCAGGCCCTCGTCGTCATCTTCGCTTGCAGGGGGCCTCGCCCTGGAGCTCAGCTTGAGCTTCTTGGGCTGGGGGTCCTTCTTCTCGGACTGCTAAGGCTTGTCCTTTTTCCCCTTGCTACTGCCTTTCTTGCCTTTGGGGGGCATCTTCGTTGAAAATTGTGTGAAATCTTGTAGAAATTGTGAAGGAAAAACTGCGTGGAGGTGTTGTCGAGTCGAATCTTGAAAGTTGTGTGAGAAAGTCATGTGTGTGTATTGGGATTTTACAGACGTGTATCAATCAGATATGATTATTTACGTCTGGGGACCGACCTTTAACGTCACCATCCGAAAGACGTGACTCAGTTTTGAACCTGCGTCCTCGGCTGAATCAGTTTGTAACTTCCACTGTTAGCTGGATTACAGGCGCACGCCACAACGCCTAGTCATGTGTGTGTATTGGGTTTTTACAGACGTGTATCAATCAGATATGATTATTTACGTCTGGGGACCGACCTTTAACGTCACCATCCGAAAAACGTGACTCAGTTTCGAACCTGCGTCCTCGGCTGAATCAGTTTGTAACTTCCACTGTTAGCTGGATTACAGGCGCACGCCACAACGCCTAGTCATGCGATGCCGCCCTGCTTTTATAGGCGGCAAGTGGCGCCGAATGGCGGGCAACCAGGTGGCATTTGGCGCGAAGTAGTCACCAATCTGGTGCCGTTTGGCTCGCGCCACTGCACATTTGGCGCGCTTTGGCGGGCTAGTGGCGCAAACAAGCTGCCACTTGGCGCGAAATCTCATTGGCGCAACTTGGCGCGCGCCATTACATTCCAGTGGATTCCAATAGGCGGATTGTTTGCGCCAAAGGGCGATATGTTCGCGCCATTTGGTGCCACTTGGCGGACACTTGGCGCCGATTGCTCGATGCAAGTGGTGCGACGAAAATTTCAAACATTCAAATTTGGTGCCGTTACGGGCCACCACGAGCCAGTTGGGAGGCAGTTTGAGCCACTACACGCCACTAGGCACCTTATTGGCGACACTAGGCGCCACAGTAAATTGCATTGGCGCAAACTGGCACCAACTGGCGCTGGCCCAGTGGACTCCTAGAGGCCGCACTGTTGAGATACTCGTTACAAACATGATTTCATTTTCAATTTCATTTTACCTTGGCACAAAGTTCACATCGTATGATGGTGATTTTCATTGCGAATACATTATCTTCTTGCCCGAAAATGAGATGACTAACAACTGGATATTTCAACATTTTCCCACCGCCTCCAAAACAGATAACTCCCTACAATTAATTTATATATTTGTTCTACTTTATCTGTTGGTTAAATGCTCACATAGCAAAATGTAAATATTTCCATTCTTTAAATCTGATTCGTATGTTCTTTTTAATGATGACTCCTAGGTATAATTTTCATCAAACTCTTTAAGTAGTGATATATTTCTTTGCTGCCGGTAAAAATAAAAAAGCAAACGATCATGTATTAACAATTGAGTTTAGAGTTCTATTCGTAAATTTGTATTAATGATAATTATAACATATTTTTGAAATACTTTGAGCAGAACCTCCACCACTCCCTCATCAACCATCCCTTTTTTGTTGGCTTCCGCTCTCTCTCTCTCTCTCTCCATCTTACCCCTATCTCCCACACTATTCCTTTGGCTCTCTCATCCCTTTCTCTTTTTCAATATCCCTGTTCTTCTCCTTCCAACTACCTGTATAGTCCTGTCTCTCAGTTCACCCCCTCTCTATCTAGCTCCCTCTCTCTGTTTATCACTGTCTATCTTTCTCTCTCTACACAGGGGAAACTCACATCTCCCTGCTGTATTTATACGGCCTCACATTTCCCCTTACCCATCTTCTCTCATTCGCTACATCCCTCTCTCTATCGTTTTGCTCTGTCACTTGCTTCTTTCTTGCATTCAGCTCTCTCTCTCTCTCTCTCTCTCTTCGGCTCCTAACCATTCTCGTCTCTCCCTTCATCTATTAATAGGGACTTTAGATTTGCACGTCGACATGGTGGACTGCCGCGTGTGACATTGTGTTAAGGCACTGGGCCGTGCCCGGCAGTGCCTTAAAAGGACGTCACATTACCTTAAAAGGATGTCACACGTGGCGGTCCACGTTCTCGTCGTGTAAATCTAAAAGTCCCTATTACCCTCTTTAATTCCCGAGCTCTTCGTCATCCCTCTCTCCATACCTCCCCTGCCTCCCCTGTGTTCTATCTCAAACTATTGCCCCCCACCCTCTTCCTCTTATCTCTGTCTCTGTCTCTTTTCCCCACTGCCCTTATTCCTCTTTATCTGTCCGTCCGCCCTTCTCCTATCCCCTGTGTGTATTGGGTTTTTACAGACGTGTATTAATCAGATATAATAATAATAATAATAATGTAACTTATAGCGCGCCAAATCCACTCTGTGGAGTGCTCAAGGCGCGTGTAAACAGGAAAAACGATCAAAACTTGAAAAGGAATGTTTTGAGATGAGTTTTGAAAGAATCAGAAGATAAACATTTTTTGATGTCTTCAGGAAGGCCATTCCATAATTTAGGACTAGAGTATGCAATGATCTTTCCCCCACGTTTTGGTAATTTTGGGGTCACAAGAAAATTGGAAGTGGATGAGCGTAGAGGTCTTGCAGGAGTGTAGTTTTGGATTAGAGAGATAAGGTATTGAGGAGCAGAGCCGTGAACGCAATGAAAGGTAAGCAACAAAATTTTGAAAACAATGCGATCTTTTACTGGGAGCCAGTGTAGCAACTGCAAAACTGGGGAAATGTGGGTACGCTTGGTGGTCAGAGAAACAATACGAGCTGCAGCGTTTTGAAGCTTCTGGAGTTTGGACAGTAGATTCTGGGGTAGATTGATTAGGAGGGCATTGCCAAAATCAAGACGGGAGGAAATCAGAGCATGTACTAATTTTTCGGTGGCAGACTTGGACAAATATTTACGAATAAAACCGATATTACGCAATTGGTACCTTACTGATCTGCAAATATTAGAAACTTGGTCAGACATTGTCATATGTGAGTCAAACATAACACCGAGATTGCGACACGTTTGTGACAAGTGAATTATGTGGCCAGAAAATGAAATGCAATTGATATTAACTTTACTAAGCTGTACTTTGGAACCAAATATAAGGAATTTGCATTTGTCAAAATTTAATTTCAAGGAACGTGCGAGCATCCAATCATGAGCATCAGCCATGCAAGATTCAAGGCGATGAACGGCTCGTTCTGCAGCGGCTTGATCTGAATTGAAGGAAATCATAAGTTGAATATCGTCTGCATAAATATGATAATCTATGCCATGTTGTAACAAAACTTGTCGCAATCCAATTAAATAAATTGAGAAGAGAGTAGGCCCGCCCACAGAACCCTGTGGTACTCCACAAGAGAGAGGCAAAGCAACTGATTTGCAACTATTAATACAAACGATCTGAGAGTGGTATGACAGATAAGACTCGAACCATTTGTATGCCTCACCCTTGACTCCAAGTGAACTAAGTGTGTTCAAAAGGATAGTGTGATTAACGGTGTCGAAGGCGGAGGACAAGTCTAGCAGCAGGAGAGCAGTTGAGTTACCCCTATCCATTCCTTGCAGGATATAGTTGGACACATTCACAAGCAGTGTTTCCACACTATGATGGATTCTGTAACCTGACTGGAAAGGGTCGAACAAATCATTGTCCAGAAAATAATCCGAAAGACGAGAAAATACAACCCTTTCAAGAATTTTGAACAAAAAAGGTAGGTTTGAAACTGGTCGATAATTTTGGAGGGAATTTCGGTCCAGAGAAGGTTTCTTCAACAACGGAGTAACATGAGCTATTTTCAATGAGGAAGGAACATGTGCCTGCTCTAAACTCAAGTTAATCAAGTAAGAAAGGATGGGAGCGAATGTGGAGGAACAGTCCATTAATAATTTAGTGGGAACAGGGTCTAACTGACATGATTTGGGGGGTAGTTTACGTAAGAGTGACATAATCTCCTTAGGGGTAGTAGGTTGTATTACTTCAAAGGAAGAGGAAGTAAGGGGATGGTGTGGTGTTTCGTCAGGTGATAAACTGTCGCAGATGGTCTTGACTTTCGTCTGGAAGAAGTGGGTGAATGTAGAGGCCATTTGCTGGCTGTCCGTGTGAGCTGGAAGTGGTGATGACTGTCGACGATTCAGAAGAATACTGAGAAGAGCTTTCTGGAATCATTCCGACAGTCTTCAATAAGATCTACAAAGTATGAGCGCTTCGCCCTTTTTACAAGTGATTAATTTACGAGGTCACGCTGGGCACAGTACAGATCTATGTCAGTCTGAAGTCGGCCATTGGCCCTCCATTTCCTCTCCAGTTGTCTACGTATCCTCTTCTGAGTACGAATGTCATTGGTATACCACGGACAGTCTGCATGATTCCTCACTTTCCGTGATCTCTGAGGAGCATGAGCATCTAGAACCCTCCCGAGTTCTAACTTGTAGTGATGAACGGCTTCTTCGACACTACATGTAGCAGAAGCAGTGATATTGCAGTCAGCAATGCTATTCGCGAAGGTCTCTCTGTCAATATCTCTGATGTTACGACTGACATATGTAGAGTGGGTCCGACTAGGCTTAGCGAAGTTTAGCTTCCATAAGATAGCAGAATGGTCGGAGATGCCAGGTATGACCTGAGGTTTCGAACACATGATTTGATCATCAGCGTTCCGCACCATGACAACGTCCAGGATGTGACCCTTGTCATGGGTAGGAGATTTGACTAGCTGGGAGATGCCGTGACTAGTGAGAAGATCATTAAACTTTGTGTGTTCGGTGCAGAGTTATTGTCCAAGTGAATGTTCAAGTCGCCGGTGATGACAAAAGGTGGAGTTCTGTACATTCTACCATCAAGAAAGTCAGAGAATTCTTCCAGAAATTTGGAGAAGCTATGTCCACCAGGCGGCCTGTAGATTACCGAGATGTCCATACAGCTTGAGTCACTGGAGATAGTTGCAGACATACATTCAAAACTGTCGTAGTTTTCTGATGACATAATAACCTGGAGGCTGTCTTTATAAAGAAAAGCCACCCCACCACCCCGCCCAGAGGCTCGTGGACAGTGTTTGAAAATGTAAGAGCCTGGGCAAAGGTCAGCCACGACTGCATCATCATCGGATGATAGCCATGTTTCACAAATACAGACAAAATCTAATTTGTGATCAACGACAAAATCTTGAAATATGGTTGATTTATTGCGCAGAGCGGGAGTTGAGAGTACCAAATTTAAGATGGTCCTTAAAGCGATCACGCCCACCCTCTTACCCCGATGTGTCCTCCGCCTTCGACACGATCTACTGATCCCGAGAGAAACCAGCCGATCCCAAACAAAGTGATTCTCCTCTCGCCATTTTCCAGAGGAACGGCCATCCCAAATATTAAGGGCATGAAGAGTCTGACTATCATAGGTATAATCTATAGTCAAGGAATCATCGGAACAGTTAGGTCCTTGAGAGGAAGGCCCAGGGTTGGGGCTGATGTCTCCCGAGATCAGTAGTAAAATGCGGAATCTTGAAACAGAATTAGCATACCGCTGAATGGGAGTACCAATGTACTTGTACTTTCCCTTATGTTGTACAGCTACATTACATGAATCAGTGGTATAATGCACAAGTACAGTACAAGAATCAGTAGTGTAACATACAATGCATACAATAGATACAAAGGCTATTAGGATAGCCACCTTCATTGTGTAAACTCGCACAACCGTGCAGACTGTGCACTAACATGTGGAGTAAAGGTATGACAGGCAAGTGAATATATGGCTACTTACAACACAAGTAAGGCAGTGGTGAATGCAAAACCAGTAGATGTAAAATGTATGACAAATATCACATGAAATATGGCCAAAATAGTCTAGTAGCCTCCTGAAGACATACAGAATCAGATGATATAGATAGAGTAACTGAATAACAGATTAAACAAGAAAAATATACAGTAAAGTGCAGAGCTCTGTGGGCGGGCATCCACCAGGCGCGCAACCCAAAAAAAAAAAAAAAAAAAAAAAAAAAAAAAAAAATTCAACTATTTGAATTTATCCAAAAACGTCATTTTCGATGTACATGTATCTCTATTCTGTTAAAAGTTAGAGCAACCCAAATTATTTGACTTTACCTTCACGCAAAACACATTTTTGCATATTTGTGTATAAACTGTACATGCAGTTACGCGTATTAATGTATTGAGGATGAGATTGATGTGTTTAAATCGAGTTTTATGGATCCCTTTGTTGCAAAACCTTAAATCACCATGGATTTGGTGTCATATGATGGATAATTAAAACACCTTCAAGTTGATATCAATTTCATTGAGTTATGTAATGTGTAAAATATAAATATAAATATATGTTTAAAAAAATGTGGACAGGGGCAGTTTCCCCCTCCCCACCCTGCCCCTTCCACCTGCTTGTCATAATATTGCACATGACATAGGTTGCGTTTATCGACCAAATTTGCCTAGAATCAGCGTTTTCAAACGTCTTTCAGGCAAATTTTTAAGGCGATAAACGCAAAGCCTTTTTCAAACGTCTTTAGATATGGGAATATTGTAACGCCGAAAAAAGTGCGTTTTGAATGTGACATACAGGCAGAATCACGTTTCTGAAACACGATAAACGCAAAGCTGTTTTGAACCCCACATACAAATCGGACCTTCCCATATTGCTCTATGGACCTTCCCAGACTAATCTGCTTCCCGGGTCAAACGGCGCAAAGCAGCTGCGCAGAGACAAGGCCTTTTTTTTAATCGTGAAGAGACGATAAACGCGACATCCCGAAAATCACGTTCGTATATTGGGGTTCGATAGTGGGGTTCGATAGTGGGGTTCGAAAGTGGGGTTCGATATGTACATATCTGTGTCAAGACACGATAAACGACAAGTTAGGGCATATCAGCATGAATACAAAACATTAAAGGCCCGGTCCCACTGCACTTACGGATGCAAAGAGGATGTAAAACGTTAAAAAAATCTTGCCATCCGTTGGAAAACGCTATGCATCCGTTGTGTACTCATTGCATACGTGTTTCATACGCTCTATCCATCGAGCATCCGTCCACTGTGATTTCATCCGCGCAAAAAGTTTTGAGCTGCACAAAACTTTTAGAACGGATGAACTTTCCGCCGTGTACGATGTAAATCCGCGACAAATACGAGCAACAAACGTTTTTGTCCGTTATCATCCGTTAAACGTCCGCTGTATCCTCTCTGCATCCTCTGGGCATCCTCGCAACTCACATCCGCTGCAGCTGAAAACGGAAAGAGGGAGGAAAGATAAGGTACATGGAACGTCTATACATCGTTAGTAGCACGGAAAAAGAAAGGATGTAAGCGTATGCATCTCGTATATAAAGTATTCAAAACGGACAAAGCGTTTGTATCTAGGATGTATCTCGTTTATTTAGGATGTCTTGAGTATGTCTAGAGTATGTAGAAGGACACCTAGCGCCACAACCGATATTTTGTATGAAAAGGGGGAGAAAATCATCTGGATCTCAGTATGAGTCGAGCAGCCGTGGTGTACAGACCTCATCACCCTTGGTCTTGGTCTTCAACATCATCATGGATGATCAAAGAGTCCATATGATAGCTGCACTCATTCAACAGCAGAACCACAACCTGTTCAGACTGTATCAAGTTTTAGACAGAAGGAGAAGAAGGAGAAGAAGGAGACGTCCAAGAGATGTGTGGGTCCGAAGATGGATCGTGAGAAGAATGGAGTTTGGACTGTATGACCAGTTGATGGTGGAGCTGAGGAATGAAGACCCTCGTGCATTCCATCACTTCATGAGGATGCCACCAGCCATGTTTGACGAACTTGTAGAGCGTCTGAGACCCAGGTTGACCAAGTCTAGCACCAACTTCCGTCCCAACCTGGACCCTGGACTGAAGGTGGCACTGACTCTGCGGCACCTGGCCTCTGGAACCACATACAGAAACATGCAGTATGCATGGAGGGTGTCACACAACAGCATCCGCAAATTCGTCAGAGAAGTGGTAGAGGCCATCGTTGAAGAATACGTGGACGAGCTCCTCAGGTGCCCCACCACTGAAAAAGGCTGGAAACAACTTGCAGAAGATTGGTATCAGAGGTGGAACTTTCCCACACCGTTGGAGCCATAGATGGGAAGCACGTGGCCTGTAAAGCTCCAGCCAACTCAGGGTCCACTTATTACAACTACAAGGCCATGGTTGATGCTGACTACAAGTTCATCTACATCGATGCTTCAGGCAACGGGTCAGCTTCAGATGCCCAGATATACAGACCTCAAGGATGGGCTGGAACGCAACCTCATCATGGGTTTTCCAGGTCCAGACCCCTTCCCAATGACACACAAGATGTGCCCTACTTCATAGTTGGCGATGACGCGTTCTCCTCAGAACCTACCTCATGAAGCCGTACAGTTCAAGATACCTCACCCGTGAAGAGAGGATCTTCAACTCAGGCTGTCCAGGGCAAGACGGGTCGTGGAGAACGCCTTCAGCATCCTGGCCAACAGGTTCCAGATACTTCTCACCACCATGCAGCATGACCGTGAGGAGCATCGTGGAAGCTTGCTGCATCCTGCACAATCTCATGCGCACCCGCTACCCAGTGTTGCAGAACAGATTTGTCGACCGTCAACAAGGGAATGGGGACATGGAGCCTGGTGAATGGAGGCAAGGACGTAACCTGATGGACACTGTGGATGTACAAGGCCCCAACAGAGCTTCACGTGAAGGGAAGAAGCAGCGCAGCCTCCTGAGACACTGGTGCAAATCCCCAGCTGGATCAGTGGAGTGGCAAGACAGGGTGATAGATGATTAGAATGGATGCTTCCTTAAGGCTGTTGCATAAGACTGATGAGATTGTGCCATAAGAACACTGCATTACTATGTTGTTGTATACTTGTAGCTGTTTATTGATATTAAATGTATGTTGTGGGGTCCTACAATGGATAGGGCATTAATAAACAGCTTTGTTTAATTTAAACTGTGTTGATTACTGAATAAATTGTTATTGATAATAAAGGTTCATAATTATGTGTGGCAGCTGGGATGGTGGACCATACAGTCCCAGTATGGTTGCACTGCAAGCGTAAGTCCGGAGGTTTCCTATCCCACAACTTTCCCCAAGTCCAAAAGTCCTTTTTCCCAGATAATAATAAAGTACAACATCCCTTGTGTAAAGGGCCCTTTTTGCCCATCAAAATAAAGACCAAACTGTGGCCAACTGATCCCAGGCCAGTCTATGTTGGTAGACCATAGCATGCTGTTATGGTTGCACTGTTAGTCACAACTCCCTGTGCCCAATTATTCATAGATAGTATATGACTCAATTATTTTAATAAATAAGGTAACAAAAAGCCATTATCCCCGTAACCCCTTCGGAGCTGTCATCCACTTCCATTCGCTTTTATCCGCTAGGCTTCCGATGAACATCCGTTTAACATCCCGCTA
The DNA here is from genome assembly GCA_037976565.1 of Mesocentrotus franciscanus. Taxonomy (NCBI): domain Eukaryota; kingdom Metazoa; phylum Echinodermata; class Echinoidea; order Camarodonta; family Strongylocentrotidae; genus Mesocentrotus; species Mesocentrotus franciscanus. The sequence goes on from CP137678.1 coordinate 25,236,699, forward strand.
CATACTACCCACGTCCGTTCTTTTCCGTTCTGTTTTCGCAAATTTTCGCCAATTTTGTCCATTTCTGAAGCGGATGAAAACGGATGGAGCCACCCCCGAAATTTTGCTCGTCCGCTGTGTCCTTTATGCATACGTTTTGTGTCCGTCGGCCAGTGGGACCGGGCCTTAAATGGTTTGGTTTATTGGTTTATTTTCCCTGACTACTAAGAAAACATGTTCATGCTTGTAAGGGCTGTCTAGATGCTGCATTCCTGCTGTTATCTTGTTATTCGATTTTTCAACAGAGTTGTAATAGTTTTAGTTGCTTTAGGACCAAGCGGATAGCCGTCATTTTTTTCTATTTGATTTTAGGTCATTGAAATGGCATCCAAAGACATCATTCAACCTGTACTAGTGTAATCAGAAGCCGTCCAAATTTGGAAAGAAAAGCGAGTTAAGGCATTTTCATAATGTCACCACCTTCTGCTTAGGCGAATCCAAGGGTTACATAAACGGTCACGGTCCCCCTCTGAAAAAGAAAATAATGAAAATAATGAAACGAATTTAAACAAAAGATCTAGGGGTAAGGGTAAAAAAGTGGTCTGCGAACCCCTCCTGTTCAGAACCACAAGAGGGCTAGAGTGATTCCCGAGGGGGGAACAAAAATCAGAATCGAAAATGGAAAATTCATTCCCCAAGCCCATCCCTTCGCAGCAATACACTAAGCTTTCGGAGTAATGATTTAAAAAAAAATCATTTCAAGAGTAATAAACGCAATGGTATAATTATTTTCCCTAAAAAAATGGACCTTTTTTAAATACGAGTTCCTTAGACCACGCCCAACTGGGTTGACAATATAAATAACCAGTATAACATTTTTGTTGTCTTTGAGATGGCATGCTGAGTCTGCAAGACAAAATCCAACCATTTTTTGGGGCAAACAAATTGTTATTTAAATTTTTATACACGGGCAATAGTTCTAGGATTTGGTTTGGAACATTGATTTTGGCAATATGAGCACATCTGCTGGGCCCCTTAGATTGATATCCCTTACAACCAGACAGATTCAAGACTCATGGAATATTAGATTCATATGATAGTTATCACAGCAATACCCTTATTACATGTACATTTGACGGTGAGACCCTTTTTTACCATTTTTATAAAATCATTCTTATGATAAAAATCCATAGACGTATTGCTTTTTGTATATACATTTATATTTATTAAATAAATAAATATCCATGCAATAAACTGTATTCTGATGGCTGTTAGGTAAGAAATGTTTATACCAACTAAGCAATTAATTGATTTTAATTTTTAAAGAAGAAATGTAATATGTATTGGCTATAATTATATATACTTAAATAATTGATACAGGTAGAAAACCATGAAATTAATCTTCAGGAGCAATTCTGATATGACAATGCTATAATCGTTTCTAAATAAGTATTTTCTTCAATAATGGAAATGAAAACACATTTTTGGCTCAGATTTGATATCCACATGAAAAGAATTTACACCACATAAACGCTCCGGTATTCTGCATGGTCTTCTGAGAAATTACTTATTGATTCACAAAAACGGCATTACAGTCCTGTGGGCATTTTGACAATTTTTTCTGAGGGTTCAAGCTTTAAGAGACCTACATTGTTGGTCTCGTGGGATGTCTATATAATCCCAGCTAGATCAGAAATAGGATTCTTTATAGTTATCTTTCTTTGATTATGTTGAAATATTAATCGTTACCATAACAAGATTTTACCAAGGTCAGTTGGAGGGAGGTGAATAGTTAATTGTTTGTGTGTGGATGGTGGGGGGTAGGTAATTGCCCATGTCCACATTTTCTGAAACATCCCACAGTATAGAAGTACTTATCAATTGCACTCACCACTCCTAATCATTTGAACTGTCTGTATTACTAAATGTCCAATCACTATCGTTCAGTTAAAGGGATTGGGTAACTTTGCCTCAGATTCTAAAAGAAATCTTGGATTTAGCTCATGCTGCAATCATAATTATAAACCTTTAGGTCATAAATGAATCCCATGACTTTTACAAGCCAATCGCCTGATATCTATGATTGGAATTAGACATTTCAGAATTAGTTTTTATAACACTATAGTCTATTGGGATAAATGAGTATGGTAAAACCTGCCACTGAAAGAATGTTACCTTTTTGAGGCACTCTATGATAATTTTGAAGCACATTTTTTTTAGGGCTTCAATATTACACCATACTACAGACACTGATAACATGTAGGGCTATGCATCTCAGATTAAATATTGTTAAACGATGCCTTTAATATACCGAGATACTGGCTTTAATTGGGAGGGGGGGGGGGATATTAAAAAAGCAAAATTTCGGCTCAAAATCTATATTTTACACACAACATAACTCAGTGAAATTGATATCAACCTAAACATATTTAATTATCCATCATTTGACAAATGAAGAGAAAATTTAATGATGAGAGCCCGATGAGAGTAGTTAATGGTTATTACTCGCAAGATGACCATCAATATACACATTTTGCTGTCTCATTTTTATAATACATACATATATAAATAAAAAACGAAGTAAATGAGACAACCGTATATGAGACAAGAATAAATTGAATTCTCGCTCATACGGCTTGATCAGGAATTGATGAATTTATTCAATTTATTCAATCAACAGCATCATAGAAATGCAGTGCGCCAAATGCAAAGCCGCAGCGTTCAAAAGCAACGAGCTAAATGTTAAGCGCGAAGCTCAAAAGTGCAAAAAAGAAGTAGAGAGTGGGAGAGTTATAAGATAATCACTAGTTGTTATGTTGTTTCCGTTCACCCTTTTTTAAATTCACGTCATTGTATCTTTATTTTATTCTTTCACTCATTTTATTTCCTGATATTTCCTAAAACATTTTTCAAAACGCGCTAGGAGTTACAGTCGTGTATTTGTTTATTTCTTTTAATTTGGGCATTATTGCAAAGAAAAAATTATCAACCAATTCCTCAATATAAAGAACTCTTAAAGGTATTACAAAGTGTTGGTAAAAATATTGAATTCCTCTGAAACTGTTTGATCTTATAAAAAGATGTTATAGGAATATTTTTAACCAATCTCCACTGCTGAAATACAGATATTTTATTTTTAGTAAATTAAACAGTAATTAATAAATCAATTATTAGTTCCAAGCTGCCTGTATATAAAACAGCCCCTGGTGTTGTTTACTAGCGCCATCTACTGTCGTACATGGTCCTTGGTATAATCGATATTGAAACTGTGTTACATCTCGGCGCAAGCCTCGACACCGCGGTGACCTCGCTGAGCGGGGAAGCGACTGTATTCGCATGGCTTATATCCATGGTACAGTGTTTGTCTGTGTAGTGTATGAATCAGATACACATCTCCGTTGCCGTTCAATATGCACAATGCATAGACCTACGTGAGTACATGGACCTACTACTCCATGGTAAAACCCTCTTCGGCAACCGTCTCAATCAAGTCTCAGCTTCGACTGATCAGCTCTTGGATCTATCTACATGTATAATAGCAGACAAGTTTCCAGTAGGCCTACGGGATACTCCATGAACTCATATTATTTGTTCAATTCTTATGTCTGAAATGTATTCAGGAAAGAATATCGGAAAGAAAGCAATATGAAAATGAATGACCACAAAATCGTTCAGATATAGGCCTACATGTAAGAAATACAAGTGTGTGTCTAGATATCTCCTCTCTTTCTCTCTCTGTCTCTCTCTGTCTCTCTCTTTATGTCTCTCCCTCTCCCTCTCTCTTTCCTAAAACACGGTAGTTTGTTTGGCGCTAGTTCAGAATCATATCTAGACTTCGACCCCTAACTCCGGCGTGAAGATACCTACTAAAACATACCAAAAATCAACTAAATCTTCATCGATTGTTCAAATAATGGTCATGATTTAAAAGCCGCTATATTTTTTACCTGTTTTTTGTCAATTTTCTTATCTTTTGAGGAGTATTTTTCTGAAAAATGAACACTTTAGTATACACTTTCTCACAGGTTTCACGGCAACCCGCTGCACAATACATGGTGGGTTGCGTGCGGTCGAGCGCCTGCGTGAAGTTATCTACCGTAATACTTGGGGTATCTCCACCCCGGAGTTACGGTCAAAATTTGGATATGAATCTGAACTAGCGTCGATTGTTTTTTTCCTGTACCGTTGGATTATAACCAATTATATTTCACCGCGTCCCTCTCTCGATCTCTCTCCGAAATATTATAGGCCCTTATTATCATTGTCATATATATCATCCTCATCTACATGCATAACCCAAACCCACACAAATATATGGTCACTTCGCGCAAATGAGAATTTCTATCGTTTTGTGATTATCATTATCCTTGTCATATCATCAACATCTACATAACCCCATCAAATATGGTTCTTAATTTCACGGTAATGAGAACGTCTATCGTTTTTGTGGTTATTATCCTTGTTATTATATCATCCAAATAAAATTCAAACATGGTTTATTTCTAATTCGATACCAGTGATTTACAAATGTTGCTGAAATGACATGTTTTCCGGATTTGACCACCAAAATAAAATTCAAACATGGTTTATTTCTAATTCGATACTAGTGATTTACAAATGTTGCTGAAATGACATGATTTTCCGGGATTTGACCACCGAAATACAATTCAAACATGGTTTATTTCTAATTCGATACTAGTGATTTACAAATGTTGCTGAAATGACATGATTTCCGGGATTTGACCACCGAAATACAATTCAAACGTGGTTTATTTCTAATTCGATACCAGTAATTTACAAATGTTGCTGAAATGACATGATTTTCCTGGATTTTTCGCACTTTTTTATAATTTATACTTTTGTATGCGTTTGTTGGAAAATGACTCATTCCCAAATTTACAGACGGGCAAAAAAAATATGCTTATTTGGAAGCATATTACATGTCAGGACCTGCGGAACGGCGGTGCTCGGGGGGGGGGTGGGGCTCGAACCCCCCTCATCTTTTTGAAAAAGAGTAATAGAAAGAAAGAATAGCGACCTGCCAGTGTCACAAATGAGATATCAAAATATGCATGCTCATCTGACCGTAATTTATTGCCTGAAACCCTGAGCTTCTTGGTGCTTCGCCCCTGGACCCCACACCTATTAGTAAACTGCCTGTGTCACAAATAAGGTATCACAATATGCTCATCTGACCGTAATTAAATGCCTAAAACCCTTGAGATTCCGGGGGCTCTGCCCCTGGACCCCATCAGGGGCCCTAAGGCCAGCCCCTAGATGCTCATCTAACCGTAATTTCTTGCCTAAAGCCCCTGCTTCTGGGGGCTCCGCCCCCTGGACTCCACGCCTATTAGTAACCTGCCTGTGTCACAAATAAGTTATCACAATTATGCTCATCTGACCGTAATTAAATGCCTAAAAACCTTGAGATTCCGGGGGCTCTGCCCCTGGACCCCATCAGGGCCCTAAGGCCAGCCCCTGGATGCTCATCTAACCGTAATTTCTTGCCTAAAGCCCTGAGCTGGGGGCTCCGCCCCTGGACCCCACGCCTGTTAGTAACCTGCAGGTGTCACAAAATAATAAGGTATCAAAATATGCTCATCTGACCGTAATTGAATGCGTAAGACCCCTGAGCTTCAGGCGCGTAGCCAGGGGGTGGTGGGGGCAGTCGCCCCCAAAAAAAAACGCCGGCCAAAAAGAGAGAGAGAGAGAGAGAGAAAAAATAAGAGGACGTAGAAGAAAAAGGAAAAGGAGTCGAGAACGGTACAACGAATCGTCTCCTTTCTCTAATAATTTAATGAAACGTCAAAGCTTGGGTGAAACTGAATTCAGACCAGGATTAAGAGTCGAGAACGGTACAACGAATCGTTCCTCTCTCTAATAATTTAATGAAACGTCAAAGCTTCCGCGCTTTGCGCGGGTGGGGCCGGGGAACTGAATCGAGAACGGTACAACGAATCGTCTTCTTTCTCTAATAATTTAATGAAACGTCAAAGCTTCCCGCTTCGCGCGGGAGGAAATTTAATTCAGACAAGGATTAAGAGTCGAGAACGGTACAACGAATCGTCCTCTTTCTCTAATTTAATGAAACGTCAAAGCTTCCGGGGAAGTGAATCGAGAACGGTACAACGAATCGTCTTCTTTCTCTAATAATTTAATGAAACGTCAAAGCTTGGGTGAAACTGAATTCAGACCAGGATTAAGAGTCGAGAACGGTACAACGAATCGTTCTCTCTCTAATAATTTAATGAAACGTCAAAGCTTCCGCGCTTCGCGCGAGGGGAACTGAATCGAGAACGGTACAACGAATCGTCTTCTTTCTCTAATAATTTAATGAAACGTCAAAGCTTCCCGCTTCGCGCGGGAGGAAAATTTAATTCAGACAAGGATTAAGAGTCGAGAACGGTACAACGGATCGTCTTCTTTCTCTAATAATTTAATGAAACGTCAAAGCTTCCGGGGCAGAGGCGGCGCTCCCGGGGCAGGGGGCACAGTGCCCTCCCACTTTTCAAGAACCCCAAAAGTGCCCCTTTACATAGGAAAAATGACCCTTTAACTTTGTAAAAGTGCCCCTTTTTACATAGGAAAAGTTCCCATTTTCCTTTGCAATAGTGCCCTTTTTAATCTCTAGTAAGTGCCCCTTTTCAGGTTTGAGAAGCGCCCTTTTTCACTTTTGATAAGCGCCCTCTTCACCTCTGATAACTGTCCTATTCAAATCTGAGAGGTGCCCCTTTTGCTTTGACAGGTGCCCCCTTTCCTTTGTAAGAAGTGCCCCTTCCTCTTTTAATAACTACCCCTTTTAACTCGGATAAACGCACCTTATCTTTTCACATGTGCCCCTTTCCTTTCTAATAAGTGCCCCTTTTCCTTATGATAAGTGCCCCATTAAAAGAGCCCTTCTCATAAATGCCCCTTTTACCTATGAAAATAGTTCCTTTTCATTCTCATAATAAGTGCCCTTTTTCATCTCTTGTAAATGACCCTATTCAATTCTAAGAGATACTCGTTTTACTTTGACAAGTGCACCTTCCCCTCCTGATAAGTGCTCTTTTCATCTCTAATAAATGCCACTTTTATTTTGACACGTCCCCCTTTTCCTTCCTAATAAAAGCTCTTTTTCCTTATTTTTTTAGTGCCCCTTCCCCTTCTCATGATTACCTCTTTTCATCTCTGATAAGTGCCCCGTTTATTTTAGCATGTGCCTCTTTTCTTTTTTAAAGAGCCACTTCCCCTTCTAATAAAGCCCCCCTGATGGGTGCCTCTTTTCCGTCGACAAATGCCCATTTCCCATTCTCATAAGTGCCTCTTTGTTTAGGTGCAAGAAATGCTCCATTTCCACCTCTGGTAATTAGCCTTTGTACTTTGACACGTGCTGCTTTTCTTTTCTAATAAGTGTCTTATCCCTTTTGGTAAGTGTCCCCTTTCCTCTCATTATTAAACGTGCCCCTAATTTCCAGCGACTAAGAGCAATTCCCCCAAAGCTAGCTCGCTACGCTCGCTCGCATTATAGATGTTATAATTATGTTACTTATCAAAGGCCTTTTCAGTCTTCCGTTATGAGAATGTGTTTATAATCCCATCAGGATTGGGGTTTTCCTCTTTATAAGATGTACCGGTGATTTTTCGCGCTGCGACCTCACAAATCTTTAAAATTTTGCTCGCTCGCAAGTGAATTTTCAGACCATAGCATCCAACTGCAAAGTATGATGCTTAACCAATATCTTATATGATGTATAAAGAGTCCTTTTTGTTGGTGCCCCCCACTTTGGAAGTCGCTCCGCCGCCTCTGTCCGGGGGGAAGTGAATCGAGAACGGTACAACGAATCGTCTTCTTTCTCTAATAATTTAATGAAACGTCAAAGCTTCCCCGCTTCGCGCGGGAGGGGGAAACTGAATTCAGACAAGTAATAAGAGTCGAGAACGGTACAACGAATCGTTCCTTTCTCTAATAATTTAATAAAACGTCAAAGCTTCTGCGCTTCGCGGGGGAGGGGGAAATTTAATTCAGACAAGGATTAAGAGTCGAGAACGGTACAACGAATCGTCCTCTTTCTCTAATTTAATGAAACGTCAAAGCTTCCGGGGGGAAGTGAATCGAGAACGGTACAACGAATCGTCTTCTTTCTCTAATAATTTAATGAAACGTCAAAGCTTCCGGGGGGAAGTGAATCGAGAACGGTACAACGAATCGTCTTCTTTCTCTAATAATTTAATGAAACGTCAAAGCTTCCGCGCTTCGCGCGAGAGGGGGGAAACTCAATTCAGACAAGGATTAAGAGTCGAGAACGGTACAACGAATCGTCTTCTTTCTCTAATAATTTAACGAAACGTCCCAAACCCAAAAATACGGTCCTATCACGCGAATGAGAACTTCTATCGTTTTTGTGATTATTATTATCCTTGTGATATCATCCTCATCTACATGCCCCCAATAAAAAAATACGGCCCTTTCACGCGAATGAGATCTTCTATCGTTTTTGTGATTATTATCCTTGCCATACATTATCATCCTCATTTACATGAACCACAACCGAAAAAGGGAGAATCATCAGAATATTTATGATGGATTCCGATTTATCAAATTGTCTCCGATGTATTTCAGCGTTATATTGAGAAGAAGAACAGGCCCCCTCCCCTAGCAAAAAAACAACAGGTAAAAACACCCTTTTTGAAGAAAAAAAGAAGATGGGCCCCCTGCCCTGGCGCCCAAGGGGGTGGGGGTGGCGGTGGAAAAAAAAATCACCCTTCCCTTCGGGAAATTTTTTTTAGGGATGCCCCCCAAAGTGCTCACTACCCCTGGCGCCAAGGGGGGGGGTGGCGGTGGAAAAAATAACCCTTCGGAGGGAAAACTTTTTTTTGGGTGCCAAAAAAAAAAATTGTGCTCACAACCCCCCCCCACTGAGCGAAAAATCGACCGGCACGATTTTCAAATTTTTCGCACGAAGTGGGCCCTTTTAGGCCCCTCCTTGCCGCCGGCTGGATCCGCCCCTGAATACATCTACATTACTTTATCTTTTCACTTGACAGTGGACAGTGCCATTCTCTCAGTTTGAGAAATGGGTAAGAAGGTCCAATGTCAACTTGAAGATTATCAGTCTGGACAGCAAAAACAAATGCTTTTCAATATGCGTTTAGTGGGCATACCATAATGGCATTAAAAATAGTGTGAATTGTTCTACTCACCAGGCTGCATATAGGCCTATCAAATTTGAAAGTTAGATTATTTCGAGCTTCACAATAATATGCAGTTGTTGTTTTTATTTTTATTGTATTTGTGTGCATCCAATTCACTTAGGGCTTAGGCCCAATCTCGAAAGAAAGTTGGAGATGAAAGATGAATGAGTAATAATTGAGAGAGATAGGTCGAGAGAGAGAGAGAGAAAGAGAGAGAGAGCGAGGGGAAAGAGAGAGAGAGAGAGAGAGAGAGGGAGAGAGAGAAGGGATACTTCAGGAGAGAGAGTGGGGGAGAAAAGGGATACAGAAGAGAGAGAGTGCAAGCATGTGGAGAGAGAATTCGAGAGGGAAAAGGTGAACTGAAAGGGGTACAGAAAGAAGAGAGAGAGAGAGAGAAATAGTGAGAAAAAGAAAGAGGAAGGGGATGAGTGATAAATTAAAGAGAGAAGCGATGAGAGAGAGAGTTCGAGACAGAAATATACATCGAAAGAGAAATAAATAGAGAAAGAGTAGAATGGTATGGGGTAGAGAAATAAAGAGAGAGGGAGAGGGAAAGAAAGTGGGATATAAAAGATAGAGAGAGAGAGAGAAGGGATAGAGAGAGAGAGAGAGAGAGAGAGAGAGGAGAGAGAAGGGCTAGAGAGAGAGAGAGAGAAGGGATACCGAGAGAAAGAGAGAGAGAGAGGGAGATGAGAGGGATATAGAAGCGAAGAGAGAGAGAGAGAGAGAGAGAGAATATCAAGTGAGAGTAACATAGGTCCACGGCTATAGAAGAGAGACTCTCTTTCTATAGTCGTATACATTATATACGGAAAGGGAGATATTAGTCCAAAACACGTGTAGCAATTCACGAATCACTGACCTCTCTGACCTCTACCCGAGGTCGATCAGTGGCAGAACAACATTCCTCAATAAAGGGATGATCTCAAAATAAGAATGTGCAGTACATGATTGACTGTTGGGGAAAACGTCAAGTCGACCTAATTATTAATTATTAAATCTTTGTATGATTAAACGTATCTTCTTCTTTTTTAAATAAAGAAATAAAAAATAAATAATGTTACGTTCTGTCTATAAATGATTACCCAAAACTGTCCCTGTACAACGACTTTGTGGGGTATTTTGAGATCATCCCCAAAATACATGTGCTCAGAAAATGCAAGCCTGGGATGCGTCTTCGTAACTCCCACCTCCCTGAGCCAACGCACATACTATACTACACACTGCACTGGGCCTGGGATCAATGCCAGCGTGTCAATGCACGATCATTCCCACAACATACAGACACGGCCCGTTCGTTCACAGAGCTGGCGAAACAGCATAGCCGAGTCATAACAAATGCATTTCAATTTGAAAACACAGAAACGATTAAGAGATGGAAATGGAAAAATAAGTTAAAGAGAACAACACTGAATATTCCGGCAGGACCGAGCAGGAAATGCATGGATTCATGTACTGAATTAAGTACAGTAATTGAGGTAAAGATGGCGGCCTGATCGATTATAAAATTATATATTACGATTATAGTGTACAGACAAGTATTTTTTTTTTTAATTAACGAGACAGTATAAAAATCGTACACTAAGGCAACTTGACTTTAAAAAATTTATCTTCTTGATTATATATATTTGATTAGTCTGGTAATATGATTTGGTGTCAAAACATGTTAATTATTACACTTTGAAAATAGTGCTATATATGTGTTATGCTCTTCAGATGACATGTAAATTTTCGAACTGAGAGGGAGCTATACCAAATTTACCGGGAGCACCGGTAAATTTTTTTATTTAAAAAAATTTTTTTTTCTCCAAATCAAAAGTATTTTAGAGCCCAATTTTGTTAGAGTTGAGTGTTCTAACACTAGGCTTCACAATGATAATGAAAATTTTAAATTTCATGATCCACAAAAATTGAAATATTCCCAAAACTTTGTATTACCTTTAAAGGTAAAGGGAAGCATCTGAGCAAGAATATCACATGACTTTTGGCCAGTTCAATCTGAAGTGATTTTTAAAGCTATGACAATGTGGTGTTGATGATGCGTTTTTTTTCATAATGCAAGTAAAGTAATAAAATATTGTATCATTGAAGAGAAAGACGGTTTTGTCCAAATGGTAGCATGTAGGAGACGAAACTCAGTATCTTTTTTGTTTTATTGATTTCATCCATTTCTTTGTTTATTTATATCTCTACATGTAAAACATTTGAAGAGCTATTTTCCGAAAGGAGCAAAATCTTTTGATAGCAAATGGAGATAATGATATACATTTTTCTCTATTAACCTTAAACAACATTATTATTAACCTAACTTACGAGAGAAATTATGAACACATGCATCTTTTAATAACAATTTCCATAGACACCTGAACAAAATCGGGTAAACAAAGAGTTCTTTCTTAAGTTACACACATGGATCTAGTGCCTCTTGAAAATAAGCTCTTTGTATGTACATAAACAAGCAATACAACAGAATACTCCAGTTCGATATTTTGGAGAAAGATTATTATGTCACAACTTATTTTTGTTTTATTGAAAAGCTGATGTAGGCCTATGTATTGTATTCAAACGTAACAGGCATAAGATAGTTAAGGTGTTTTTGAAGGTTAGAATGTTATTAAGTTTGAAATTTTGTTTATAACACCTTTCCAATAATAATGCACCTTCTAAGACTGGTCATAGTTTTTGAAAAAAAATAGTGCTCTGGTCAGGGCCTTAGGGGAATATTATGCTTATATTTTAGAGCGTATCTGGTATGATAAGTATATTTGGGTGAAGAAGGAGATGATGGAAGTTTGTTGTTGGTAGTTGGAACGTAAGTTTTATATTATGTTTTTAAGAAACAGACAGTTTGTATAAGATCAGGGATCAGGAGCGGAAATTTTCTGTCATTTTGAGAACCAAATTTTGCATCAGTGATATTCTGTTTCATTGAAATGAGTTTCCCGCAGAGAGGATTCAGTTGGTTTAATTAAAGAAGGAAGAGAGTCAAATAAGAACCAAAAGGAATATGTTTTTCATTTACTAATGAGAATTATATACCTCACTTTAGAAATCTAGCCATCTGATTGGTCGAAATTGAAGTCGTGATTTCAAGCCGGGCCCCCACTCACAGGGCATAGCAATAGCCCACAGGGCCTAGTTAAAAGTTTGTACCCTCTTCCTCATCCTCCAGCGATCCCCATTGGTTTACGTGTTAAAATTGTCTTTGTGCGAGCGCGGACGCCATACAGTGCTTTTTGTCTGCGATTCCCAAATGATTGAAACTTTCAGTCATTTTTTCCAGCGAAGATTAACAGACAGTGTTTCAGATTTTCTGTGATGTTTTAACAAATTTTTACTCAATAAAAGGCTAAGGTAAGAATTCTTGGTAGATTTTTGTTTTAATTCGGCATATAAAAGTCATATCGACTGCTTTAATACTCGAGGACTAGCTGTTTCTATACGCTCAAGGGATAGTTGAATCCCCTGCCTGCCGCCTCGGGGTGATGGCAGGGGATTCAACTATCCCTTGAGCGTATAGAAACAGCTAGTCCTCTCATAGCAGTCAATATATCTATACTATGTTTTTTGAGATTTCCTTACACAGATTATTGGAATGGGGCTTTCACGATAAATGTTGTTTGGAGACATCAATATTCATAAAATGTATGTTTCTATTCCCAGGAAATAAAGAATTTTCTGTCTACATGAACCTTTCCTGGTTGCTTATTAATGCATTTGCCCACTGGTAAGATAATACTTTCACAAGTTGATATCCCTCACCATTGGATTTTTTTTGGGTAATGTCTAAATTTCGTTTAAAAATAGATGATATCAGTCTGGTAGGCCTACACTACAGGCAAGAGTCAGGAATAACATTTAGCATGTTATTAATGTCATTAATTTTATTACCACTCTTATATTATCTGAAAATGTTATCTTTATTGAGGGTGACTTGAACAAGTTAATAACTTGGAAGGGAGGGGGTGCAACCTGCCACACGCTTCTACCTCTTGGTTGCTTTGATCCATTGCCGAAAATATTTTGGCACCTATCACCCCAACCACGGATACAAATCGACACCCTTGATCCTGCCTTTGAGTTATGAGTCCGATAATGCGTGAGTGACGATACGACGTTAAGCTGGAAAGTGACCCTAATGGATACTATACAGTCACACCGACAAACCAATTCCAAACCGAAACCAAACCGACCGATTCTTGGCCATTTGAGGTATTGCAATTTCTAGCTCGGTCCTTTTTCGGTCTGGTGTAGGTCTCGTTGGTGTGACTGGGGTATTTAAAAGAGATAATCATTTGATGCACACGCTCATGTCAATGACTATTGTTTAATATTAACAGAACCTCTACGGACCGATTTGGTTGGTGGAAGAGGATCTTTTGAAGGGACAGTTCGGGTTCTCTTCCAAGGTGCATGGGGAACAGTGTGCGACGATGACTGGGATTTAGATGACGCCCACGTCGTTTGTCATACATTGGGATATCCACGGGCTTCTGCTTATTACACCAACGCAACCTTCGGCGAAGGGACGGGGGAAATTATCTTTGATAATGTGAATTGCACGGGATCTGAGTCAAACATCGCCTTCTGTCAACACAACGGTTACCTATCTCACAACTGTGAGCATCTTCAAGATGCAGGAGTTACGTGTGACGGCATTGGTAATTGTATAAACAATTTTTTTTCGAGGGGGAGGGGTGGTAATAACTATGAATGAAACAGTTCATTCTATATACCCCACATGACAATGTTAGGCCTCTGATTGGTCAAAACTGCAGGATAGAAATTCGCTATTAAAAGACTGGGCAGTATAGCTTATTATACAACTCACTCCTAGATCCTAATCAAATGATTGGTCCCCAGGTCGAAATTCCAGTTGATACCAGTTGAAACCAGTAAGGATTTCCAACTGGTATGTACTGGTTTGAACTGGTCTCAACTGGTCTCAACTGGTACCAGTTAATACCAGTTGATACAATTTGGAAACCAGTAGAAATACCAGTTGACATCTGAGACCAGTTGATATTACCAGTTGATTTACCAGTTGATTTACCAGTTGAAAACCAGTAGATGATTACCAGTTGATTTACCAGTTGAAAACCAGTAGAAATACCAGTTGACATCTGAGACCAGTAGATATTACCAGTTGATTTACCAGTTGATTTACCAGTTGATGATTACCAGTTGATTTACCAGTTGATTTACCAGTTGAAAACCAGTAGAAATACCAGTTGACATCTGAGACCAGTTGATATTACCAGTTGATTTACCAGTTGATTTACCAGCTGAAAACCAGTAGAAATACCAGTTGACATCTGAGACCAGTAGATATTACCAGTTGATTTACCAGTTGATTTACCAGTTGATTTACCAGTTGATTTACCAGTTGAAAACCAGTAGAAATACCAGTTGACATCTGAGACCAGTTGATATTACCAGTTGATTTACCAGTTGATTTACCAGCTGAAAACCAGTAGATGATTACCAGTTGAAAACCAGTAGAAATACCAGTTGACATCTGAGACCAGTTGATATTACCAGTTGATTTACCAGTTGATTTACCAGTTGATTTACCAGTTGAAAACCAGTAGATGATTACCAGTTGAAAACCAGTTGATTTACCAATTGAAAACCATGAGATGATTACCAGTTGATTTACCAGTTGAAACTGTTAGATGATATACCAGTTGATTTACCAGTTGAAAACCAGTAGATGATTACCAGTTGATTTACCAGTTGACCAGTAGAATACCAGTTGCTTTACCAGTTCAAAAACCAGTTCATTGTATCTTGTGCATATTCATGATTAATTTGCATATTTTCACGGAAAATATAATTATCATGATATATCAAGCTAATGTAACAATGCACATTAATTTTGTGATTGTTAATTTCTTAGTCAATCATTGACAAATATATTATATATGTTTGATCATGTTTTTCATCTAATTTAAAACGTAAAAATAGATATATTGATACATATAATTACTAACCAGGAAACAAAATGTATAATTTTGTATATATCTATGGTACGAGTTCCAAATTTCTAAAATGGAATGAGACTTATCTGTATAGACTGTAATCAACCTCAAATGATCTCTGTGATGGGGTAATTGCAAGAGTTTATATATTATGGTCCTGTTGGTGG
Organism: Mesocentrotus franciscanus; assembly: GCA_037976565.1. NCBI lineage: Eukaryota > Metazoa > Echinodermata > Echinoidea > Camarodonta > Strongylocentrotidae > Mesocentrotus > Mesocentrotus franciscanus. Next base: position 25,252,000 of record CP137678.1, read on the forward strand.
CCAGATGCCAATATTGATTATTGATTATCACAATATCTGTTGATTACTGGTCTCAACTGGTAAATCAACTGGAATTATCAACTGGTATATCAACTGGTAAATCTACTGGTTTTCAACTGGTAAATCAACTGGAAATATCAACTGGTATATCAACTGGTAAATCTACTGGTTTTTCAACTGGTTTGTCAACTGGTTTCAGATAGCGTTGTCTCAATTTCCATATTAAAAACCAGTTGAATATACTGGTTTGAACTGGTACCAGTTGACTACTGGTTTGAACTGGTACCAGTTGACCAGTTGCCTACTGGTTTCAACTGGTTTTTCGACCTGGGTCATGCGCGGTCACGTGTGATTCATTCACTGAGATTATCCCAGGTTTTTCATTTCATGAAAAAAGCGTGCAATAGTATACAAATAATACACAGCAGTGAGGGCATTAGTAAGAATTACCCACACAAGGTGCCTTTGGAACAGTCTAACACGCCCGAGGCGATAGCGGAGGATGTTTGGACTGTAGTGCAGGTACCGAGTGTGGGTTATTTTACTACTGCCCGAACAAAATGATGTGTATTATTTGTTTTATAAGATTATGTTTCATTTTTTTTTTATAAAATGATGTTTTATAACATGATTTTACTAATGACCGGTCATTAGCATTCGATAATGACCGGTTATTATCAAAATTACGTGTAAGGCAAAATAAATGCCTGGTCACGTGTACGCTCCCAACCAATCATTTGATTAGGATCCAATTCATCATCTTATAACTTCCAGTACTATCCAACGTTTTTTTTAGTGCATGTACATGATGGCAGTAGTGCGCGTAAAGGTTTAGAGCGCTTATACTGTGTGTAGGCCTATTCTTGCGCAGCATTATGCGTAACGTATAGAGGTAAGTGCGCTTATCTCTGTGTGCGCACCCAATTAAGCCTATTAAAATTTAAACTTGATATTTATTTGTCAGCCATACTGTCACGAAACAATCTTAAATTAATTCTTTTTACATCTAATAACAAGGATCTAAAAGATTCGTAGTATAAAACAAATGATGCATGTTTTCATTCGTTCATTACACGATCTATCCGCCCTCGTTGAAGCTGTGTGTATCTATCGCACTCAGCCTAACGGCTTCGTGCGATAGATACATCATCAACTCAAGTGCGGATAGATCGTATGATGAACTCATGCCATGCATCATTTGTATATTGTTATATAAGTGGTACAATAAATCATTTTTTTAAAATATCTTTAGCGCAGTACCCGGATGACAGATCAATATTGTTTTCGTATTGCTCTGTTATCCGGGAACTTCAACTGTCGATACAATATTGCTTGATTATCGAAAATCAACAACACTTTCGCTGGTACCCGGTCACTGTACCCGATGATTGGAACATTTACCGATATAGATCATAATAATATTGCATGGCTTTGTTTTCGTGTGATACAAGAATAGCTCGATCTATATATTCTTTTATATACCTCACTTTAGAAATCTAGCCATCTGATTGGTCGAAATTGGAGTCGTGATTTTAGCCATGCCCCGCCTACCAGTCAATAGTCTTTTAAAAAGTGCCCTCGTACCCGCCTACCAGTCAATAGTCTTTTGAAAAGTGCCCTCATACCCGCCTACCCCATTTGGTTTACGTGTTAAAATTGTCTTTGTGCGAGCGCGGACACCATACAGTGCTTTTAGTCTGCGATTTCCAAATGATTGAAACTTTCAGTCATTTTTCCAGCGAAGATTAACAGACAGTGTCTCAGATTTTCCGTGTTTTTTTAACCAATCTTTACTCAATAAAAGGATAAGGTAAGAATTCTTGGTAGATTATTGTTTAAATTCGGCATATAAAAGACATATCGACTGCTTTAATATTCGAGGACTGGCTGTTTCTATACTGGCTTGCGGGAAAGTTGAATCCGCTGCCATCATCCCTCGGCGCGCCGCCCACCCAGGCGCGCCTCCGGGTGATAGCAGCGGATTCAACTTCCCCTTGAGCGTATACAAAACAGCCAGTTCTCTCGTTGCAGTTGGAATTTCTATAGTATCACACTCAAAGACATCCAATATTATATAAATATACATGTATTTACTGGGCATATAGTTCTCCTTGCGCGTACAACATATGCAAGTCAAGGACGCAGTGGTTGCGCGTTAAGTTATCAATGGAAAGGTGCACAGTGCCATAGAGACACATGAAACACACCCTTTCACGGTTAAGGACGTCATTTTAATTTGCGAGTAAACATTGCGTCGTCAATGTTTTCAGATGCGCATGTATTGTTGCGTCACTGCCTGCGCTGTGCGCTCACATTATATTGACAGCCCATGCGCACTCCTGCATGTAACCGTGAAAGTGTGTATTACGTTCTGGCAGGCATATGTTGTTAAATATATATATATATTGAGAATTGACACGCGGGATGCGGTATATAAAACAATTATTGACTGCTTACTTCGTCTCGGGATACAGTACAGCTTTAAGATCACCTTGGGCAATAGTTTTAACCGTGCCACTCAAAGCAGTCGATGTTTAGGCAATGCGGTATGTTGTTAAAAATAGAAAGGTTCCAAAATAGGTTTCCCACTTTTTTGGATGCACCTATCAAGCTTCACCTCATCACACCAATGTTTATGTAGGTGCAACCTTCTGGAACGCCCAACATTGCTTAGAAATCGTGTTTAGTCGTATGTAATAAGGGTATTTGTAGGTAATTGGAACAATAAGGAAAAAAAAAAAAAAACCATGCACATATATAGTTAATGCATGTTGAATAGCGCAGAAGTACGCCTACCCGGATAACTGTAATTTAAAAACAATCACGGTTTGTGAATGCGCGTTTAATACGCAAAGGGTATAGAGACTGGATGTATGCGCATAACCAGTAAAAATATCCTTGGGTATGAACGAAATACTGTTCTTCTTCCTTTGTTCACTGTACAAATTAATACAAAAACAAAAACCCAAGGATGCAATGGCGAACATTGTCAGTAGTACTAGGTTTCATACAATTTATAATAATAACGTTGTATGGCTTTTTTTCGTGGTACACAAAAGTATAAAAGCACTCGCTTTGGCAATATTTTACTCGTCGTGCCGACTCGTGAAATAGTGTCAATAGCTTGACGTGAGATATACCCTCTTGCCGTACAACTCGAGACCATATTTCAATATTGCGTAAACAATACCTTAACCATGGACACAGAAATATGAATTATATGGGAAGCTAGTTTTTAATGATACTATGCTTTTATTAAAAACAAAGTACAAAACTGTGAGACGTGAAATATGCGTTCGTTTTGATAGGCTTGTGTCTTGGTAGGCCTACACATAATTATACCTTTATTCAAATTCAAACGTATGAATTAACTCTTGAATACTTCATCTACAATACATGGTAGCCTATTTATTGGTTTAAATATACTCCCCCATTCCTTCTCCCCTCTCTCCTCTCTCTCTTTCCTAATCGCTTTTCTTTTTCTTTTGCCTGCAAAAGATCGTGTCTCTTTGCGAGACGGGGACAGCAGTAGAGAAGGTCGGGTCCGGGTCTACTATCAGAACACACGGGGTACCGTTTGCGACGATGGCTTTGATCTGACTGATGCGCATGTAGTTTGTAGAATGCTAGGTTATACCTTCGCGGAGTCCTTCGAGTGCTGTGCGGCATTTGGCGAAGGAACTGGTGACATTTTCGTGGATAATCTCCAATGTACGGGAGAAGAAGTGACGATCGGACATTGCATGCAGAATCCATTCGGAACGCACAACTGTGAACACAGTAATGATGTAGGAGCAACGTGCATTAAACGTAAGAATAATAATAAGATACTAATAATAGTAATAATAATAATAATAATAATAATAATAATAGTCTTGATGACGATGATGATGATGATAACAATAACAATAATAACAACAATAATGGGTTCTTGTATAGCTCTCATGTTGTAAGACTTGACACTTCTGACGCTCCGCAATTAATACGCCGTCTCAGCGTGACTGCTCTTACGGCGCTCTAGCATTTTAAGGAATGAATTCCGGCCAGGTACCCATTTACTTTACCTGGATTGAGTGTGGCAAATCAATGTAAATTAATGTCTGGCAAAGAACAGTAGTTTTATGGCGGCACCTCGACGACCCCTCCTTGAGTTTTACCTCTCAGGAGGACGTTGTTAAACCAAAGCTATGTTGTTGCCTTATTTCCGCGTAAAATAACGGTCTATAGTCCTAAGTAAACTGAATCTATAGTTGAATTCATAGATTTCACGTGTTAACCCCCGCCCCCAATAAAAAGATCCCATTAAATTTAAGTTTTGCTTTTTTTCCATGAATGGTATTATTATTAAGAGCTGCTTTAATCGGGGGTGACATTCGAAGGTAATGAACGGGCGGGAACGAATACCGATGGTGTCATTTCAACGCAGGTGTAACACAATGCATGATCTTCATCGGATATGAAAATTGATTGGTATTTTGCATATTTTTACATTTTACACATTTTACACTAAATATGACCCTCAAAAATGAAAAGTGATGATTTCACGAAGTGGCACGCGCACCGTGCGCCAAACAGTAAAAACTCGTTCTGAGAAAAACGCGATGAAAGATTCCTTTTTTTCTATACTGCTTTTATTATGTATTTGCAGGAACCAAAGTTTACAGACTTAGCATGGGAGGAAAGGGGAGAATTTACACTTTATGTCTATTTAAAAAAATGAACGATTGTCTGCTTTAATATGTAAACACTGCAATGCTGCAAACAAAGGTGTCATTTCGTGAAATAACGCCTTCGCGCAAAATGACCTGCGCATTCTTTCACGAAGTGGCACGTGCAGTCATGTCGCGCAAAATAGGGCCTAAAGATGATTTTGGCAATCAGATATTTCACGAAATGGCACATAGGAATGCGAACGTGAATTTCATTGATATTTTACCGGCAAGGGGAATTCGTTTGTTCGTTGATTTATGTAACATAGGCCTACAATCACCCTTGTAGAAATACTTAATATTTCCAATATCATATACGCTCTGCGCGTCGCGAACGGAGGTGCCGTTCGTGAAACAACGCGCAGGTTATTTTGCGCGAAGGCATTATTTCACGAAATGGCACCTTTGTTTGCAGCATTGTAGTCAACGCAGTGTATACATTTTAGAGCAGACAATCGTATTTTTGTAATGGATATAAAGAGGAAATTCCCCTCTTTCCTTCCATGCTTAGTCTATACACTTTGGTTCCTTCAAACACATGCAAAAGCAGTATAGACAAAAAGGAATCTTTCATCGCGTTTTTCTCAGAACGAGTTTTTACTGTTTGGCGGTGCGCGTACAACTTCGTGAAATCATCGAAATGTTTTGCGAACATCATTAATACAATACCACCTTCGTTAAACTTCTGGCTCTTTTTAACAACAACAAAATAGATTTAAAAAACACCTACATTCCTTGCTTTGAAATCCGAGAAATATAATTATAACCCCTATCCATGATTTTTTTTTGCTATTTCAAAAGCCATATTTTTTTTAAATCTGTAAACATCGAAATCCCCCCTCCCAAAAAAAAAGCCGCCCCTTATCTATAATTGTGTATAACCCACAGTGTACTTGGTTCCCCCTGCCTGGTTAAATCAGTTCCGCTCGTAACAGCCCGTTTAACTTCGCTGTTTCTGTAGTTATTTATTTAAAGCCTAAGTCACGCTAGCGCTACGACTGGTTGCCGACTCCCGAAAACCACTGATCGGGATTTGGTTGTCAGAGATCACAAAGACGTTATTTTTGCAGTCTTTAAAAGGTTGTCAGTGGTCAGCTGGAAGTTTACGCAGCTGCATCGAAAATCCTTTGCAGAATAAAGTTGTCTTGGAAAAGTTTTTCTTAGAGTACTAAGGGCAGGCGACAGTTCTCAGTTTGATTGGCGACTGCTCGTTTACTGATCTTTAGTGATTGAAAGATGTTTTCGGGGTGATTTTTGGTTGAGAAAATGTCGGCAGTTGATCGATGAATGATATACGATTAATCGCCGATGAATCTTCAAACATTAGGCGAACATCGACCGCGAGCAAGGAATTTAACTTTAGAAACTTGGAAATTTATATTGTTGTTTCTACTGCTGACTCATAAATTCAGTTTATTTGTACTTTTCCATTGAAAGAAAAGAGCGGGATAAAAATATGAATATCAATCGCTTAAAGAGAAAGACCAGTTCTGGTCATGCGATTGCATTGTGAAAGAAACGTTGTGGAATCGATCAGAAAAGGTTCATCATCTAGCATATAAGTATTGGTGTGTACTGCAAGGTTCTGGAATCATCAAAATGATAAGAAATTTGGCCAGTCTTGGTAAACTTACAAGCACTGTACACAGAAAGATGTATATGGGACTGCGCGACCACGTGCGCGATATCAATTTGGTCCCAATTAATATATTAATTTACCAAATATATCAATTATTAGGCGGTTTCCCGTCAAAATTTGTATCATCACGTATTAGTCAAAACATATTCTTTCATATGATTGGTAATGAGAGCTTCCATTTAATTTTTTTGAGAGAGGGGCGTTTCCAAAACTGGTCTTTACCTTTAATACTGTTTCTTGATGTACTTAGATCATGTCATATTCTGTGATGTTTTATTCAAAGCATTAGCTTTTTTCCAATTTTTTTTTTACTACTCTAGCGGCCTGGTTAATACACCACATGTCAGACCAAAGATTAAATAAAATAAAATCTATTTACTGATATATGTCACATCTGCTGCTGTTAATTGTTATATGGAACAAATCATAATACCCCCAAGATTTGGCTTAATGGATTTTCAACAATAATAAAATGTAAGAGTAACGTTTTCAACAACGGAAATCTATTTAGTTTAGTTATTATCATAAATGTCCGTTTTTATTTCGTGGTTTATCATATATATTGCATTCAGCTAGCTCGTGCAATATTCGCGACTGAATGCAATGTATCTGAAATACCACTCAAGGGCAGCCAATATTTTATAATTATTTCCTTTGTATTAGTTCCTGTGCGTCTTGTTGACGGGGCTTCACCCAACGAAGGGCGAGTCGAGATTTACTACCAAAGAAACTACCAAGGAACATGGGGTACAATCTGTGATGACTCTTGGGATATCAATGACGCTACCGTTGTTTGTCGAATGCTAGGTTATCCTGGAGTCTCTTCTGCATTGGTGCGCTTCGGAGAAGCCACTGGGGATATCATTCTCGACAACGTCGGATGTGACGGGTCAGAAACGCACATCGCACATTGCAACCATGGCGGCTATGAGATCCATAACTGCACGCATTCTCAAGACGTTGGTGTTATATGCAGCGGAAAAGGTATATTTACAAAACCGATATCATTTTCAAAAATGTTACTATCACTACAAAGAAAATGCTGGATTTATTTTTAAAAAAAAATTACAGACCTGCATTTAAAAAACTCCCCTGTAATAAAGGCGGCTACATTTAGCCCACTGAGACGAATATGTCTATGAATAATGTTATTGTACTTCAAAGCACGAAATTTATAATTTTACACTTTGAAGGCTTTATTTCACGTGTTATTTTACATGCTACTCTGTTGCCTCAGTGGCGGATATGGAACAGTGCTTAAATGTATGTCCTGTGAAGGACCCCATATATGCCTGCCTACAATGCTTTTATAAAGTATGAAAATGCGCCTTCATGCATTTTCTCTTCATTTTGCAAACATTCAAAAAGAAAGTTTTAGAGAGTTAACATTGAGTTGCTTGTAGTGACTAATATATAACACTTGTCAAAAGAAGGCAGCTGCACCAAATAGACTACAAACCTCGATTTTGATACAGATTCTTTATAGAGCTGCTAGGATATTATTTAAAAAATGCCCTTAACATAGAAAGAGGTGCTCTGGTTCATAAGCAGAGACTACACAGTTCATGCATGCAACTCGAATGAAAGAAGAAACTTTGCTGACCTAATACGGCGCCGACTGACTGCGTGAACGAGGAAAGACCTTGCTATGTTCTACAGACCCATTTCATGTTAGTAGGGCATACGATCTCGAGAACAGGCAATCTTGTTAAAATGAATCGGTCAGATTATGGTCCAAAGCCATGTCTGTGACATTGCATGGTTTGATTTTTTTTTAATTTGTTCAAATTTCATTATACGATTATTTGAAATATATTAATAAATCTTGAAATTTATCAATGTGCCATTTATTCAAACATGGAACTTCATTTTGCAATTTCCACTTGTAGCTGAACTCAAGGTTCGCCTCGCAGACGGTCCGGATGAGAGCCAAGGTCGTGTTGAGTTGTTCTACTTCGGGTCATGGGGAACTGTCTGTTATTACAGCTGGACCTCATTGGACTCGGAAGTGGTCTGCAAAATGTTAGGATTCATTGGGGCTAAAGCACATACAACCTACCCGTCAGCATACGGACGTGGGACAGGGGAAGTGTTACTACGTCAGCCGAGATGCTCTGGAAAAGAATCGAGTCTTCTTGAGTGTGATTTAAAATTAAATCTGGGTTACACTTATAATTGTGGACATACAGCCGATCTCGGAGTTTCGTGCTTAAAAAGGGGTAAGAATTAAACCATATTGAAAAGTCAAGAATTTCGAGAGGATGTCTCATGGTATGTCACATGAGATCCTACTTGTTATTAGTGGCCTACGCAAAAGTGGACAAGGGGTCACGTGCCACCCTTACATGTAGGATGACGAACAAATTGTAAAAATGCTCTAGAGCGGAGCGGGGGAACAGTCGAGTAGGGAAAGCAACGTGAAGAAATAAACCCCTAATATAACCACTTTCCTATACTGTACGCCTACGGCCCTCTCCCATGGCGTTTCATTTGCCGGTGACTGGTGTCCACCCCATCCCTTGTCATATTAATGGCTGGATCAAAGCGTCAATCCAACCCTTAATTATGCCAAGAAAACGATCGAAAGTTTACGATCTGTAAAACAGAGATAATTATGTACAAGTTATTTTTGTTTGCAAATCCGAGTCAAGCTGCAAGTACATCGGCGGAAGTCCCAGTCAATTTGAGAGCTTCATGACTTGGAGCTTTCGCGACTAACAAATGTTCCAACTCCCTGTTCCAAGTGACGGATCGTTCAAATTGACAAGTCACTGTCCAAATCGTAAGACGCAGTTAACTGCACTGTCAAAGAAGCTATAGATTGTTCGTTCGACCAAGCACAGTCGGACACAACTTCGGAAAACAGAGTACAGGCAAATACTCGGAAAACAGCGAATAACGGTCAGTTCAATCAATGCGAGGCAGTGTGTCCGAAAGAAGATTTTCCTTATGCCTTGTATACACACTAACACGCACTGAACGATGAGGGCACTATATTATCTGTGCGTAATTCTCTGTTTTCCGAGCATTTGCCCGCAGTACTTGGTTTTCCTAAGTTGCGTTTGACTGAAGCATGGAGCCTCAAAATTACAACCAACACTCGCGATTCGCATGCAAGCAGAATCAATCATTTGTCTCTCATCTACCATCGACCCTCCCGGGATGCAATTTGGCTCGCATTTTAACGCTTGCAAACACATGCAAACAATGAGAAACAATAATCAATAGGATTAGCCCTGTAAATTGTGAATACCACTAATGGTCCCTTACCGTCCTCAATCGAACCCCTTATCTTCATTTAAATCACATTTTTTACAATATAATTTTCAAGGAAATAAAACATTTAAGTGGGAAAATACTATTTTGTGACCGTTTTTTGGGGAAAAATTATGGCATGTAAGGAGTAAAGAATTGAAAACTTGTGTTTTTGTTTTTTGTTTCTTCATTAAAGCAGTAATGGCGTCACCAGTCCCTCTTAACTTAAGTGTGCAACTTGATATATTTATCTTTTGATTTCAGATGATCTCCGGGTTCGTTTGGTCGGCGGAAGATCTGACAACGAAGGCCGAGTTGAGATTCTTTACCTTGGTACTTGGGGGACAGTGTGTGATGACAACTGGGACCTAAGTGATGCCAACGTGGTTTGCAGAATGCTCGGCTACGGACGGGCGGAGAACGTCTCCTGTTGCGCTGCCTTTGGACTAGGATCTGGACCTATTGTCCTTGATGAAGTGGAATGCGAGGGTACAGAACCGAACATAGGCCATTGTCAAAGAAATGGATACGAAACCCATGACTGTGATCACTCGGAGGATGTTGGTGTCTCATGCATTGAAAATGGTAATTGTTGTTTAAACACGTAACAAAACAACAAACAACAACAGCATCAATATATTACTAATGATGAATTGTTGTTTAATTTTTAAGTTACATTTTCGAGGGAGTTAAATCAGTTTAGTTTATAGACATTAGAGAAACAATAGATTTACTATTCTGCATTGCATTTAGAATTGAAGGCTTATGAAAGTTGATGGAAACACCGTGTACGTAGTTTTTAAGGTAATATAAAAGTTAATTAAGTATGAAGGTTTTGGTTCCCTTTAATTCAGGGCCCTAGCGTACTCTAGCACCAGTCCGCTAAGGCGTCACCGTACTTACTTCATTCCGTCTTTCGGTTTGGTTTTCTTATTCCCACTCCATTGACTCTACATGCACAATAAACCGGGGAAATAATTTTGCAAACGTTTTCATGCGTTTTGAATGCAATTTTAGATGCAAAACGTGCGAAAATGGCAGTAATTGACTGGTATGCTGTTCGCTCGAGCTGGCTAGCTGCTCTGTTTCGCCGAATTCACGCGAAAGTAAAGTTGTACAAATTCAACATTTAAAGCTTAATACAGAAATATAGGAAAGGTTATGCCTTACATTAGTAGGTTCATAAGCTATCTTTTATCCCATAAAGAGAGAGAGAGAGAGAGAGAAAGGGATTCAAGTAGAGAAGCCCGAAGATTATAATTATCGAGAAGCATTTATAGATTGCGCTACACAGTTAGCAGGTCGTGTTAATCCCCGTTCGTTATGGGGGGACAAAGTCATCGCCTACCACGTAATTCTGGCGGGTTATGGTTATACCTCAATGAGAGATCTGTCTCAGATGCACTTTAGTCTAATACCAGTTGCCAGTAGAATTTGGGATATCAATGTTTCTGTTTACATCTAGCACTTGTAACTTTTCTCTTGATGGTGAAAATGTGCCGGAAAGTAAGCCGCAAAGAAAAGAAAACAAATGAAAAAGAAATTGAAGAAAAAGAGGGGGGAAAGGAAGAAAGAAAAATGGGATAAGAAAGAAAAAAGAAAAAGTAAAAAATAAAATAAATATAAAGAATAAATGAATGGAAGAAATAAAGAAATATATAATATATAGGCCTATGGGAAAAAGAAACCAAGGAAGAAAGAAAGAAATAAATTGCAAGAAAATTGGAATGAAAAGAAGACGAAAGAAAAAGGGAAAGGAGCAAGATAATCTTAATAATACCATGTCTTCGCTCTTTTTTTCTCTTATCTACCTCTTGTTTTTGTATAGGCCTAGCTACCATTTTTTTCCTTTCTTTTCTCTTTTTCTTATTTGTTCTCTTATCTTATAAGTTCTCTTTGGTTTCTTTTCTTACTCGTATACTGTGAAGAAATGATTTCATCCTATGGCGTATCTTTTAATCTGGATTATATGTTTGTCACGAGCTGACAAAATAATGAGAGGGGGGGGGGGGCTCGATGATAACTCATCATTTGAAGGTTTACACAAATTTCCATGGGTTATATGCACCCACTGAAAAAAAAATCCATGTATAGGGTTGACGCAGGAACCCCATCACCCACAGATCCCACGCATGATGATAAGACAAAGTCGAGAGAGAAAACAAAGTAAAATGATGCTTAAAAAGTAGCCAATTGGACCATGCATGTTAAAGAGAGAAACAAATATTGAATCATCCCTCATTATTGTAATCACAATGTAAACAATTGTATATTTTCGGTGTGAGATGTCCCTTTATATGTGTCCTTTTTCCAGAAAGTGTCTTTTTGTTGTTTCCCCATGAATATGTTGATTATAGTTATATTAATTCGGCGAAACATTGCTGCTGCGGTCAGCTAGTTAGCTCGAGCGAGCAGCATACACGTAGCTAGATGTACTATGCCAAGGCGCTGTGCGCAGCGACTAATTGCGCACAGCGACTAATTTTCAGAAGCTTTGGCACCGTGTTACACTTTAAGACCATGTTACAACCTCAACAACCGTAGCCATGCCGTAGAGCGTACGTTCCACGGCGACCATACGTCCGGCGTACGGTGGCATTGCGGCTACCTTGCATCTGCCTTGGTATTTGTCAAAAACCTACGGCCGCCGCAAGTACGCCCTAAGACGATCGTGCGTCATCACTTCAAAGACCGTATGGCAGCCGGTTCTTCATATTATATTCCCTACAATTTTATTTATTGATTCAAGCCGACGAAGATGGCGTTATCAACGAACTCATATATACGGTCACCAGCCCAACATAAGCACTACGCATTTTTTCGCCGGGTCCCCTAATTTAATGATCACTCCATCTTCGGCTGGCAGCAAGTAAGAAGGGGGAGGTCGCATATTGCGTTGGTGTGGTGGAGATCAAAGTTAAATAGGCCAGATTCGAGACTACCCTAACACATGTGACTGCTACCGTAAGTGACCGTGGGAATGCTGCGGCGGCCCTGTAATTGATATTGGCCGTAAATATGTTAGACCCCACGGCCGCGGCGGCAAATGAATCACACGTAACCGCGTTTCACCAAATTATGATATAGGAGTGAGTTGTATAATGATTAATTAATGATATGCATGTGACTATATGCCTAATTTGTATTCATTCATTGAATTAACAGAAGTGGAACAAGAAACTTCTACAACCATGACGAAGGAAGGCAGTAAAATGGGTCTATCCCAGCCTGCCACACATGGTAAGTTTAGTTGCAAGTTACTATCAGCCTTCAACACGATATTTGTAGATATGATTAATTTCTATTAAATTCTACTACGTGTAATATATTTCCATTTATTTCCATTGTCTCTTACACAGAGTTACGTATCATAAATCAGTAACACGATCGTAAATACTCCGATAAATCACCCCAAGGCAATTTCAATAGCCTTGTGCGTTACCTATTAATGAGTGTGGTGAATGACAATCACGTATGTATTGCGTAGTCTGAACATGATTTCTTATTGAATATACACAATGAGGTATTGACATTTTCCTCGAGGTGATTCCGTGAGAGTTTCTCCTATCATGGCGTCATGGCGGCATGGCCAGTGTATCATGGACATGGCCAGTGACATAAACAGTGACATTTACTTGACAAGGGATAAAAGGGACATTTGAAATAAAAAAAATATACATGAAAGAGATGTTGTTCAATACTAAAGGATTGATACCACAAAGTCGTGCCCTTGTTGCTATTTTGCAGTCTTTATTCGATACTGATCTCCATTAAGTTTTTACCTCTTTGAAATGACATTACAGTTGTTTGGTTTTGATCTTCATACTCTGTGTTTAAATGTTTCTTTTTCAGATTTTTTTTATTTTTATAAAAAGCAGCTTGTTTTGAAAACAATCTTCTTTCAATAATTTTGTTTATTTCTGTGTTTTTTTTTAAATGGTGCATTATATAAACTTCGAAATAAAAAACAAATACAAGAAAAAAAGGGAGAGTTCTAATGAAACATTTTTTTATATTTTGACGGAACACACTGATTTGTAGGACATTTTGGACAGTGATAGTTTGTTTTTATATGAAGAGTATTTTGACACAAATGTGCTATCATTTAGAGGTATTGTTTAGTATTAAATGATTATCTAGGATCGATTGTTACTCTAATACTCCGTAACCAGTTAGTTACATTGTTGTAAATGTTATATAACTATCCGAATACCATTAATACGTACATGTACAATGTTCACATTGATACGGTATATCATAATTGGGGTTTCGTACGGTCCAAACATTCCTAATCTTAGTCACGAACCTTCCTTTATACGGTACGCATTACACATCAATATGCTCTTTAATTTTATGTTTGCGGCTGCTTTTTTCATTAAAAAAATTATAATATTATTTCTTACCCAGGTTTAATAGGGTTTCTCTCTGTTGCAGTTATTGGCATCCTGTTAGGTTGCATCATCATGACAGTAATGATGCGGAAGTACAGGTATGCCTCACAGTAAAGCACGTTACATGGAGATTTCATTTAGCTAGTTATTTGTAGACTGAAAGAGAAGGTTGAGTACTGGTATTGGTAAACAATGATTTGTAAGCTTTGCTCGTTCTTTTAATGTCAGGTTAGAAGAATATCACAGGATGTATGGCACCTGAAAGAGAATACACTTCAATTACGGCCCGTATTCAATAACTTCAAACACATTTTTATTAGTCAAGACTCCATGATCTAGATCTAATATCCACTCTAGTCTACTTATACTTTTCTATCAAACAACTTCGAAGAGCCCCACGTGGCTATCTTACGCTGCGGCTAGGGTCCATTAAGTTAGCCCTTGCGCCGGCCGGCCGCGTCTTTTTTTTTATAACTTAACCTTGCCATACAAAAATTACAAGTGCGAAGATATTTTTACTTTAATAAAATGAATGACATTGCGAGAAAAATCGGGTGGCTTACCCTAAACGAATGACTACCCATGTCATAAATTGTCCATAATCATTGCGACATACTGGTAAGTCCAGAATCTGGCCGATTTAATTTTGATCTCCACCACACCGTACCAACGCAAATATTCATATATTCAATTATTAATATGCAGCGCAGCGTGGCTAGGTTAGGTTTAAAAAAGACGCCGGTCGGCCAGTGCTTGTATTAAGTACCGTTTACATCATCTCCTGCTAGCCTAAACTGAATCAAATAGTTAAATCTAACCTTTATCAGACTCAAAATATAAACAAATTTTGCCTCATCTAACATTATGCCGATATCTTAAACACATCATTCCCTGTCTCCACATTTTCATTCCAAGGACCAAAAGACAATTTCTTTGCGACAGTTAATTCATGTACAAGTAAAGTCCTGCAGGCTATGCCTAGCTTAGCTATAGCCTAGCGCTTTATACGTGAGTCATGCATGTAAACTGATAACCTGAGCTGCATTTGTACGTTTTATTTTCATTCCATTTGATCGAAACCCGAAGCGACACTGCGTTCGTAGCACTGCCGAGATTAAAACAGCCTCAGTAGTATCCTTAAATTTAGGGTAGAATTCCTACGTATCTGAGATATGTCATTTGTATTATAATACGACAAGGTATTTAAGCACTTTCTGTCACTTAAATAAAATCTGAGAATATCAACTAACTCTTAGGGCAAAATTCCTAGCCCTCAATGCTTTTATTGAATACGCATTTTTGCTCAGACTTTTCTCTAAGCAAAAACATAAGAGAAAGTAAAGAATTGTCATGCTTAAGAAGTTTAATGAATAC
This sequence comes from Mesocentrotus franciscanus, assembly GCA_037976565.1. Lineage (NCBI taxonomy): Eukaryota > Metazoa > Echinodermata > Echinoidea > Camarodonta > Strongylocentrotidae > Mesocentrotus > Mesocentrotus franciscanus. Next base: position 25,267,368 of record CP137678.1, read on the forward strand.
GGGCCATGGACTTCACTTTCAACACATAATATGCATGATATTGTGTGCAATTCATTATAGGCATTTGCATGTCCAGGTGCAGAGCACAGCTGACTTAAATTTAACAAGACTGACCAAGTCAATTTACTTCTAAATGGTGATTTCAAAACCTGTATTATACACCGATTCCCATCTTCTACATATTCAACCTTATTTCAATTGCTTCCAAACAGTTTCTTACAAAATGTCAATATCATTAACTTTATATTTTAGCATGAATATTCAGGTAACTAGAGAAAATGCTAACTCTCTTTCACTCTCATCTTTTTGTCCCTGTTAATTGTCTTAAGGAAATATGGTCTATTTATCTGTCATGTGTAATTGGGTCTCTACATCTACAGGAGATTAGCAAATGAGGCTAGTAGTCAGCAGCAAGAGACAGTGGAACAAAACTGTTACAACGGACCACAACCTGGTGACGAAGGTTACTTGGAACTTAGCGATGTCGGCCCTCCCAAGCTAACAGAGGGATCTCCACGTAATCTGGGTGAAGCATACGAAACGCCACGACATGCTGCCGATGAAGATGCTTACGAAAATATTAAGATCTAAGAAGAAGGGGGAAAATTGTAATAATTACTCTACCATTGCTCTTCTTTCCTCACTCTATCTCTCCCCTTTTCATTTATCTACTCTTACCCATCCTTCCTTTCTCTCTACCCGTCTGATCTTTCATGTTCTACCTCTTTTTATGTGTCCTCTAGTTATATTTCTCTCGTCTGAACAAATATATTTGTTCTGAAGAACAACGTTATTCTTTGTTCATGTTAATCGTTCCTTATATTTTTCATTGATTGTACAATTTACTTTTATGTTTATATAAACCTACAAGATTCAATTTAATTTCAATGCATTTTTAAGTCTGATTTGATGCATTTTTTTTACTGCTCAATTTTTATATGTAAAATTATTATTTACTATATTCTTTTTACTTTGTACGACATTTTGCAATTCCGCGAGTTGGCTCCAAATTAATATTTCAATAAACCATTACTACTATACTACTACAATAACTACTACTACTTTTACCACTACTGCTACTACTATTACTACTAATACTACTACTGCTACTACTGCTACTACTGCTACTACTACTGCTGCTACTACTTCTGGTACTACTACTATTATTATAACTACTACTACTACATCAATTACCGCTACATTGCAAACCACCGGATCACAGAATGTAATGATAAATAATGACATAGCAGAAATGTCTTAATCGCAACATATCCACTCAGTGCGTCATCATGTATGGAGGTTATCATGGAAATCATGCCAAATTGTTAGGTTGTTGGAAGGGTTCAAGGTGTGGCAAAATGTGGAGGTGTCATGGTATAGGGCCTAAAAAAAAGATGTTGTATTGCCCTTTGCGACCGACCCAAAAATTTGAAAAATCAAGGTCGGCTTTTTATTTTATTTTTTTTTTACCGTTAAAAAAAATAAAAAAATTAATGGATAAAAAAGTTTGTATTTTTTTTGTTTAAATGGGATATAAATGCATAAAATCATCAAATTATTCCCAAATTCTCACTCGTCTTCTGCCCTAGTCCTGCTAGCGTAAACATGCAAGTAGACCCCGGCCTCGTGTACGTGTATATACCATGGTCGCATACGGTCGCTGTTTAGAGTTTTCTACGGAAAGGCTCCCAACACTTTATTCATGACACATTTTGAAGGCACTAAAAAAAAAAAGTTAAAAAAAAAAGATTTCCGACCGACCGACCCATGTTTTGGCACCTAAAGGGCAATACAACATTTTTTTTAAGGCCTAGTGGTTCATTCACTTGACTCTCAATCTAAGGGTTAAGGTTTCGAATCCCAGCCCGGTGCTAACGCCATTTAGAAGACGTTAATTCACATTTGCCACTCTCCACCCAGGTGTAAATGGGTACAGTTATGCTACAGCGCTACAAAATGTTTTGGCCGTCAGCTATTGATTTTGTTAATGTCTCCTATAATTATCATGAGAAGCCTCCATTATTGTTATTTAAAATAATAGTAATAGTATCAGCATTCATTTGTTCTGTTTTTAAATAATGCAAGTCTTGACTGAATGAATAAATGGAGATCACTGAGCAGTAGGTCAAAATATGTGCAGAATTCTTTAATAAACATGATAGAGTAGCATTAACTCTCTGCATCCCCCTCTCCATCTTTCTTTATGTAAGAATGTTAGAGACAATAATGTTTATACATTATGACTTTTTAATGTTTTTGCATTGCCTGATTCTTAATAATGTACGTATATGGTTTTATAATATATATATTATATACACACACACACACACAAACACACACACACATACATATATATATATATATATATACATATACATATACATATGATTTGTTCTTGATCAATTCATTTAATGAAATGATGTGCATAAATATTCCAACCTCACGGGCAAAACACTGGTGTATTATTATATATTATTATATATTATTATATATTATGTATTTCTTGCTAAGCCTGATTTAGATATGAACTATTTACTCAGAGAATAATTGAATATGGGGCATATGTGTGATTATTACTCAAGATTTTCAAAACTATGTCAATTTTGTATTTTCAAGCATGCATAAGAGCTCAGTATATATGCTTTGAATGAAAGATATATTCAGGATTTCCAGATTGATAGTACTGAGAACGAGAAAAACTTAAGCCATGCGTACACTACCCGGTCCGACTGCTTTTTATGTGGAATAAATGGTAATAACATTAGTTATGGAAATCTAAATATAGTACATCTTGCTGATTTAGATTGTAAATAATGATACAAATACTAACAATCAGAGTTTAAGTGCTTTTCAGCCTTCTAGTCAGAATAAATGCCGAATCGGCTTCAAATCGTAAACAATCGTACTACTGGTTTGACGGCACTAGGGTTCTGAGCTGATTTAGCTTTTCCTCCTTCAAGGAAGCTTGAAACCCCCTAAAATGTAGATTTTATTAGTCACATGACTACTCAGATCCTCGATCATTAATATTTTACATGTTTGAATGTTCATATAAAATGATGGTGTAAATTCTTCCAAAATAGGATTGCAGTCGGATTATATTCATGACAACAATGTCCAACCTGTCGGTAATCTAAATGTTGATGGCAGGGGCGGCGATCCCGGGGGGGGGGGGACACGTCCCCCCTCAATTATTTTAGGGGGGATCGTCCCCCCCCCCTGAAAATTTGAAACAGTGCAAAAAAAAATGTATAGCAAATACTGACTAAAAGACTTCAACACACTTTTAGGCTCTGGAGGGCCCAAGCGTGCAGCGTTTAGACAAATAAAAGTGCAAAATTCTTCTCACTCGGTAGCTACGCTCCCTCGCATAATATCCTTCAAAATGTACAAGCAAATACCGAGAAAAGTGAAGTGTGAAAAAAGTATATTGCTTGTTTTTATACTATAGTTTTGCTAAGGAATGTAATTTTTTTTATACAACAAAACTTCAAAAACATGTGAGGGGTAGTCACTTCCGTCACCTTCACCCCTCTCGTTCACTATGCTCCCTCGCACTTGCGTACTGATGGGGGGCTTAGGGCATTTCCTCCCAAATAAAATTCAAACGTTGTTTATTTCTAATTCGATACCAGTGATTTACAAATGTTGCTGAAATGGAATGATTTCCCCCTGAGCTTTCGGGGGCTCCGCCCCCTGGATGCTCATCTGATCGTATTTAATGCCTAAAACCCCTGAGCTTCTGGGGGCTCCGCACCCTGGACCCCACTCCAATTAGTGACCTGCATGCCAGTGTCACAAATAAGGTATCAAAATATGCTCATCTGACCGTAATAAAATGCCTAAAACCCCTGAACTTCCGCGGGCTCCGCCCCCTGGATGCTCATCACACCTTAATCAAATGCCTAAAACCCCTGAGCTTCATGGGGCTCAGCCCCTTGACCCCCGCCGGGGCTTTGCCCCTGGACCCCACGTCAATTTACGCTCCACTTGCTTCGCTAGCTTTGCTCTACCTGATCGTAAATACTTTAGCCCCCCACTTTGAAAAACGTTCCGTGGGGCCTGCATGTAACATGTAAGAGTGGTGGTGATGCGGATTTTTCTGCCGCCCCCACGTTTTTGCTCATTACGCCACTGCTCCCTCGTCCTTCGCATTTCGTCCCCCTGTCATGAAAAGAAATCGCCGCCCCTAGTTGATGGCGTCAGTTTTCAACGTAAACCTGACAATAATATGAATATTCATGACGTCTCACCTGTGGACAATCGGAATATTCATTAAATCTAGTGAAAGCAATTTCATTCTTTATCTGAATGCATCAAGAAATTATTTTTTATAAAGATCTTTCGCACCCTTAAAATATTTTTGTTACATTGACAAAGGAATTTAAAACATGACATTTTTTATTCTTATCACAACATGATGATAGTGATTGTTATTTTGTTCGATTTTTTGTACATAATAAAAAAAAGACCGAGGGGGAAATATATCTACGTGTTAAACATGCTATTGCACGGGAGAAAGTATTTGTTACTACACTTCAAGTTACCCAGCAGGGATATAAAAAATGGGAGATGAAATTGTGGTAGACAGGGAGATAGCGAGAGAATGAGAAAGAGAAAGATAGAGAGGGAGAGAGAAAGAGAGAGGGGAGAGCGGGAGCAGGGGGGCGAAAGTGAGATGTTAGCTTTAAACTATAAGGGAGGCAGGCAACATCGTTAAAAGAGAGAGAGGGAGAACAAGAGAAGGGTGAGAATGAGATATTGACAGACAGAGAGAAAGAGAGGGAGAGAGGGGAGGGAGGAAGGGAGATAGAGAGAGAAAGAGAGAGAGAGAGAGGGGAGGACGGGAGGGAGAGAAACGGGGGGGGGTACTAGTCTTGGTGAAAGTCACATGCACCGTAGGCCTATACCCAACTATGTACTACACAAACACGTGGCATGAAAGTTTGGTCCTATCACTACAGCTATTTCTTGTCATATTTCACCGACATGAAAAGAATGAAAGAGAGCTCACGAATTATTTTACCCTTCCTAGATCTCAAAAAAGGTGTGATAATTTAAGGGTCAAACAGTCAATTGTTATCTTCATCGGGAGGTCCTGGGTTCAAAACCAAATTAATGCACTAGTGCCCTTTACTCTGCAAGCACAGACTATAATTTGACATCTTACCACATTTCTTTAAAACTTGAGCTGAGCCTAGTTTTGTTAGGAGCGGCTATAGTACAGAGTCTTTTGTAGTTTCATAGTGCACACACTGTTAGGCACTGCGACTGACAAGGGTTTGTGCCTGCTCTCTTTCGTAAGGCATGAAGTCCCTCAGGTAGGAGATAAATCGTTCTAGAGGCCAGTTTGTCGAAACCGTCATAAGTCAAAGTTCGCGGACATCCCATTGAAATACGCGTTACAAATTTAACGCACGTTTCTATGGGTTTGTCGATCTCGTGGGCTGTCGCTCCTGTCTGGTTTTATGCCTCAGTCACACCTTTGCGTATTTATGGCAAGCCGTTTCAACATTTATTCCTATTTCTTGATATCAAGAAATGATTTTCTGATGTAAAGCAATGGTAATTCTTGATATCAAGAATTCATTTCTTGATATCAAGAAATATGAATAAATGTTAAAACGGCTTGCCATAAATACGCAGCAATATGCAAGCCAAATACGCAAAGGTGTGACTGAGGCATTAGGTTAGCCATGGACCCTACCACACAAGCGCATACGCAGGGGGGGGGTTAACCCCTCAAATTGTTTTTATGTGTGTGTTTTGGAGGATAACCCCCCTCACTTTTATTTCAAGTGTAAAAAAAATAAATAAATAAAGAAGACTTTTTTTGGTGCTAAAGGTTGAAAAAAACTGATCGTACCCCCACTGAACAAAATATCGGTCGGTATAATTTTCCAATTTCGGACCAAAACAAAATATGTACTCTTACCCCTCCTCCTCCCCCGCTTATTCAGCGGCCGGCTGAGTCGTTGCGAAATTTTTCCTCAAAAACTGGACAAAAAAAAAAATGTGCCCTCCCCCTCCTGCTTATTCAGCGGCTGGCTGAGTCGTTGCGAAATTTTTCTCAAAAACTGAACCACCCCTCCCCCAAAAAAAAAAAAAAAAAAAATGTGCTCTTACCTAAAAACAAACACAGAAAAACAAATTATTGAAAGAAGAACTCGGTTTTCAACACAAGCTGCTTTTTATAAAATAAAAAAATCAGAAAAAAACATTTAAACAAAGAGTCTGAAGAAAATCAAACGACTGTTATGTCATTTCAATGACGTAAACAATTTTATGGAGATCACTGTCGAATGAAGGCGGAAAAGGCAACTCTGTCATTCCTTTAGTATTGTGGCGTAACCGGGCTCTGCCGGGGTAGCGTTCTGCCTTTGCAGTCTCTCAAAACCCGGTCCACGCTCTCGACAATCAATCATCAGCGATCTCTCAGTGGGCTCTCACAAAAGTATATCTTGTAAGAATAACGTGGACTAGCTCTCATTCACTCACTCCCGCAACCACTGAATGTTTGACAGGACTAAAGAAATAACACTTACAGAGTATTTGCAGTTCAAGTAACTTTATATCGGATCTCGTACCTGTCCCAACGACAGCTTAACATTCACTCCTGTCGCAACGACAGCTCAACGCAACGCTGCCGGAGTCAGACTGACTCACATCTGTGTGTGTGATTGGGTTTTTACAGACGTGTATCAATCAGATATGATTATTTACGTCTGGGGACCGACCTTTAACGTCACCATCCGAAAGACGTGACTCAGTTTCGAACCTGCGTCCTCGGCTGAATCAGTTTGTAACTTCCACTTTTAGCTGGATTACAGGCGCACGCCACAACGCCTAGTTAATTCCTAGTTAAATCACATCTTCATGATGTGCACGTATTTATATCACAATTAATAATAACGCCCTCTACGTCTTACTAAATTACAAGACTAATTATGCTACAGTATTAAACAACATCTCTCACATGTAGCCTACATTTAAACAACAGTATTGTATATTTTGTTATATTTCCCATGTCCCTTTTCATCCCTTCTCAAGTGAACGTTAACTGTTTCTGTCACTGACCGGTTTTAAAAATACACTGGCCGCAATGGGAGAAATCTTCATGAAATCACCTGAGGTGGATTTCAAGACCTCGATCGTTATATATTCAGTAGAAATCATGTTCAGATTACGCAATATGTGAGTGTCATGCACGGACACCCATTAGTAGGTAACGCACAAGGCTATTGAAAATTGCCTTTGGGTGATTTATCGAAAGTATTCGATCGTGTTACTGACTAATGATTCATAACTCTGTCTAAGAAACAATGGAAATCAATGGGAATGTATTACACTTAGTAGAACTTAAAAGAAATTAATCATATCTATAAATTAATCGTGTTGAAGGCTAGTAGTAACTTGCAACTAAACTTACCATAAGTGGCAGACTGGGATAGACCGACTTTACTGCCATTCGTTCTCATGGTTGTAGAGGATTCCTGGTCCACTTCTGTTAATTCAATGAATAAATATAAATTAGGCCTATAGTAGCGTGCACATCAATAATTAATTACTATACAACTCACTCTTATATCTTAATAAAATGATTGGTAAACACGGTTACGCGTGATTCATTTACTGAGACTATCCCACTTCTTTTTTCATGGAAAAAGCGTGCTATATGTTTAATATTGGCTGCCCTTGAGTGGTATAACTGATATACCACGAAAGAAAGCCAATATTATTATAATTATCATTGTGATACATCAAAAATCGAACTACAGTGAAATTTAAAAAAATGTATTGCCCTTTGCGACCGACCCAAAAATCTGAAAATCTACGGTCGGCTTTTGAAAAAAGTTTTTTTTTCACCGTTTTTTTAAATGTATGTATTTTGTTTGTTTAAATGGGATATAAATGCATAAAATCACCAAATTATTCCCAATTTCTCACTCGTCTTCTGCCCTAGTTTCAAAATCCTGCTAGCGTAAACATGCAAGTAGACCCCGGCCTCGTGTACGTGTATATACCATGCACTGCACCAGCTAGAAACCAGGGAGATTTGGGCGACGTTCCCGGTTTTGAATTTTTTGGGCGACGGTACGTCGCTGTTTAGAGTTTTCTACGGAAAGGCTCACAACACTTTATTCATGAAACATTTTGAAGGCACTAAAAAAATAAAAAAATAAAAAAATAAATAAATTCCGACCGACCAACCCATGTTTTGGCACCTAAAGGGCAATACAACATCTTTTTTTAGGCCTTATAAGCAAGGCTTGACTAGGATGGCGGCCTCAAAAGAAAAATCTTAAGGTGAAATTTAAATGAAAATGCGTTCTTACGATCTTTGTGTATGAGCTTGTGATTGTAATGTGTGTGTGAGGGTGTGAGTGTGGGTGTGTGTGTGTGTGGTTTGTGTACACGTAGCTATGTGTTTACGTATGAGGATTCTTTTTGGTCGTGATCCCATCTCTCTTTCTCTCTATTCAGTCGCTTGTAGCTTTGAACAAGCTAGGGTGTCTCAGGGGGAATAATAAAAAATAAAATAAAATAAAATAAAATAGCAATATGAAATAAGGATTTGGCGGGAGAGGAAGAGAAGAAGACACAAGTTAACCCGGAGGAATTATGTGTTATGAGGTGCATTGTGGGGGAGGGGTGGGTTGGGTTTTCAGTCCAGAGCCATGAGCGGGGTCGGAGGGGGTACTGAAGAATTGTGTTAGATGAATGATATTGCATTATTATGGGTGAGTGTGTTTGTATGCTGTATGGATTGTGGTATGTCTGTGCGTGATGGGGTGTCTGTTCCTGCCTATACTCACGAGTTACAACTTGGGGCGCATGAATTGAAGCTGCTTGTTTTTCATTTGAGGCTAATAGATGTTCATAATTTCATGGAAACTTTACAATTTATGACAAATTTTTACTGCTATTTTTGTTTAAGTATGTGTATAGATAGAAAAGAAAATCAATGGATAGTGTGAATTTTATTTCGGTAAATGTTAGAGGTTTAAGGGATAGGACTAAACGATTAGCGATTTTTAATTGGATTAAAAGTAAGAAAGGGGTTGTAGTAATGTTGCAAGAAACGAACAGTACACCAGATATTGAATTGGCGTGGAGAAAGGATTGGGAAGGGCCAATGTACTTTTGTCATGGGTCAAATCACAGTAGAGGAGTTCTTCTTCTATTTGCAAAAAATGTAGCTGTCAAAGTGGAGGAGATATTCAAAGATGTGGATGGTCGTTTTATTTTATTAAAAGGTTTAATTTGGGATATGAGGCTCTTAATAGGGAATGTATACTTCCCAACAAGGGGAAATATTCAGCAACAAAAATTATCTTGGAAAAAATAGACTCTTGTATTTCAACTTTGTACTCCGTGAATTATTCGATCATTCTAGGAGGAGACTTTAATGTTATTTTTGATGAAAAAATGGATTACATGGGAGCTACGAGAGTAGTTAGATCAACCTTTGTAAAGGATTTAGAGATGTTTTTGAGAAAATTAGACTTGTATGACGTATGGAGGAAAAATAATCCGGAATTAAAACAGTACACGTTTAGGCAAAAGACGCCACTGGTTCAAAGTCGGTTAGACTATTGGTTTATTTCAAATCAATTGGAACAAGCTGTATCTACTTGCGAAATAATGCCGTCTATCACTCCTGATCATGCCGGAATCATTCTGGGAGTTAAGTTTGTAAAGACAAATTATATGCATGGAAGGTCATATTGGAAATTTAATAATAGTCTTTGTTCAGATAAAAAGTTTGTGGAAGGTATGGTAAATGAAATCAATTTGATTAAAAGAGATTGGGAAAATATATTTGACAAGAAATTGTTATTTTGGGATTATTTGAAAATGAAAATGAGGGCATACGCAATTAAATTTTCGAAGGGAAAGGCAAAAGAAAAGAAAGAGAATATTCAAAGGCTAGAAAACGAAGTAAAAAAGCTGGAAAGTGAATTAATTAGGTTTCCATTGAAGTTGGATGAAACGGAGGAAAAGAAAAAACAATTAAAGAAATTGCATGAAGAGTCTATAGAAGGAATAAAGATAAGGTCACGAGCTGCGTGGTACGAGGAAGGGAAAAAACAAGGAGTATTTCGAGCAACTGCTAAAGTCAAATAAGAAGAAAACCGTGGTAAGGGAATTGTATGATGAAAATGAATGTGTTGAATATGATAGGAACATAATTTTGGCGATGATTAGGAAGTTTTATACAAATTTATATGCGGAAAAGTTAAGTGTTTTTAATGAGGACACGACAAATTTGTTTTTCAAAGATATTAAAAAATTAAGTGAAAATGGAAGGAAAGCATGTGAAGGTAAAATAACAAAAGATGAGTGCTTAAAGGTATTGAAGGCTATGAAATTAAACAAGTCTCCTGGCAATGATGGCCTTACAGTTGAATTTTATATTACGTTTTGGTTAAGTATCGGAAATATTTTGGTAGATGCTTTAAATGAAGGTTATGTCATGGGAGTTTATCCATATCACAAAAACAAGGGGTTATTACTTTGATCGAGAAGGAAGGAAAGACCCTCGATACATAACAAATTATAGGCCGATTACATTATTAAATGTTGATTACAAAATGTTGTCAAAGGTGTTAGCTACAAGAATTAAGGGAGTACTTGAGGAAGTCATACACGTAGACCAGGTGGGCTATATGAATAATCGTAATATTGGAGAAGCGGTACGTTTAATTGATGATATGTTCTATTTTTTGAATGAGGAGTCAGATGATAAAGCCTGTAGTTATTTGATTGCGGTTGATTTTGAAAAAGCATTCGATTCAGTATCTCATACTTTCCTCTTTAGAGTCTTAGAAAAGTTTGGGTTCGGTCCCTCATTTTGTTCGTGGGTAAAAACTATTTACAGTAATATAAGTAGCTGTGTTATGAATGGGGTTTTGCTACTGGTTATTTTGATATTAAGCGAGGGTAAGGCAAGGAGATCCACTCTCGCCCTATTTATTTATTCTCGCTATTGAAATATTGGCAACAGTAGTGAGGAATGATGAGGTTATTAAAGGCGTTAATATTGGAGGAATTGAAGTCAAACAAGTTTTATATGCAGATGACATGACAATATTTGTTAGGAATAAAGAATCTGTAGAAAGAGTAAAGGAGATTTATACGTTATTTCAGAAAATAAGTGGTTTACGGGTTAATGCGGAAAAAACTAATATTATGAAATTGGGGAAAATCAAAGACAAATCAGAAAAACTTCCCTTCGGGAATGTGGTTAAAGAAATTAAGATTTTGGGAGTGTATTTTGCGTTAGACGTCAGAATAAGAGAGGAATTGAATTATAAAGAGATTTTAAGCAAGATTAAAAGACTTCTCGGATGGTGGAAACAGAGGGACCTTACGGTGTTTGGAAAAATTCATTTATTAAAAACATATGCATTATGTAAATTAAATTACGTTTTTGCTTCACTAGTGGTTCCAAAGTGGGTCATATCGGAAATACAGAAAATATGTTTTGAATTTATATGGAATGGGAAAGATCGAATTAAGAGATTAATATTGTATCAAGGTTATAATGAAGGAGGGTTACGAATGACTAATTTTGACTCGTTTGTAAAAACCCAACGGGTAATGTGGGTGAAAAGACTATTGTACGGAGAAAAATCTATGAGATGGAAGCTATACTTTGATTTCTGCTTCAAGATGGTAGGGGGTAGATTTATTTTTTTGTGTAACTATGATTCCAGGTTATTAAGTCTCAAAGTACCTAAGTTCTATTTAGAAATGATCAAAGCATGGGAAGAGTTAGAAGGTTGTAGGAATTTTGAAGAAAAGAATAATCCAATTATTTTTAACAATAAAGATTTCTTATTGGAAAAGAAAATGATTTTTGATGAGGAGTTGTTTACACGCAATATAATTTCAATTCAAGATATTTTTGCTGAAAATGGTATGCGGGCAATATCTCATTTTCAACATTTGGGGCTAAAAGGAAACAAAATTGTTGATGTATGGAATATTGGGAAGCTATTTTGAGAAGCGGAAAAAGGATAACTGGAGTTTAGTGGATGTAAAAGAGTATGATATTTTAATGCAGTTTAACAGTACTGTGAAGCTCCTCAGAGATGTATTATCGAGGAAGGTTTATGAATATTTTATAGAGAAGTTACAACATTTATTTGTTTTGAAGATTCATGATGGACGGAAATTTTCAGATTTTTCAAATGAGGTATGTAGGGAGATATTTAGTAGGCCCAGGAAATGTACTCTTGTTAACAGACTAAGAGAAATTCAGTATAAACTGCTTCATGGAGCAATATATACTAGAGAACACTTATTCAGATTCGGCTTTGTTGTAGATAACTTGTGCTCACTTTGTAAGCAAAAGATTGAAACATATTTACACTTGTTCTGGGAGTGTGCACAGGTTCAAAGGTTATGGCAGAATGTAATAGCTAAGTTTGAGCTAAGGGAATTAAGGTCTATCGACTGGATAGATATTCATTTAGGGTTGTCCGGTAATTCCCCACGAATAAAGATATTTAATACAATTATTTTGCAATGAAATATTGGATATATAGATGCAGGGGTAAGTCCGTAATATTGTCTTTGGGGAATTTTTAAAAAGAACTGTTGGAATTTAGGGAAGAAGAAAAGAATATTGCAGGGAGGGCAGGCAAATTGGCCTTACATTTACAGAAGTGGGAACAAGTGAAGTTTTCATGAACTTTTAACACTGGGCTATTGTGGCTATTGTAGCCTCGTTTAAATGATTTTTTGTTATTTTTTTTTTTGTAAATAGATTGTTTCTGTTTTTCTGTCGCTCCAATTTGGGGTATTCTGAGGGGGCTAGGAACAGTGTGCGTATATGTGTGGAAGTATGGTCGGATGGTGTGTGTGTGTTGCATGGTGGGGAGGGAGGGGGTTTAGTAGTGTGTTTGGTTGGATGGGGTCATTTGTTTTATGTTACAATTGATTTCATTTTTGTTTTCATCAATCGTACAATCTATGTTATGAAAATATTAAGAAAAAACAATTGTATTTTATTTCTAAGATTGATTTGTATTGTTTGGAATCAATAAAAAAAACTATTGAGAAAAAAAAAGTGTTCTATGGTGGCGTCGGGGGCGGAGTAGTGAGCACATTAATTTTTTTGCCCCCGAAAATTGGCAAATCGTGTCGGTCGATTTTTCGCTAGGTGGGGGCGGGCGGGGTTAGTGAGCACTTTTTTTTTTTTTTTTTTTTTTTTTGGGGCTCAACGGGGAGTGCTATTTTTAACCCCCCCCTCTCCTGAGCGCCAGGAGAGGGGGCCCATCTTCTTCTTTTTTTACAAAAAAGGCTGTTTTTACCTATTTTTTTCTGATAGAATGAATTAGAACATTTCCAGAAGTAATCTTACCTCTAATCAATATTCACTTTGTAATAGTAAACTACAATCAACTTTATGTTACAGATATATAGATACAATGCATATTAGGTTCAATTTACTGCAGAAAGTTAGTAGATACAATATATTTTTACGAATGATTTAAGGCGATTTTTATGTTACAAAGCCTAGCGAATTTCTTGTCCTTGTTGTGTTATATCTCAAACACTTTGGACATGGTTGTAACATTTATGTAGATATTAAAAGTTACCGGGATTATGGAAAGAGGAGGGGGTGGAGGGTACCAGTCTTACTCAACGGAAGAAATTAGTTTGTAGGCACAAACCCTTGTCAGTCGTAATCCAGTGCACTGCAATGCAATATGAATGTATATTTCATGGCAGTTCTAAAGGAATTCAAGGGGGCACAAGGGGGCACAAGGGGGCACAAGGTGGCGTAATCGAGCGGTTCCAGTACTTGACTGGCGATGCGAAGGTCGTTGGTTGAATCCCCTGCACCTGCACATTAAGTGGGTACCCGGTGGGAAGCCAAAGTCATCGCAGTTTGCTCAGCATTGTGAGCGTCTTTAAAATGGCGCCTGGATGGAAAGCTCCACAGGTGGAGAATGTGCATACATTAATTGTGTCATATTTCCGTCGGAAGACAGACATTCCTTTAGTATAATAAGAATGACTTTTTGATTTGTAGACAGGTGATCCGAATTTTTAGGTGATCGGCCTGATTACTCTCATTTAGTCTAGGTTTTGTATGTCTCTACACTGTGAACATGACGGACAAAGAAAGAGGACAAAATATACAGTCCTCATTCTACCCTCCACAATTGCTGTGTAGACAAAGGAAACATCCCTTCACTGCTATTATATAAAATAAGTAGAACAGGTGAATATGCACGTGGCACCTGTTCTACACATTTTTACATAATAGCAGTGAAGGGATGTTCCTTTGTCTACCACAGCAATTGTTGAGGGTAGAATGAGGAACTATATATTTTGTCCTCTTTCTTTGTCCGTCATGTTCACAGTGCTACGCAATAGTAATGTAAGTTTATGTTTTGATATCAATTTCTATATCAATTGCTGAAATATGAAGGATTCTTTATCAAAGGACGTGGTCGATTAATTACATGTAAAAGAATTTAGTATAACAATATATTGACTTTTTACAGTAGCTCTGCTAAAGTGGAGTGATATTTTAATAGGATGGGTACATGGTTGCAATAAATTTCGGCAGCGTGGTTAGTTAGATCATTACATCCTCTGATTTTGGTGCAAGTCGGGCATGTAATCGAAGCTGGCTGAGAGAATAGTCGACGTAAGTTTCTATTTATCTCATCTTTGTGGAGTGTGTTAATGAAATGTGCTCATTATAAAAGGATACACTTTCAGGAAGATTAAGTAGTCATGAAGGCTTACTTTAACGTTGAATTTCATTACTTTTACTTATAGAAAGTTAAATTCTTTTGAGGACAACGTTGACCTTGACTTTTTATGCGGAATAACTTCATGGAAATATAGATTCATCGGTTATTTCTAACTTTATATTATCTATATAATGTATAGAGTTGGGTTTTGGAAAATTAGGTATGATATTGGAGTGTCTGCTTGTGAAATTTGATTTTCTTTTCTTAGTTGAAATCACTCAGATACTTAGATAAACTGGAGGCGGGTTATTTTCATTTAGGACATAGAGGGCGTGCGCATTTAAAGATAGCGGCGTCCATGCCCGTGTCATGGTATGACATGCATTTGGTATTTTATATGTATAAAAGTTGAAAAAAGTTTTCACAATGGATAGTGAAAGTTGTGTAAGGAAATAGTGAATTATGTTTGTTGATCATAATTCTTTGATAGGAATTCATGATTCGATGCACATGATTTGATTACTTAATTTTGTTTATACTAAGACAGTAGTGTAGACTGCAGTGGATTTTATTGATAATCTATCACGTGTTTATAATAAGTAATGACTTGCTGAGTGTAGAAATTATGGACATTTCTGGTTTCGTTTTTCAGATGACCAAAGCTGGTAAATTAAATTAGGTCTTGTAGTCATGATTGTTCGGTTCTTTATTCCTTTAGCTTGACCTGTGTAATGCATCATGAGTCAAGATGACCTGGTTTCCTGCAGCTTCTAGACGTGTCGGTAGTTGGTGACCATCAGTAGCCTTTTGACTTTGTGTAGGTATTAATTATTGTATTTTGAAATTTCACTTTGAAAAATTAGTTGGAAGATGTCAACTTATTATATAAACTTGTTATATTGGTGTGTTGTGGGATCGGATTATATAGTTTTACTTCGTTGCCAGCATTCGATATAAATTGCACAGAGACCAAAGTATAAATACAGTTGAAGGTATAACATTTATTGAAAGATCACTCGAAGATATGATTATTATACAATGAAGTCGAGAGCAAGTCTAATGGTGACTTCACTCATGCAGTCTGATGTCTCAAAATTATGTTCTACTCTGAAAGTAATCTCCTCTTCTCTAATTTAGGAACTTCACTCATATATCATGACGTTCTGAATATTCTTACAGTTAGTTCGATAGGAGGTGGGATAATCTGAGCAGTCATGTGTTCTCTTAAAGCCCCACTGCACTAGTTATAGCTACTTGCGCCCTCTATATAGCAAACAATACCTAATCGGTGACCATTGGTCCCTTATTCTCCCCTTTTTTCTCATGTTAATTGAGACTTGATTTGATGAGATAACCACCTGTCAGTGACCATGCAGGGAGGTCTAATCCCTCCTGGCTAAACTAGTGCAGATAGGCTTTAAGCGGAAGGTTCTGTGTTCGAAACCAACTTTATGTGCAAGTGCTCTTTGGTTAGGGATTTCTCCTCAATTACCAAGTACCTCAGATAAGACCTAACTTCTTAGGTTTTACTATAACCGTGTTTACGTTTTACAAGTGTATTTACCCTTCTTTTTTTATATTTATACAGTGTTTTTAACTTTTTTCCAAAAACTTCTGAACTTTAGAAACAATTTTGTTAACCCTTTGCTTACTGGAACCGGGTGGTCCCTGTGTTAAGCCTATGGTGATGAATAAATTCAGTAGTCGGGTTAAAACATTTGAACGTTTAAACATTTGAACGATCATCCATTTATTGAAAGGAGGAAATCATCAAGTCGGGCTAATATGAATGCAAAGACATTAAATAAAGAAAAGAGCTGCGTGTCATTGACAATGACCGCTATACGGGACTGTATTCGGTCAGCAATTAATTGCCAAGCCTTTTATTGGAAGTTTGGAATCGACCAAATACAGATATTGCATTAATGCTGTTTGATTTTGATTACAATTTGATTTTAAATAGTAGCAGTGAACTGAGACAAACTCAAGCTTTTCGTCTTGCACTCGTTAGAGTAAACAGCAAGAATAGACAGAAAGCCAAAACTGCACATGGATTCAAAACGTTTGAATCATAGTTGATGCTTGTCGTCGAGATCTTATGGGACAGGTATTTCATGGCAGCCGAAAGGAAATTCTAATTGCCTGTACATATTTTGAAGTTCGTCACTCCATTCCATTCAAATATAGATACAGCAAATTGAATATATCATTCAGCACTGACAGCTGAAGTCATAAAGTGAATACATTTTAATTCTTGATTAGTCCTGGAAATATTCTTGACGTCATTGGTCATTATTTGAGAATGCAATCGCCTGCAATCAGTTTCTTCATTAACCATTCTGCAAAGTGATGACAGTTGTTGGTGAAAAGATGATAAGCACCATGAATCGGTCCGAACTTCGCTGCCAGGTTCTCCACCTGGCTCAGCGTGCAGTTGCTTCCCCGCTGCAGACTCCAGATCGCCGGACACACGTGCGGGTCGCGGCCGATGTTCGCCTTGCTGTAGTCGTAGATGATGCTGGCGCCCCACTCGAAAGTCTTACCCCGGAAGTAGACGAAGGAGTGATCGAATTTGTAAGGGTTGACCTTGCCCGTCGGTAGCTTCATGCTCTGTGCGATCTGATTGGTGTAGCCTGCAGGCATGTTGATCAGCGGATTTGCCGTGGGCAGTTCAGTGGGTTTATCAGGATTCGTAGGTAGACCGCAAGTGAAGTCGAGGAATTCCATGGCTCCAAGCCAAACATCCGCCATGGGTTCTGTGCATAAGGTATAAGTGGATGAGTAGGTGGAGGCCGGGAAATAATGGGAAGTAGAAAGGTAGAGTGGGTTCATGTAGAGAAAGACACGTAGATAGAGAGAGAGAGGGGGGGGGGGGCACAGATGGGGAACAAAAATGGTTGAAAGTTGTGAATTAGATACACTGTATTAGTATCATTGCACTTATTATAACTTGGTGCAAACACGAACATTTCGAACTCGCTCTTAATTTTTTTTCCATCATTTGCGATGTGCAAATGTTAACTTTGGTTTGATCATTAATAGTTCTAATACTTACGGAGTATAAAATAATTTTCAAAATCTCAACTATTAGAAATGTCGAGTTTATGCACTGGGTATTTTACCACCTTTACAAGAGTGATGAACATTTCTTTCACATACACAAACCGAGGAGTGAAATGACTCATAATCTTATAGTTTGACAGAAGTACAAAATCATCCGAATCACTTATTAGTGTATCGATGTGGCTTCTCTTGATGTAACCGGTTGACATTAACAAAAAAATGTTTCATTCATTTGAATAATTTGTTGTGGGCGTATTTCCCTGTACATTGAAATTTCATCAACTGTCTAAAGTATTACTAGATCGACAAGAGTGCGGGAGGGTGGGGTGCTGTTTGCAGGAAGTGAAATTTCCTAAAACTCTATTGCACAAAAACTGCCGGAGCCACATCAGATATAAGCACAAATACAGACATTGCGGATTCAAATTTAAACGAGTAAGTCTAACTATAAGATTTCAACTCCTGTAGCAAAATATATATATCGAGTGACGATTTAATAGGATACAGCCTTATCAACGCCCTATGACACCTCCAACTAAGTTTAGATAAGAGAAACAAGTTTATGATATAATGACAAAATACAAATCAGTCAATGCCAAGTTATATGCAATTTGATTTGTGCATATATGTATATATATATAGCTATATATTGACAGCAATGCTTACCATTTAAGATGCCATGAAAGGGTTTATTCGGTTTTCTTGACCCTGTACTGGAAGCAGTGCAGGCAGAACATAGGGTCGCCGTCAGGGAAAGACTGATCACATTCAGCAATAATTTCCACCACATGATGAATTTGTGGTCAACAAAATCCACAGAGTTTGTTAATCTAATTACGATGTTTGAATCCAAAGCATCAAAACATGGGCAGCATGTACGGGTTTAATCTGCAAGTTTGAAAGCTGCTGTACAGGGCAACGTTGTCCAACGGGCAATGAATGAAATCACATTTGTCAGTACGGGAGCAAAGGGTTTCTAGCGCTTCTGTTTTTGTGCAACTTCGCCGCGGTTCTTCAGCTAATATACATCACGTATATCGAATGATATCACTACAGGAAGTGACCTATTAAACATCACAACCCATGCTTTTTTTCCCCGATGAACTTGAAGTAGCTATTTGTGGCTCATGGTCGAAAGGGGAAAAACTTCACCCCTCCATGACGTCATAATTATGACTATCCCAATCCCCCGTTCAGACTATAAAATAAAATCATCGCACGGTTTTACAAAACCCGAAAAACTATTCGATAAGCAACTGATTTAATTTGTCTAGTCTGAACGTAGTATAACGAAGCATCGTAAAGAGAAACGCATGTTAGAGCAACGTTTTGATCAAAAACTCGATAAGAATAAGGGTTGCGTTCTTGTCTGAACGTCATATCGTACGGAAATATTATAACTGGGAGGGGCTTATTGTAAGCGCACGCTGCTGATTGGCCTGCTGTCATGTCGACTGACCTCTTAAAGTACAAGTCCACTCCAAAAATAACTTACTTTCAATAGAAGCAGAAAAATCAGACAAACCAATCAAAAAAAGTTTGAGCAAGATCGAATAAGTAATAAGAAAGTTATGAATTTTTGAAAAAGTATGTAAAACTATGGAACAATGGAAATCACTACACAAATTGCCAATTTGGTTATCAGTTTGTGACGTCATGTCCTCACCATTTATCAATTGCTTTATATAGTTTAATCCCATTAATTTCTCTTTTTATCCCCCAAAACTTGATTACCCCATGCCATTGCCCAGGTTATATGATTTGTATCATATTGCGTGCATGACATTTTACAAAATCTTTTATGAACATTGAAGAATTGATACTATTTTCTGAATATTGTATATTCATAATTATTGATTTTTATATAAATAGTTTATCAAAATTCACATTTTTCAGGATGAAACTGGAAAATAATTACTCTATATTAGTGCATCCACACAAAAACATATTACTATCAATCTAACTTGGATCCTGGTGTGAAGAAATAAGATTCTTAGGGGGAAAATAGGAAATTTATATTATCAATATAAAGAAAATAATCAGTGGATAGTGAGGACATGACGTCACAGACTCATGAGTGACTTGCCAATTTGTGTAGTGATTTTCAAAGTTTTTCATGTCATTAAAAATTCATAACTTTCTTATTAGTTATCCGATTTTGCTCAAACTTTTTTTTGATTGGTTTGTCTGATTATTCTGCTTCTATCAAAAGTAAGTTATTTTTGGAGTGGACTTGATAAGATGTTTCTATTTACGATGTTGTTTTCCAGTGTGTACGCCTCTTTCACCCTACGATGATTCTTTATACGGCGTCACTTTATACGAGTACGAGTTCCGTATAAATTTCCTCTAGTCTAAACAGACTATTTGATTCTTTGTGTCTCACAGCGGCACGCACGCGGCCCCTTCCTCACCGGAGAGGTTCTAATTTTAAGAGGTAGCAGCATGATGCGTCACCCAAAAGTCAGGGTTAAAACGCGAATGCCTCATACCCCTAAAAAACAATCACAATTCAATTTTCCATAATCACGATAATACTAATACGTCTCATTTCTCATTTCAGCAATATCAAAGTGCTATTTCCTAACACTTTACATGTTTTCTTCTTTTCCTTTGATTAACATACGAGTTTATGGAGACCCTGTGAAAATGTTGATATCAATATTTAATTGGATTAGCCGTCTCATGTCTTAAAGGTGAAACGGGTGATAAGCTAATGAAGGTTTCCCCTGGAAAAAAGGGACTTTATCATTAAAGCGTCACATTAGATCCGTTACTCACATTCTGTAACGGTTAACTCCATAATATAGCCCGGCTTGTTTTCAATTTCTTGAAAGAATATGGTATGAAAATAAGTTCCGTATTAAGGCCTCGTTCAGATATGACGCGTCGGTGTTTTTTATGATGACGTAAAGTGTAGTTCGTGTAACATGATTTATATATGTCACTATAGATTCAAACAAATAATAATAATAATTAACAAATTAAAAACAATTATTTCGGCTGTTAGTCGCGGCATACCTGAACGGGCCTCAAGTTAGAGGTTCATTTGAAGAGCTGAGGGTTAGAAAAAATTGCCCCTGAAAATGGATGTTACAGATTTTCTTGGTCTATTGAAATATATGGGTCAATGTGTGCCTATTATTAATTCTTCATTGGGACGCTCAAAAAGAAATTACATAAAATTGTTCTCGGCAACAATTATATCCATCACACAATATCTCATATAATTATAATTACGCGTATAATAATAATAATAATAATAATAATAATATTAATGAAAGTGATCATGATAATAACAATAATAACGATAAAAATGCTTAGGATGGTAGTAGTAATAGTTGTAGTTGTAGTAGTAGTAGTAGTAGTAGTGGTAGTAGTAGTAGTAATAGTACTAGTCTAGTACAGCTCATATCACATTATGATATGAAGGTCGCCATAAGATTATAATGGAATTTTCGTAGAGGTGTCGTGGTCTAGTGGATATGTCACCGGAGTGTGGATCACTTGGTTCGCGGTTCGAGTCCCGCCGCGGCCCGACATTAATCTACATTTGCCACACTCCTCCCAGGTGTTAAATGGTTATCCGGTAGGATGCGACACAATGTAAAGCGCTCAGAAACGCTATACAAATGTGACTACAACAACAATAATAATAATAATAATAATTGCAGTACATAAATAAATATATATATTATTAAAAATAAAAGACTAAATAAACAGATTTAAAAAAAAATCAAAGAAACATTCAAACGAAAGAGATATTATCAAATTATTCAAAGGCTACATAATAAAGCTTTAATTTTGATACTTACTGGATTATGGATACAATGATAACACTAATAATCTTGCAGGTAAATCAACAAGGTGCATTTACATCAACGAAGATGAGACTACGTAATATATATCCAGAAGAAGATATACTCGAACACCATTTTTTTAAACTCTATTTTTTTTAATGTATAAAATTGTTCAAAATAATTTATTGCTTAATCTTCAAACGGGTTTATGTCGGATTCAAGAATACAGACAGTTTTATTTTAGTTTCGGTTTCGGCATGTTGGGTGACATATTTGGGCGGATATTGATTTTTGTTTTTGTTTATAGTGCTAACATTTTAATCTACTATATCCTGATGAGGATATTACATTAAAAGGCTATTCGCGGAAACACCAATTGATGCATTAAGAGAGGGTGCCACGCCAAAGAACGAATACTAATTGATTTTTAAAGAAATATCCTCCAGGTAAAGGTATTTATATATCAAATAGCCTTTTTCTGATATAGTCAAGGTTGGTCTATTCTATTGACGACACAATAAGAATCAATAAATTATATAAATCTTTGAGAGCATTGGCTACCGTCTTGATGTGCATACAAATCGATATGCGCAGAGAAGTGTGTTTTTGTTTACCTGGGTCAAATGTCAATGTGAATATTTCGCATCAATGTCATTTGATTTTCCTCTAAATTGTAATGACCTTGGAATGTTTATATGCTGATGCTCTGCAATCTTTATTTCTCTGCAATTTGCAATTTTATTTTTAATTTTTTATCACAGATCATAAAAACACGCAGTTCATAACAAAACAGAAATAGTTCCATTGTGACTTACCAGTACCATACACGGTTATCATAAATTGCACCAGCAGATGAAAACTGATTATTTTAGTATGCACGGCCCTTCATCTTGCCAGCAATAATTTGTCACTGGTTCCGTGAACCACCAAGCCTTTTATAGTTCAATAAGGAAGAAACTAGAAAATATAAGCGACCAAATTTGTATGCCAATTTGCAAAATAAAAACAATATCAACACGGTTTAACAGAGACATCGGAGCCGGACCAACCTGATCTTGCTGATAAAGAGGAAACGTTGGCTAGACTCGCTAGAGGGACGACATAAAGATGAACGCGTAATTATGTTTAAACACATGCTTCATTGCGGCACGCCTCTCAGAAGGGATCTTCTTCTTTTCTCCCCTTTCTTCACATGTTAGCATTTGCCACCCGCCCCTCTTTTAGACCCTTCTCTCTAGATCTCTTTCTATCCACCTTTTTTTTTTTTTTTTTATCTCTCTCTCTCTCTCTGCATGTCTGTCTGTCTGTCTCTCTCTCTCTCCCTCTCTCTCTCGGCACGCCTCTTAGAAGGGATATTCTTCTTTTCTCCCCTTTCTTCACATGTTAGCATTGGCCACCCCCACCCCTCCTTTAGACCCTTCTCTCTAGATCTCTTTCTATCCACCCCATTATCTCTCTCCCTATCTCTCTCTCTCCCTTTCGGCACGCCTCTTAGAAGGAACATTCTTATTTTATCCCCTTTCTTCACATGTTAGCACTTTCCACCCCCGCCCTCCTTTAGACCCTTCTCTCTAGATCTCATTATATCCACCTTTTTATCTCTTTCTCTCTCTTTCTCTCTCCCTCTTTCTTTCGGCACGCCTCTTGGAAGGGATATTCTTCTGTTTTCTCCTTTCTTCACATGTTATCATTTGCCACCCCCGCCCTCCTTTAGACCCTTCTCTCTAGATCTCTTTCTATCCACCTCTTTCTCTCTCTCTCTCTCTCTCTTTCTCTCTCTCTCTCCCTCTCTCTTTCGGCACGCCTCTTATAAGGGATATTCTGCTTTTCTCCCCTTTCTTCACATGTTACTCTCTCTCTCACTCACTTAACCACCCCCACCCTACTTTCCCTCTTTCTCTCCCAAATATCTTCTTTCATAAAACTTGTAAACAATATCAAATGCTGCGCTTTCAGTAAGCTTATAACAGTATTTTAACTTGTTATTGATAACAAGTTTTATGAAACTTCTCGCAAACTGTCTAACCCTCCCATGTCTTTTTGGATTTAGTGCTAATATCAGGTTTTATACAACTCACTCCCAGATCCTAATCAAATGATTGGTCATGCGCGGTCACGTGTGATTCATTTACTGATCCTATTGCACGGTTTTTCATGAAAAAGCGTGCAATATTTTCCAGTACTATCCAACGATTTTCAGTGCCGCGCAGTAGTGCGCGTAGAGGTTAGAGCGCTCAATACTGCGTGTATACACATGGGCCTATTCTTGCGCAGCACTATGCGTAAATGGGTATAGATAGAGGTGCGCTTGCTATATCTATACTTATGTGTGCGCACTAAATTGAGACTTATTAAAACTTGAGATTTATTTGTCAGCCATAAACTGTCACGAAACAATCTTGAATTGATTATTTTTACATCAAATAACAAGGGTCTAGGAGTTTCGTTGTATAAAACAAATGATGCATGTTTTCATTCGTTCATTATACGATCTATCCGCCCTTGTTGATGCTGTGTGTATCTATCGCACTCAGCCTAACGGCTTCGTGCGATAGATACACACAGCCTCAACTCGAGTGCGGATAGATCGTATAATGAACTCATGCGCATGCATCATTTGTATAATATTAAACATCGTTAAACTATTATTAAGACGGTAGAGTAGCTACAGGGGGCACTTGGGCACCCCCCCCTCTTTCATCGAGGGGTGAAAAACAAATCAAAAAGCTGAGAAAAGAGAGAAAAAGAAAGAGGTACGGACCACCTCCGGCACCCTCCCCCTTATCAGTATGGACTCACGCTACGCCACTGGTTTTGGGACGTGGATATTCAAGTCTCCCATAAGATTACTATTCTTGAAGGCAACAAAAAAAGACCGACAGCCAACAATATTTTTTACATAAAGTGATAATAGCATTTAATCCAAAAGACAAGTGACGGTACGAACAAAGAAATGTAACAGCAAAAAAATGCTCAAGAAATAAGTAGAAAAGTATGTTGAAAGAGGTCGTGGATGAATGCAAGGAGTTAGCTTTGTTTTGTTTGTTTCCTTTTATTTATTTTGCTCGTTACAAAATTTTGAAGTGCAGAGTACATAAATCATGATGTAATGAACTTTATCTGAAAAAGAGGATATTTGTATTGTGCAGATCCAGTTCATGTATCAGTATTTCCTATCTTCTTACTACTGAAAGTGAGAACCAGTCGGAACTCATTGGCATACTGAAAAGAGCTCTTGACTCTCATATGAGAAGTCCTTGCTTGGTGCTTACACCCTCGGACGTATGGAAATCCCGGTATATATCTTCCATTCAAAACATATATACTAAGCTCTTATGCACCTTAAATGCATAAATCTAGATAGCTTTTATTAAAGGATATAGAACGCACAAGCAAAAGCGGTAATCCTTTTCGTTTAATTGAAATAATCTTGACTACTAATCACATATAATTATGCTATATATTCAATTATTCTCTGAGCAGATGGTGCATATTAAAATCAGGCTTTGCAAGAAATACATATGTCAGAGTATATAATATATGAATATACCTATACTGTTAACAACTAAATCATTCGTACCCTTACCAAGTTTTGTAATTTGTTAAGTATGTGAAAGATTGATTTGTTCCGATTTATGTTTCTTGAGAATGTGACATATCAAATTTTACATCTGAAAGCATTCGACAAAGGCTATAATTCAACCAGTCCACCTTTCATTCTTGAGTTAAGAAAAACAAATACAAACAAAAACCCATCAAATTTGCAAGGAGTTTGAATAAGTTGTCAACTGTATGACAGGAGCTTAAACAGCAATATGAACTTTGATTTAGGCTACGCAACCGTTATGCTCTCATTTCCTTCCACATTTGATATATATACAAGTATATGTATATATATATATATATATATATGTGTGTGTGTGTGTGTGTGTGTGTATTTGTGTGTGTGTATCGGTCAAACTCAATGCAATAGCTTTGAGATGTTATGGTAAATACCAGTGAAATATTATGAAATTTCATTGAATCATGATTATACATAACAGAAATCATTATGATTACTTTTGATAAAGATAAATCAAGAAGTTTCTGATGGTTACAGTATGCCTTACCTACGAGGGTTATGCTATCTGTTTGATTGTAATGTATGTACATATTACCAAAGGTTCATCTTTTCTCACCATTCAAAAAAGCAATTTTACATGTTTAGCTGATTGGATATACAAGTATCATCAGAGAGTATAATACCTACATTTCATTTTTTTTTAAATAACCGTTCACAATCTTTAACGACAGGGCGTATCTAGAGTAAAAGGGAAACCAAGTCTGAAGTATTATTAAAGCATAAATTTCGTTTTCAAAACTATCAATGCATTTTTTTATAAATAATCGTTCACAATCTTTAACGAAAGGACGTATCTAGAGAAATCCTGAATATATGTTGCATTCAACGCATTTATAATGAGCTCTTATGCAACCTTTAATACATAAATCGAGATAGTTTTTTTGAAATAATATAAGCGAACACACAAGCAAACGTGGTAGTAAAAAAAGCACACCATCATTTAGTTTAATGAAATTAATCTAGAGTAATAATCACACATATGCTCCATATTCAATTATTCTCTAATCAGGCTTTGCAGGAAAAACATACAGAAAAGTTCATATATTATATATATATAAATATATGTATACACCAGTGTTTTGCCCATGAAGTTGGAATATATTTTACCTCATTTCATTAAATGACCTGAGAAAATCAAGAACAAATCATACACGCATATATAAATATATATGTGTGTGAGTGTTTGTATATCTTTACATATATATATATATATATATATATAATCATATATGTATATCACTAAGAATGCAAAGTCGTATATAAGTCCTAATATAACATATTGTCTCTTACATTCCAACATAAAGAAAGAGGGGAAAGCGGGATGCAGGGAGTTAATGCTCCTCTATCATTTATATTAAAAACTGTACACGATCTGTAAATAATATGAACTTTTATTCAAATCATATGACAAAACAGAAAGAAGAAAAAAAAACAGAAAAAAAACAGAAGAAAACAGAAAAACCATCGGCACATCTTTTGACCTACACTACTACTACTACTACTACTACTACTACTACTACTACTACTGCTATTACTAATATCAATGGGATTCAAAACCTTAACCCTTGGATTAAGAGTCAAGTGAATGAACCACTATACCCAGACACATGTTGCCACACCAGGGACGGATCCAGCCGGCGGCAAGGGAGGGGGCCTAAAAAGGGGCCCACTTCGTGCGAAAATTTGAAAATCGTGCCGGTCGATTTTTTCGCTCAGTGGCGGGGGGGTTATTTTTTCCACCGCCACCCCTTGGGCGCCAAGGGAGGGGGCCCAACTTCTTTTTTTCAAAAAAAGGGTGTTTTTACCTGTTTTTTTTCTAGGGGCGGGAGCCCGGGCCCCCCGGGCCCCCCCCCCCTGGATCCGCCACTGCGCCACACCTTGAACCCTTTCAACAACTTAACAATTTGGCATGATTTCCATGATAAATTCCATTCATGAGGACGACCTGGGTGGATGTGTTGCGCATAAGAAATTTATGCAATGTCATTAATTATCAATACATTCTGTGAATCAGTGGCTTGCAATGTAGCAGTCGTTGTAGTAGTAGGGGCAATAGTGGTAGTAGTAGTGTAGTAGCAGTAGTAGTAGTAGTAGTAGTAGTGTAGTAGCAGCAGCAGTAGTAGTAGTAGCAGTAGTAGGAGCAGTAGTATCAGTAGTAGGATTAGCAGTAGTATCAGTAGTAGTAGTAGTAGAAGTACCAGTAGTAGTTGTAGTGGTATTAGCAGTAGTAGCTGTACTTTCAGCAGTAGCAGTAGAAGTAGTAGTAGTAGTTGTAGTAGTAGTAGTAGTAGTAGTAGTAGCAGTAGTAGTAGTAGTAGTAGTAGTAGTAGTAATAGTAGAAGTACCAGTAGTAACGTCAGTAGCAGCAGTAGTAGTAGTAGTAGTAGTGTTGGTTCATTGAAAAATTCATTTGGAGCCTACTGGCGGAATTCCAGAATTTCGTACAAAGTAAATAAAAACATAGTAAATAATCATTTAACATATACAAATTAAACAGTAAAAATAATGCATCAAATCAGTGATAGGTTGCATTAAACTGAAGTTGAATCTTGTATGTTCAGATAAAAAAAATCATAAAGGTGAATTACACAACCAATGGAAAATATAAGGAACGATTAACATGATCAAATAATTACGTTGTTCATCAAAAATTATATCCATTTTCAGAACAGAGAAAGATAACTAGAGGACAGATAAATGGAGGCAGAACATGCAAAAGCAGATCTTAGATCTGAACATTTTCGTAAACATCTTCATTGTCGACATGTCGTGGCGTGTCGTATACTTCATCCTGATCCCATGAAGATCCCTCTGGTAGCTTGGGAGGGACAACGTTAAGTTCCAAGCAACCTTCCTCACCAGGTTGTGATCCGTTGTAACAGTTTTGATCTACTGTCTGAGGATACCTCTCTTGTTGCTGACTACTAGCTTCATTTGCTGACCTCCTGTAGATGTAAAGACGCAATGACAGATAAATAGACCATATTTTCTCACAGGATTTAATGGGGAAACAAGATGAGAGTGGAAAAAAGTTTTGTCGTATCTTTCGTCTAAGCTTAGAAAAGGTGCTTACCAAGTATATGACATGGCTTAGGCAACCAATTTAAACCAGACAAATTAGAAAGAAAAAAATTCTTAGACTTAAAGTTAATCTTGAGCTCTGGTATGAGAATCGAATGTCGAGAGAACATGGCTATAATTCATTCTGGATTGTTTATCCTGCAGTAGATTGATTGTTTGAAACAGTAAGATAAAAGCAAACTCACAAAAACTTGTGAAACTTGGAAATCACCTTTAATAAACACCACAACTCTAATTTGCACATAGTGATCTGTGTTTAAATAAACACATGGTGTCGGGCCTACTTACCTTGATTTCCTTATCTTTTTATGCTCATTACTCAGCCCCTATACATTTTCTACCAAAATCGTTTGGCACCTGTCATTTATTTGTTATCTTGAACATTCAGTGTAAGTTTTGTTGGATTCTGTGAAAAATTATTTTCTATTATTACCAGGATTCAAGCTTATCATTAAGAAAAATGTCTTAGAAGATTATTGAATACTGCCCCAAAATTTTAAGCCAATTCTCGTTTTGTTTCGAAAATGAGACTTAAGAGTAATTGAAGGGCAATCCCATTCCGGTGACATACCTCCTGTGATATTTTTCCAACCTGACATTTAAAAAAAATTAGGAAAGCTCACACATTATTTGTTACCATTACCAGATCTCAACCTTCTCTTTCAGTCTACAAATAAAAAGCTAAATGATATCTCAATGTAACGCGCTTTGCTGTGAGGCATACCTGTACTTCAGCATCATTACTGTCATGATGATACAACCCAAAAGGCTACCAATAACTGCAACGGAGAGGAATCCAATAAAACCTGGGTGAGGAATGATGATGGCATTTTTTAAATAAACAAAGCAACCGCAAACATCAAATTAAAGAGTATATCAATGTGTACCGTATACAGGAAGGTTCGTGACTAAGGTTAGGAATGTTTGGGAACCGTACGCAACCCCAATTCTGATAGGCCTGCAATAATGTGAACATCGTACATGTATGTATTCATTGTATTCGGATTGTTAAAAAAAACATTTACAACTTTACAACAATGACAACTGACTGGTTACGGAAAAAGAATGATAATTGATCCTAAATAATTAAATAAAAATAAAACAGACTGTGTACCAATTAAAGATTGCTCACTTTTGACTATATCTCTTCATATAAAAACAATCTATCACTGTCTGAAATGTCTAAAAATCAATGTGTTCCAATAAACTACAGAAAACGTTTCCTTAGAACTCTCTCCCTATTTTCTTCTGTATGTTTTTTTTACTTTGTAGTTTATATAAAGCACCTTTTTAAAAACAAGCACAGAAAAACCAGAATTATCGCAAGAAGAACTCGGTCTTAAATACAAGCTTCTATTTATAAATTAACAAAATCAGAGTACACAATCGAAAAAGGCGGCAAAATGGCAACTCTGTCACGAGTTTGTGATGTCATTCCCTTAGTATTGAACAACATCTCTTATATTTATATTTTTAATATTTCAAATGTCCCTTTTATCCCTTGTCAAGTAAATGTTCACTATTTCTGTCACTGACCGGTGACAATAATATACTGGCCACGATGGGAGAAAATTTCCTGAAATCGCCTCGAGGAGAATTTCAATACCTCGTTATATTTTCAATAGAATCCATATTCAGATTACGCAATACGTGATTGTCAAGCACGCACACTCATCAATAGGTAACGCCCTTGGCTATTGAAAATCAGACCGTTTACCAACATATTTAAATTGTATGCATACTTTTTAAACAAAGGTTGTTCTTGACAACATGAAAGCTTGGCAAAGGCTTGCCTGAGATTGCACCAAGTATTGTATGCAGACTGGATTCCCAGTATCGTAGTCCATTCATTAATAACAGGTTAAAGGAATAACTCGTCACTAGGTCCCCAGGAAGGAAACATCCATAAATTTGAATATCTTGGTAAACTTGTCTATTGCCTTGGGTGATTTATTGGAAGTATTCACGATCGTCTTACTGAAGTATAACTCAATACATTTCTCTGTCCAAGACACAATGGAAATCAACGGAAATGTGTTACACTTATATCTATAAAGTAAACGTTTTGAAGGCGGCTAATATAGGATTTCTCGGTCAATTTCGTAAGTTGGCCACATAAATTCATTTTATGTTAATTCTATTTCGCCGATTCTGTCACCGCAGCTGTTATTTTTCGTTCAAATTCGTTTCTTAGCATTTAAATTCATAAAACGATCATTCAAAATCATTTTATTTTCATTCGAATTAAAACGTGTTTCTTTTTCGTAAAATTTTCATTCAATTTAAAGCGAGACGATTCGCGATTACGTAATAGCGTCTTCCGTGAATTCAAATTCGTTTCTTTGCATACAATTTCACACGTTTTGCAGACAAATTAAACATGTAAATCTTACCTAGTATGATCATATATAGAACCCCGCAAGCTTAGTTCCATGCTAAATCCATTTCAAATTGTATGGGTTGGTAAGCAAAAAACATGTTATTTGTTCCCACTAGGGGTGTATACCCACTAAATCATCACTATTTAGCAACTGAACGATCATGTGTTAAGTAGATATAACCTAGCCACATCAATATAGAATTAGCATGGAACTAAGCAAGAGTGTCTTTTTATGAATATGCAATGATATAAGTGCATGCAAAGTGTGTGTTTACAGACTACAGTTGTATTTATTGGAGTGGCGTACCATAATGGTGGGGGGGGGGTACCAATACTCTATACATTGATTTGTTTTTTATGTTTTGTTTTTGATAATTTATTCGATGTTCGTAATCTCTTTGAAGCCATTTATATTTGTGTAAATTATATTTAGTCTGTATTGAACATGTTAAGAACAATATATGAGTATCAGTATAATCACAATCATAAGCACATCAAAATCTGAGTCACCATCACACTATAGCACAATCACGATCGTGATCACAGTCACAATTACCAATAACTCATTTGTTTAATTTAGATGAGAAACATGTGCATATACCATGTATACCATAGGTTTGTAAAGATAGGCGAATATGAATGAAAACTTTGTTATTTAGAATGACCCAAAGTGAAATTGAATGGTACGGACGTCCGATTTGCCATTGTTGACGAAAATGAATGCAAACTGCTCATTTGTAAGCGGTTGTTAAATTGAATGAAACAAGTGCTAAATCCATTGACCGAATAAGTAAATCAAATGAAAAAAGTGTTATTTTGAATGAAACTTACACACCGGCAGCTTTATTTCGCGAATTTGAATGAACTTTGTATCAAAACGAATGAAAAGCTTACGAAATTGACCGAGAAATCCTATAGTAACTTGCAACTGGACTTACCATGTGTGGCAGGCCGGGATTGACCCATTTTAATGCCTTCCATTGTCACGTTTGTAGAGGATTCCAGGTCCACTTCTGTTGATTCAATGAGTTAATATAAACTAGACATGACTGATTAGGCCTATTATTACATGCATATCATTAATTACTAAACAACTCACTCAGAGGTCGAAATCAAATGATCGGTCAAACGAGGTTACCTGTGATTCATTTCCTGAGACTACACGCGAATAGAGTTAAGTGCACTAATAGGCCCATTAACACATCTCAAACACCATTTTGAAAAATCTTTGATTTTTTTTGTTGGACTGCCATTTACACTACTCGAAAAATCTATAAACAACCGTCGATGTTTGCTCTATCCGATTTGTTGGTGAGTAGTGCGCATGCGCCACTAGCACGGAAGCGAGGAGACCACGTGAGACTTGAAACTGGAATCGTACCGAAGTTTCAAGAGCGGACATTTACATGGCAAAAATCGGTGAAATTTCGGCAGGCGTTGGAAAAAAACCACACTCCAGAGGTAGGTTTTTCGATTTTGGTTTTTCGTCGGTTTTGCCGGTAGTTGCTATGCAACTGCCGAAGAAACACCAGAATGTGAGAAAAATCTACGATGTTTGGTTGCATTGTGGGCGCGCTAAAGTAAGCCTATCAACCTTGGGATTTGTCAGCGATAATGACACGAAATCATTTTTAAATGAATTCTCTTTACATCAAATAACATAATAATAAGGATCTAGGAGTTTCTTTGTATATTAAAACAAATGATGCATGTTTTCATTCGTTCATTAACTACGATAGATGCAAACAGTTTCAACTCGAGTGCGGATAGATCGTATAATGAACTCATTCGCATGCATCATTATTTGTATATTATTATATCCATCATAGACAATTTCTTCCTCATATATTAGTCAAGAGCTCTTTATGTAATCGTTCATAATTCGACGATAAGAATAATTCACTTTCGGGTGGGGGGGGGGGGATAGATGTAACGTCAAACCGTAAGACGGAATAAAGCACGGACGGTGGCGCCTTGGCAGTGCGAGAGCCCACTCGGGCCCTGAATTAAAGGGAACCAAAACCTTCGTACTAAAATATTTTTATAAAAGCTGTGCAAATTTTAACAAAATCGAGCAATATTAAGGAATAAGGAAGATAAATTTTTGAACCATATAGTCTCCTCTTTCTCTTTTTGCTGAGTGTAAAATAGTTATTTTAGAACTCTTGCCGAAAGATCCACAAATGTAAAGTTCCTTTAAGGACAACGTACACGGTGTTTCCTTAAACTTGTAAATTCAATGCAGAATTGTCTTCAAGAAGACCTTAGCATTAAAGAAACTGATTTAACTTCTTAAAAATTCAATTTCAATATTATAGAAAAATTTATCGCTAGTAATATATTAATGTCGTTGTTGCTGTTGTTGTTTTGTGTTGTGTTTAAACCACCATTACCATAGTCGACGCATGAGACACCAACATCCTGCGAGTGATCACAGTCATGGATTTCGTATCCACTTCTTCGACAATGGCCTATGCTTGGTTCTGTACCCTCGCATTTCACTTCATCAAGGACAATAGGTCCAGGTCCTAGTCCAAATGCAGCGCAGCAAGAGAAGTTCTCCGCCCGTTCGTAGCCGAGCATTCTGCAAACGACGTTGGCGTCATTTAGGTCCCAGTTGTCATCACACACTGTCCCCCAAGTACCAAGGTATAGAATCTCAACGCGGCCTTCTTTGTCAGATCTTCCACCGACCAAACGAACTCGAAGATCATCTGAAAATAAAGTGACAACAATATCAACTTGCCTACGTAAGAGTGAATGGCGATGCTTTTACTGCTACTATCAGTTTTTCTTGTATGAAGACACCCAAAAATACTTTTTTTTCAGAACTATAAACTCTTTGCTAGATTTTCTTCCTGAAAGAACAGTTTTCACTTTTCACTTTTTTCCTTAACAATGATACACCCTTGTGTTAAAAAAAACAGACAAATGCGAATGCGTCTCCTGTATGCCCCCGCCCTAATTTCAGTGTAGGAAATAAATGAAATTATGTGTGACATATCACGATGAAAACAAAAGCCTTTAATCAAATGTCAAATGACGACTATGATCTTGACCTACTAGCCCCAAAATGTAATTAGATCGTCTTCCTATAGTGATACTCTCACCA
Organism: Mesocentrotus franciscanus; assembly: GCA_037976565.1. Taxonomy (NCBI): domain Eukaryota; kingdom Metazoa; phylum Echinodermata; class Echinoidea; order Camarodonta; family Strongylocentrotidae; genus Mesocentrotus; species Mesocentrotus franciscanus. Next base: position 25,301,146 of record CP137678.1, read on the forward strand.
TGTGAAAAGCTTATAACTCAAGAAATTCATGACATATTGTGATAAGGGTAGTAACTCTAATTTCAAAAATTGACCTCTAGGCCTATGCATGACTTTAAACATTGACCTACTTACCCAAAATCTAATCAGATTTTCTTCCAATGATAATACATAATATATCCTGCATCAAAAAAAATTTGGTTTTTGATTTGTTGAGAGCTCTTCACGTGACCAAAAATATTTCAACCATATTAAGGTTGCTCTGGAAAAGTACTATTTGGGAGTACTATTTGGGAGTTGAAAATTCAGCGAGCGTACGGGATTTCAAATGCCTCAAGCGGCCAACTCCGTCGGTGTCAAGGCCCTCACGCCGTGCATTCTACACTGAGCCGCAGTCTAATTAACTGTGCTGCAATACTGCAGTACCTGTATGAAATATTTCATCATCCACAAGAGTCCAATTTTAATGGCTGTGTGGTGAATTTTTACAACAAGTAGACAAGATGAAACATTGAAGGATATAGATATGTTTGAAACATTGTTCGTTAAACGCTTTAGACACTGTAAAATATGTTAATCGTTGACGTTAGAACTTGTTCGAGTTATAGTTAGATGAATTTGAATTCATTGGAAAACCTGTTGGAAACCTCAAGACAGAAGTAAATATAAAGGCGAGTTATTCTGCTTGATTATAAATTTGTGATGAAGGATATAAAACAAATATACCCTGCCTTCCTTTCGAGGTACTGGTTTAAACTATGGACCTCGGTGACTCCAATAGTAATATTGGAGACACCTCTTGCCAATAGTTTTAACCAGAACATCTCAAGACAGTGTATATTTGTATACTAACACCAAGTTCGAACCCCATATCCCTAGTGGTTCTAAAGATTGCACCATAACGAAGTTAATAGCTGAAATTCCAGAAGTTAACCTCTCTGACCTTTGATCTATTTACTCCAAAATCTAATCAGATTGTATTCCTATGTGATTCATACTATTATCAAGTTTTAATTTCATATCTCAAGTGGTTCTTGCGATATCGCGATAACTAAAAAACGGACAACCAAATGGAACCAAAGCCTTCATACTTTGTTACTTTTATTGTATAGTTAAAAGATTTGTATAAAATAAGTAAAAATGTATACAAAATCGGGCAAGGAATAAGGTAGATAAAATGTTGAACTATAAAGATTGTCCTTTTTCTCTTTTTGCTGAGTGTACACTTTTTTAAATACGTTTTTGTAGAAATGAAAGTTCACTTTGAGTACTTAAAGTTTGCTATAATTTTTGTTGTCAAGTTACTTTCTGAAAAAGGCGTAAAACGCTTTTTGTTGTCATATAGGAGCTATATTCTTTTTGATCATTAATTGCAATGCATGAGTTTTGTAGGTTTGCATGGTGAAACAGGTAGAGATATATACAAGTTTAAGAAACTATATTGCAAGTAGTCCTTATAAGGACTGTTGTGGACTGAAAGAAGAGTCATAACGTTTCAAATACCTCTGTTGGGAACATTCAGATTCTTATTTCCTAAAAGAATTCTTTTCTAGCCGAAAAATCCACAAAAAATGCTTTTTAGGACTACGTACATAGTCTTTCCTTTACATAACTTGTATTAGCCTTCAATTTCGAATGCAGTGCAGAATTGTTTTGAAGAAGTCCTTAGCATAAAGGAAACTGATTTAACTCCTTCGAAAATTCAACTTTGATACAATTAAAGAAAAAATTATCGCTAGTTATATATTAATATTGTTGATGCTGTTGTTTTGTGTTGTGTTTAAACCACCATTACCATATTCGACGCATGAGACACCAACATCCTGCGAGTGATCACAGTCATGGATTTCGTATCCACTTCTGCGACAAAGGCCTATGTTTGGTTCTGTACCCTCGCACTCCACTTCATCAAGGACAATAGGTCCAGGTCCTAGTCCAAAGGCAGCACAGCAGGAGAAGTTCTCCGCCCGTTCGTAGCCGAGCATTCTGCAAACGACGTCGGCGTCACTTAGGTCCCAGTTGTCATCACACACTGTCCCCCAAGTACCAAGGTATAGAATCTCAACGCGGCCTTCTTTGTCAGATCTTCCACCGACCAAACGAACCCGAAGATCATCTGAAATCAAGTGACAACAATATTAAGTTGCCCATGTTAGAGGGACTGGCGACGCTTTTACTGCTTCTATCAATATTTCTTGTGTGAAGAAACCCCCAAAATGCCTTTTTAAAAATAATTATTAACTCCTTCGGAGATTTTCTTCCTTAAAGAACAGTAACAACATATCTTTTCACTTTTTTCCTTAACAATGATACACCCTTGTGTTAAAAAAAACAGACAAATGCGAATGCGTCTCCTGTATGCCCCCGCCCTAATTTCAGTGTAGGAAATAAATGAAATTATGTGTGACATATCACGATGAAAACAAAAGCCTATAAGGCAAATGTCAAATGACTACTATGATCTTGACCTACTAGCCCCAAAATGTAATTTGATCGTCTTCCTATAGTGATACTCTCACCATGTTTGACCTTTAAACATTGACCTACTTCAAGTCAGTTTATATTTGTATACTTTCACCAATATTGATTTCTGTGACATTTGACCTTTGATCTATTTACTCCAAAATCTAATCAGATTGTCTTTCTATGGTGATTCATACTATTATCAAGTTATCAAGACGACCCGAAAACATAATGCCTCCATCGGTGGGCGGAGGCATAAAAATGTGATCTAACAGAAGTTTATAGTTCATTTGGGGACGGTAAGGGATCATTTAATGTGGCATTCACATATTTATAGGGCATATCCTATTGCTTATTGTTTCTCATTGTTTGCATGTCAAATAAAGTGTTCAAATGAGAGTCCAATTGCGTCCCGAAGATTCCATGGTAGATGTGAGGCAAATAATGGATTTTTGGCATGCGAATTGCCATCAATCGGATGGTATTAGGAAGCTTTATGCTTCAGTCAAACACAACTTAGGAAAACCGAGTACTGTCGGCAAATGCTCGGAAAACAGCGCAAATTCAATTTGCCAAAAATTTGATGGCAAAATTTCACATAAATTGTATCATAATGTGATAGAGGATGTCAATTAAGACGCACTTCCGCAAAGATTTCCCCCCAAAAATGTGTTTGAAGACAAATATTGATAAAAAGTACATAATTTGGGTTTTCTGTTGTACGCAGAAAACCTAAATTTTGTATTTCTTCATCAATATTCGACTTCAAACACATTTGTTTTGAAAATCCTTGCAGAAAAGTGTCTTAAATGACATCCTCTTTCACATTATGATTCAATTTAAGTGAAATTTGCCATCAAATTGTTGGGGTTCCCAACACTTTAGCGGGGCTTTAACCCAGTTTTAAGCATGAAACTCCGAGATCTGCTGAACGTCTACAATGCATGTAACCCAGATCATAACTAGGATCAAACTCAAGAAAACTCGATTCTTTTCCAGAGCATCTCGGCTAACGTAGCAGATCACTCCCCTTGCCCCACGTCCGTATGATGAGGAGGTTGAATATGCTACATCAGCCCGGACGAATCCTAACATTTTGCAGACCACTTTAGAGTCAAATGAAGTCCATCCATATTGGCAGTCAGTAGGCACCGTATTATGTAGGTCGGCAAAAATATCTTCTTTCATTCGAGTTTTATGTATGAACTGTTTATTCTCTGCATATGGGCCAGAGAACCTATTTTTATGGTTAGGGCATTGTATCGGTCTCTTAAATTTACCTTCTCCGCTGCATATAACACCAACGTCTTCAGAATGCCCGCAGTTATGGATCTCATAGCCGCTATGGTTGCAATGAGCGATGTACGTTTCTGACCCGTCACATCCGACGTTGTCGAGGATGATATCCCCAGTGCCTTCTCCGAAGCTCACCAATGCAGAAGATACACCAGGATAACCTAGCATTCGACAAATAACGGTAGCGTCATTGATATCCCAAGAGTCATCACAGATTGTACCCCATGATCCTTGGTAGTTCACCTCGACTCGCCCTTCATTGTGCGAAGCTCCGTCAACAAGACGCACAGGAACTGATTAAAAAAAGAGATAATGTTGTTTATGTGCTCTGAATGTATGCCAAATGAAAATAAATCTTTATGGAAAGACACCAAATTAAAGCATTAGGAATTGTATATGCATGTGTGTACTTATCGCAAAAAAGATGGTGTACTGCCAAGCGTTTTTTAGGCAATGGGCTGCGGCGATTAAAGTTGAAAAATTCTTAAAAAACAGCTATAAACACAGCCGTCATGATGTGATATATGTATACAAGTGAGAGTGCGCGTACGTATACATAGCGGCGTTGTGTGCTCGATATGAAGACCGGAAATTTCTGTTTTTTGTTATGTCTATTTCGAATATATCAAACCAAAATTATTCATCCAAAAAAAAATAACTGGTGTAATTTTTTTTAAATTGATAGTAATGTCATAAATGCTCTAAAATTGACCAAACATTTCTGACAGAAATTAAATAAAGCGACCACGAGTACCGACCGCATCTTTAGCCAGCCATCCTAGGTGCGTGTGTTACTCCGCTCATACGTCCGACACGCCCACGATCGGCGGTGGCACTTTCGAAACAATGGCTACTTACACATATTACGCCAACTCAGAGGCTGTTCACACCGGCAGAGATAGCGCGGTCTAGCGCGCGCTAGACCGCGCTATCTCTGCGGTGTGGAAGGTACAACGTCGTTTCGGTCCGCCCAACAGCGAGCCACGGCGAGCCAAAACGGCGTGCCACTGGACCACCTCTTGGGGTGGTCCACGAGAGAGCGCGGTCTAGCGCTCGCTAGACCGCGCTATCTCTGCCGATGTGAACCCGAGCTACGATAGCACGCCGGAAGTCATCGTTCTACACGCGGGAATTTTATACTCATTCTATTAAAGTCCCTCTTGTGTGAACATATGCATCAACTCAACTACGGGTTCGTAATAGCGCGCGAAATCTTTGACCGCTCTGACCTCATGACGTCACGCGTCATGGCAACAGGACCTCTCAAAAAAGGGGGTGCTACGATAGACCGCGCTATCTCACTGCGGTGTGAATCCGGCGAATGCCAATGGGCGGACCGTGGGTCGCGCTACGATAGCGCGATCCACGGTCCGCCCACGTTCCCCTCTTGCGGTGTGAACAGCCTCCTAGCTACTCAAAGCCCTCAAATTTTACGAATTTTCTCTCTTTTGGCGAATCTTTCATATGTAGCTCCTAGGGGTAGGTAGGAAGTTATTTAGGCCCATTTAGACCACCAATCGATGTAGTTTGGGTTTACTTCCCCTTTAAGTAAGAATTTGAGTATTTTACCCAGTTTTCGGCTTAGATAACAAAGTTACCCAACTTCGGTATTCAGTTAAATAACAAGAAACACAATCAAACAATTTACTTAAATATTTTTTTTTAAATGTCACATAAAGGTGTTTACCTAGTCTTTCATGTCAGTTTTTTATTCATTAAAGATACTATGTCCCTTTGCAGCCAGCATCAAATTCTGTAGAACTTTGCAGGAATTATGAATATGTCATGTATGTCCTATCTGTGAAATTTAAACGTTAGCAGTGTCCTAATATTCAAATTATGCAAGGAAACCCGTTTACTTGCTAGACTTCACTGTCAGACACTATTGAGTGACTGACTGGCTTTTTCATCTTTGGTAATAACATACATAAAATGAGCTGTAAAGGGTACATGAGCATTTGTCTACATCAATAACCCACTTCTTGTAATGGCCAAAATTAAACTGATTGAATCTTTGCGCAGCATAAAACGTACGACCATTCGGTACAATGGTCTGAAAAATCAGACTATTACTTACTGGCTCTATAGCTCCTAAGTCGATTCGACAACTAATAGTCGTTATTTTCCCACTTAAAGACATTTTCAAGCCCCTTTTTTGAGGGAAGTTCTAAATTAGTATTGTCTTTCAAATGCCGTTGGAATTTAACCTTTTCATTTTTTTGGCCTGCAAATGGGACATAGTACCTTTAAAATAACAAAAAATAAATCCATTTCTTTCTATGTGCTCCGTTATTTATTTAGTTATTTGTAATTTCATTTGTAACGACTGTTATGCAAGACTAGTTTACATTAAAAAATTAATTCTGTGCATAGAAGAAATGAATAATATTTTATTTGACATTTTTAAATATTTAAAGCCCACTGCACTACTTGTACCTACTTGCGCCCTCTATATAGCAATCGGTACCCGTTGGTCCCCCATGGTCCCCCTTTTAGTATGTTAAATAAGAGCTGAATTGATGAGAGAACCACCTGTCAGTGACCACGCAGGGAGGTATAATCCCTCCTGGCCAAACTAGTGCAGACAGGCTTGAAGTAAATTATTCGATTGTGTTTCTAGTTATTTATTTAATTCTTATAAACGCCTGATCTGCACGACTACGTAAAAAATTGTTTTATTTAATTTTTTATTTGTTTCAATTTTGATTATTTCAATTTAAAACGACTCAAATTTCTATTCCTTAAATTCCATTCTAAACGACTGATGTGGAAGACTAATCAACGCACCATTTCGAGAAAAGCCCCGCGCTTATCCCGAAAGGGTGCGTTAAGGCGGTACTCCGTTCTCAACGCACCCTTCCGACAAAACGGGGGTGGGGGGCTTTAGACGAATGGTCGCGTTCAATTTAACGCGACGCGACGCTACCCGACCTTTCGGAATAATCCATTTAAGACAGGTCTCTAGCAGTAGACTTTTATTGGCAAGCTTTTGTTTTCTTATACACAGTACAAATAAGCTGCGCACAATTTTATTAGCGGGCATTTAATGCGACGCGTAAATTGGGCATTACTTTTGATTGCCCGTGTGATGTCACAATGCTTATCAGAAAATATTTTGCCTTAACCCTAATAAGGCCGGGCTATTTGAGTTCTTAATACGGCCGGGGGGGCATTATGGCCCCTAAGATCTCGGCCGTGAAACGGTCGATCGCCGCGAAATTTTGCATGCATGTCAAGTAAAGTGTATAGAATACTATAGCAATTTCAATTTTTTGAAAAAATTACTCATTTGCATATTTATGGTAAATTATGCAAATAAGGTCAAACAATTCATATTTTTACCCATAGTTAGTTAGTTAGACTATTTGGAAAGATAATACGAAAAAAAATTGGAAAGCTAGGATCTTCCTTATGTTATCTCCTGTTTTGATAATTTCTTATGTATTTCACTGTTATTTTTAACTTATGCATTTTATTTTTGTTGTTGTTTTATTTCATTTCTAACTATAATTCAACTATTTTGACCCCAAAACAAACACCTAAACTTTAAACAAGACCAAATAACCAATCTTTTATCTCTTTTTAGGAAAAATGATATTTCCATATGTTTTGTACACAAATTACGAAAATGAGCGATTTTCGGGCCGACATGTAAAGACAAAAGGTCACGTGACTTTGTAACGGTAGGTCCGATTTTCAAAAAAATTGTTTTAAAAGATGCGCAAGACTCGAAAGAATAAAGTCATGAAGCGGCGGGGCGTCATCCGTATGCGTTTCCGAACAATCAGAAAAATCGCGGAGGGGGGGAACCATGATGGCCCCCCCGGCCTTATTAGGGTTAAAATCGGCTTGCGAAAGTAAATTGCTTAAATATCATCTTAATACGAGTTAAGACATTTTACTTACTTTTATTTTACCTTTTTATTTAAGCCAAATGCTAAGTAAAAGATTAACTTAAACAAAGTGTCGAACTGAATACCGGCCCGGTGTCTTAGCCTTTGCGTATTAAACGCACATTCACAATACCATGATTGTTTTAAAATTACACCGTTTATGAATAAGCGTGCTTTTGAGCTATTCATCATTCATAAATTAAGTGAGAGGTTTCATTTTCCTTACTGTTCCGATTACCTAAAGTTACCATAATTCAATAGCACTGAAAATATGATTTCTAGTAATTTTAGGCGTTCCATAATGATGTACCTACATAATTTGTGGGATGGGCAGAAACCTGATAGGTGCACCCAAGAAAGTAGGAAACCTTTCTATTTTTAAATACATTCCGCATTTCCTAGACATCGTCTGCGGTTAAAAATATTGCCCAAGGGGATCTTTAAGTAAGCAGTTTTATATACCTCATCCCGCATGTCAATGCTAAATAAATATGTATATATATATATATATATATATTAACAACATATGCCTGTCTAAATGTATATGCATGTGGCACTGTGAGCGTATCCATTGCTAACTTCACGTGCAACCATTGCGTCCTTGTCTTGCATAATACGCACATGTAGAGCTATGCCAAGTAAATATCTTTTGCTGCACTGCCCAGCCTTTTGAAAGCAAATTTCTATCCTGCAGTGTTGGCCAATCAGAGGCATTAAATATACATGTAGGTATATAGAATGAAAATTTTCGTTCAGAATTAATACCACGCACCCCCACACACACACACAGCCTCGAAAAAGAAATGTATATAGTTACCAATGCCGTCACACGTGACCCCGGCATCTTCAGGATGCCCACAGCTGTGAGATAGGTAACCGTTGTGTAGACAGAAGGCGATGTTTGACCAGGAAGATGAGAACAAATGGAGTGCCCGTCTCGAAAGATTTTCTCGAGGGACAGATATTCAGGATTAACTTGGCTTAACAACAAGAAATGTAACCCTCTCCAGCCATCAAATCCATCAACAGCTGCCCTTATCAGACCACAGATCCCCTCTGGCAATGAAATGTTACGCAACGCCTTCTGCTTCCCTAAGTTCTGTAAACACTCGGTCGTAAAAAAGGCTTAGAAGCCATGCGTTGCACCGCGAAAATGACGTCATACTCAGTGAAGATGTATATAGCTATAACATATAAAATACAGAATCCACAACATATGGCACAATGCAACCTTCTATTGGTTATCAAATGCTTTTGCTGTGCTCGGAAAACTGTACTGAAGACATAGCCGTTCTAACCAGCGAAATCGACCAAGGAAATCGTGAGTTGGAGTGAATGGAAGTTTCTCATCATCATGATTTTCTCAGCTAATTATTGACATTTTCCGCAAATTTCCGCAAATTGTACATAGCTAGGAAGGTAGTCCAAAGGTTTATCTCCCAAAGTACCTAAATGAAATTGTGTTATATATTTGCGCATTTGTTGAATGAGGGTTAGAAGTTGTCAATTCATCACCACTTTTCACTCCAGTACGGGCCGGCGACACATAAGCCGCCGTGCTCGCTGGGCTGGGCTGTGGGTGGAAAGGGAGGACTTCAGTGCTACCACTGCACTGTACCATTGAGTTGGGGATTAAGGGGATTACGGTAGGGGGAAAAAAGACGCGCGGTGCAACGGAAGGCTTCAAAGGACGGGCACTCCATTTGTCACATCTTCCTGGTTTGACTCAGATCCCCCGCAATTCACATTATCCAGGATAATTTCCCCTGTCCCTTCGCCAAAGTTTGCGTGGGTGTGATAAGCCAAAGCACGTGGATATCCCAGTGTGTGGCAAACGACGTGGGCGTCATCTAAATCCCAGCCATCGTCACACACTGTACCCCATGCACCTTGGTAGTAAACCTCAACTCTCCCTTCAAAGGATCCTCTTCCACCAACCAAACGGGTCCTCAGAGGTTCTGTAGGTATTAAACAATAAACATTAGCATTAGCGTAAAATGATTATCTTTTAAAATACATCAGTCACACCAACGAGACCTACACCAGACCCAAAAAAGGGCCCAAACAAGATATTGCAATGCCTCAAATGGCCAAGAATTGGTCGGTTTGGTGTCGGTTTGGTATTGTTTTGGCCATAGTATCCAGAAGGGTCACTTTCCAGCTTAACGTCGTATGGTCACTTATGCATTATCGGACTCATGAGTCAAAAGCAGGATATCTTTGGAATTAAGAAGAATGATATACATTGAAAGTTCAATGCATTTTGTATGAGTTGTCCTGTAATGCGCTTGTTACCAGCATGCCTAGCGACAAAGACGTACATTAGGTACGCATTATTTAATCAGTCGTAGAGACAAGTTTCTTAATATAGCCACTAATATACCTAAACCCTAACCCTAGGAGTGCAGCAATGAGCATCCATGCATAATGGGCGAAGGCCTATTATCGTTGTCCTTGAAATATTCCTGAGTATTTTTTTTTCTTCCAATTGAAGCAATGGTCATAGATTTTCGTAGAATGGATATGATTCATATATATGTTCATATTTATTTCCAAGCTGGAATGAATGACAATTTGAAGTGTCGGTGGATATTCTGTTTTGAAACCTAGTTATGCTAACAGGAGACTTACATTGCGAACACATTTTCATTTCATCGCTCACAAATTTTCGACAATTGCAAAGGTAGGAGGCGCGATGTGTCAGTGGTAGAGCAGTGGTCTTGTAACATGGAGGTCCCGGGTTCGAAACTAAGTCGATGCGTTGGTGCCCTTTGGTAAGGCATTAATCCTCATTAACAAGTCCCTCGGAGGGGACTTAAAGCCGTCGGTCCCATGGTTGCTTATTAACAAGCATACACATGCTTTCTTAGCAGTCAGGAGAAAAAAGGTAAATCAGCAATTATAAGTTAGACTTCTTGCAATGTTGTTGTTGATTCACAGCGCCCCCTTGTTTTTTTAATTGAATACCTTCAAAATTTCGGACATTAACTTTTTGACAGACTTCACTGTTTATGTTTCGTCTTTACCACGGCGAATCGCCTCCTGCTCTAACTACCCTTTTTAAGAAAAACAAAGACGTACATTCTTATCCAACAAGACTGTCAAATAAGTTTCACCAATCCAATCCAAAAACCGCTACGGCACATAAATCAATTATACATAGTGGCCCGGACATATGGAATTCCCTGCCTTTGGATCAAATGAATATTCCCTCAGAGTTTGCATTCAAAGCAGCTGTGAAAAAAACTGCTCTCCCAATGTATTTTTTAATCGTGAATGCGTATGTCTTCTTTAGTAGCAACGATATGTGCAATCATCTGTAACTCCTTCTCACTTCGACCCCCGAGGATTAAAATACCCCCCTGTTCATTAAAGGGAAGTCCACCCTGATACTAGGTTGGTTTTAATAAAAGCAGAATATTTTCCTCGGGGGTGTGATTGTCCAAAGGGGTAATTTTCAGGAAGGGGTAATTGTCCTCTGGTGGTAATTGTCCACGGCGGGTAATTGTCCACGGGGGTGGTTGTCCTGCGGGGGGGGGGGGTAACTTTCCGGGGGTAATTTTCCGGGTGTTGATTGTCCAGGGGGTAATTGTTCTGATACGTTCATATGGGTATATAGAATGAAGATTTTCATTCAGAATCAATACCAACCCCCAACATACACAAACCCTCGAAAAAGGAATGTATATAGTTACCAATGCCGTCACACGTGACCCCGGCATCTTCAGCATGCGCACAGTCGTGAGTTAGGTAACCTCTGTGTTGACAGAAAGCGATGTTCGACTCAGATCCTTCGCAATTCACATTATCCAGGATAATTTCCCCTGTGCCTTGGCCAAACTTTGCGCTTTGGTAAAAAGCCGAAGCACGTGGATATCCCAATGTGTTGCAAACTACATGGGCGTCATCTAAATCCCAGCCATCGTCACACACTGTACCCCATGCACCTTGGTAGTAAACCTCAACTCTCCCTTCAAAGGATCCTCTTCCACCAACCAAACGGGTCCTCAGAGGTTCTGTAGGTATTAAACAATAAACATTAGCATTAGCGTCAAATGATTATCTTTTAAAATACATCAGTCACACCAACGAGACCTACACCAGACCCAAAAAAGGACCGAACAAGACCGCAACGCAAAACCAGTCTTCTTAGGGTCAGATTGATGTCAATTTATGTGATTAATTTTCCATTTTTAATTCAAATCTTTAGAGATCAGCCATACAATTATCTACAATAACACACTTAGTATCTTCTGCTTTTATTTTGGAGATTCACTAACGGAACAAAGTGGGAAAATTTTAACATTGTTGTGACTGGTCTGGTGGTAATTTTATGTGTTCAGGTCCATACAGTCCCATACTATCATCTACGACTGGTGAAGGATACTTGAACTTTTCGACTTTTGGGAGTTTTACTCCCATGAATGACATTATACACCCATTCATGACTTCTATTTGTGTGCATGTATACTATCATATTACTGTATATTCACCATTCATCAACCTCAATTGAACTGATTTTGATTCTACAAATTTTACTGTAACTTTCAAAATGGCGCCTGGTCCAGACAAAATGGCGCCAATCGTCGACGAGAGCTTCATTGGTGATGTTACAGGCAAGATTACAACCAACAAAGCCTTCCGAAGATCTATTCAGGACATATTAAAGGAAGCTGCTCAAAAAGAGCTTGCCTCTTTGTATGACACAATAAATATTGAACAACAAGAGGGGCGTATTCTTGACCTTGAAAAGACAGTCGAGACAAAATCCAAGGAGATTGGCGCACTGTCTTCTGAGCTGGAGAAGCAGAAAGGAGAGATAATGGATCTGCAAAGGACGGGAAACGAGCTTAAACAAACCTCGAGCCGGAATTGCATCCGGGTCTTCGGCGTTCCTGAAAAGCAGGGACAGAATACAACTGAGCTTGTGTGTAAAATCGCGAAAGAGAATCTTGGCATTGATCTACGACAACCAGAGCTTGATCGATCACATCGAGTCGGCGAGCGAAACAATGGAAAGGAACAAAACTCGAAAAAGAAAGAAAGTCGTAGTCAAGATCTCACGAAGAGAGATCGGGAGCTGTTGCAGGACACGAGGAAACACTATAAGGTGCTCACAGCTTGGACTTCAGCATGACGGGTAATAGCCCTGCTTCGCGCTACCAACGGAAAGACAATAACGAGGGGAATCAGAGACTATTATGACACATGGGTTCTAGACACTTATCAGAAAAATTGTTAGGGGACAGTAACTTTTGTGTGCCTTTTTTCTGACATATTTTTTCCCCTTCATATTCACATAATTTTTCGTTTAATTTGGTGTTGTTGTTGTTTTTATGATAACATATCCCTGTACCAGTTGTAATAAACCTGTAAGGAAAAACCAGAGAGCTCTATCATGTACCAGTTGTTCAGAGTGGGTACATCTATCATGTGGTCACGTTTCAAAACAAAGGTATGATAATGTAAACGATCCGTTTGAAAATTAGCAATGTCCCAAATGTTTATTTTGTCATTTACCATGTAGGGATGAGGAGTCATGTAGTTATCAAGATGGAGATGAGGAAATTAGTAAAATATATGATGTTAATTCTATTAATCAAAATAATATTTTCCGATATTCATGTTCCAGATTTTCCAAAACAAAAAGGAATCAAAATAGCCCATTTGAATATAAGAAATTTTCTTTCTGATAACCCGTATGATTTGTTAAGTTTATCGGAAACCTGGACAGATGAGAATATTTCCGACGAAATGTGGCTATACATGGCTGTTAATTAGAAAGAAAGAATATGGGAGATAAAGGTGGTGATGTAGGTTGTTATATAAAAGATAGCATGAAATACGTTAGAAGGTCAGATTTTGAATACACGGATTTAGAATTAATGTGGCTTGAAATATAGCGTATAAATGCTTCTTCACTTTTTGTAGTTATCTTATATCGAAAACCACACAGTACTAATTCCTATTTCGGAATGCTAGAAGGTGAGCTTGAAAAAGTTTTCTCATTATCCAATAATATTATGCTCTTGGGTGATTTTAATTGTAACATGCTTATCAAAAATAATCTCTTAAAGAGGGTTAAAGATTTATGTGCATCGCTGCAATTGTCTCAGATTATTGAAGAGCCAACAAGGGTAATCACCCACAGCTGTAGTTTAATTGACTTAATACTTGTGTCAAACTCTATACCAATAACACAATCTGGTATGAAATGTATTGGTTTTAGCGTCCATTCCTTAATTTATGCGGTTGTTAAAGGAAAGTGTCCACTTATAAAATCTAAGATTAGCAGGTTTAGATTTTCTTTTTTTATTTTAAGAGAATGACTTTTAAAAAGTCTTGAATGCATTGAAATGGAAAAAGTATTTTTCTGATAATTGTGTTGAAGAATTATGGAATGATTTCAAGGTAACTTTTTCAGAACTAAGTAACGAACATACACCATTTGTGTCAGTAAGAAGGAAGCAGAATGATGCGCCGTGGATTACGGACGAAGATATATTATTAGCGCGTTAACGTGATTATCATAAAAGGAAATAGCACATGTTTAACTTTCATTTTCATTCGGAGAAATAGCATTTCCGTAATAAAGCAAATGATCTTAATAAAACATTGAAAAATGAATATTGTCATAAGGCCTTTACAGATTGTGGAAACGATATAAATGAGAATTTGAAAATTTTGAAAAATCCTTTGCCAAATAGGAAAGAGACAAAAAAATGGCCGACACATTCAACAAAGCCTTTAATGATATAAGTAATCAGTTGGGAAATGGAACTCAACGACTTGTTACAGATATTAGTTCTTTGCATGCTTTACATGAATCACAAGAGGTGTTTCGATTCAAAGAGATACCTGTCGATTTTGTGAAAAAAATTAATTACGTAAAATAGATTGTAAAACAGCTGCTGGGGTTGATGGTCTTCATCCAAAGTTAGCAGCAGATTATGTAGCAGGGCCCTTATTTACTCAATCTGTCCTTAAAGACATCGGAACGTCCTGCGTATTTTATGACAGCACGAATCACCTATTCATAAAGGAGGGACATTGAAACTTGGCAATTTTCCACCAATATCAATTTTACCACTGTTGTCTAACATATTAGAGAAGGCAATGCATAGGCAATTGTATAACTATTTAAACGAATATAATCTGCTGTCATATCAACAATCAGGTTTCAGACCATTACACTCCACGGCAACGTGTGTCACAGATATTGTAGATTATTTATTTGATAACATGAATACAGGTCAAATAACTGGTGGTATTTTCCTAGATTTGAAAAAGGCTTTAGATGTTATTCTGCTTAAATTTATTTTTGCTAAAATGCTATATTATGGTTTAAATGATGAGGAAAAACTCTTGGTTTAAATCATACCTTACAGGAAGGAAACACTGTGTTGTCGTTCAAGGCTGCAGTAGCGAATATTTAAATGTTAAAACTAGGATACCGCAAGGATCAATCCTCGGCCCTCTCATTTTTTTTCTTATTTATTAATGATGTATGTAATTTGAATCTGCATTCACTCTCAAAATTATCTCTGTATGCAGATAATACAGTGATATTTAATAATGATGTTAATTTTACTCAAGTTCAGAGATGATTTTAAACTTATTGATAAATGGTTTTAAATTAATGGCATGCGTATACATCCAGATAAAACAAAGGTAATGGCTTTTGGCTCTAAAAGAAAATTGTCCAATAAATTTTTGTCAGTGAAATATAAAGATAAGTTAATTGAATATGTTGATACTATAAAATGTTTGGGGGTGACATTAGACTCATTACATTAGTTGTCGTGGTCAAATCATATTTCAAATGTTTGAAGTAAAATATCACGCTCTATTGGGTGTATACGGCGTATAAAATATCTGGTAACTCATAAAATTCTTGTGAATCTGTATTACTCCCTTATTTTACCCTATATCGATTAATGCTGTACAGCATGGGGAGGGTCGGGGTGCTCATAAACATTTCTAACAAAGATTCAAAAGTTACAAAATAGATATGCAAGGTTGGTTATAAAAGCTAATTGGTATACATCTCAGTGTAATCTTTTAATTAGTCTTAGTTGGCATTCTGTTGAACAAAGAATAAGTACCAGTATGGTGTCCTCACATATAAAGTCTAAACGGAAACAGTTCTACTGTACATGGAATCTTTGGTCACCATACGCCGAACCCACTTCTCTACCTGCTATTCTTTAATCTGTCCTCTATTAATTTCCCAACCAAAAAAAGATTACAAAAAACGGTAGTTTTCTTTAACATAGCTCCCTCTTTTTACAATAAACTCCCAAAAGATGTTAAGACAAGCTCCTCTCTTTCAATCTTTAAAAAGAAATGTCAAGTACATGTAGTTATGATTGTGATGTAATCACATGGCTGTTACGCCATATTACCTGTTTATTTTTTTCCTAACTTTTGTAACTCTCGCAATTTTATTGTTTATATATGTCACTTTTTATTTGTATATTTATATTTTTCTAGTATTTCTTGTTAAACGTTTTTTTTTTTTTTTTTTGTTCATGTATTTTGTTTGTTCCAGCAGGGCGTCATTGTAAAGTATTTTTTTAAAAACTGATTGACCTCCCTGCTTTTTAAAGAAGACATGAATAAATAAATAAATAAGAAATTGCAAAGCCTCAATGGCCAATAATCGGTCCTTATTCCCCAGCATGCCTAGCGACACAACGTTTTGATTAAAAGCCCCAGGCGCACAAACCGCTTTGGTGAAATATCCCGCATGGCTGCTTGACCTGATCTTGTAATAAATGTTTTGAAGACATTCAAACAAAATCAGTTTTGTCGACTTTCAACAACACGACCTATGGGCTTGCAAACAAAAATGGAGCAAGATCCACAGCACATAGCATAAAGTGTTTAGTTGCTCTATAAAAGGCAAACGATCCAAATTATAATTTGTACAAGAAAAAAAACATTCATGATTCACTTTTCTTATCCCATTCTAACCCTTCCCTCCCCCCCCCAAAGTAAAATTTGTATGTCTAATTTTTGCAAAAATTGAACATCATAACAATAAACAAATTGTCGATGGCTATTGGAAAGTATTCTTAAACTAGACAAACAAATAAAGCAGTGTCCTTTATGATGATGATTTGAATTCATGTTCCGTTAAAAAAAAAAATGTTACTACCTATTTGCCTAAATAATGCCGTATATACCGTTCCTTTCTTACCAACAGAAATTAGAAGCAAGGGGGATATATAGAGGGCCCTACCAAGACGAAAATCCAATCGAAACCAATTGAACACCAATTGAATTTTCAATTGGTTTCAATTGGTTCCGATTTGTTTTAATTGGTCTCAATAGGTTTTAACAGGTTTCAATGGGACTTTAATAGGACTTCCGTTGGTTTCAATTGGTCCAGATTGACCCCATTGGACCAATTGGCCAAATTGGCCCAATTGGTCTAGGCCCCATTAGACTTTAATGGGACCTCAATTGGTTTCAATTGGACCAATTGGCCATATTTTGGACTTCAATTGGTCCAATTGAAACCAACTGAAAACCTTTTAAAATCTAATGGGGCCAATTGGTCCAATTGAAATCCCATTAAAGTCGAATGGGGCCAATTGGTCCAATTGAAACCAATTGAAATCCTATTAAAGTCTAATGGGGCCAATTGGTCCAATTGAAACCAATCAAAACATGTTAAATCAGAATATTAAAATATACCTTGCACAACAAAAAAAAATTATACATGATATGTCTTATTGAATGAAATCAATATTTTATTACCACTGGTGGCATCTTTGATGTTTCTGTAATAACATATTGAGAACTATTGCCATCAAATAATAAACTTTTAGGAGGAGAACATTATAATTGTAGCATGTAAACACAGTGTACTAAACTGACAATGCGAAGTGTTTGAGGAAATGATGTTGCTACTGTCACAAAAGTTATATTACAGCGGAGCTTCAGTAGACTCTTTTTATATTAATCTCCTTAGGAACAGCAATGAAATAATAAGTTTGGAAGTTGGGAACAGAAAATCATTTTATTATAATGAGAGCTTAGTTATATCTGTGTTCTTTTGAGAGTGCAATGCAATGCACTCTTTCTCTATTACTTTAAAATAACAGCTCTATCAGACTGTCCCAAAATTACCTTGAAATTGTAACCAACATCTACTTACTGGTACTTTTTTCTAGCTAGCTCTTACAGCAACTATAGATGTTTTATTCACCCCTTCACACTTCTCAAGTTAACTTTTCAAACTCTGTTGCAAAATATGACAAAAAATTAATAAATTAGTGGTTGCAAATTAAAATCTATGTTTCATGAAAATGCCATGCAATATATACTGAATTATTTTTTGCTTTCTGTTTTTATTTCCAAGCTAACTTTTATTCGCCTCTCTTATTTTGCATGGCAATGAATATGTCTAATTGTGACTCATTTAACACAGAGAAAAGTTGTGACCATGCACTTCTATCTGAAATTTGAAAATTCTGTAGCGTAACCCACTTTATGTGTTGCATAAAATTGCATAAAAGTCTTGGACAATTTTAATGCTTGATGCCAACTGCAATACATGTTCTTTTAAAGTTTGGAAACACAGGAAAATAAATGGGGAAACTTCAACAGTCTGTAGGAAAACCTTTCAAAATGATGCCTCCGGAACCATTTTGTAATAAAGAAAGCTTTAATTTATTACTGGATCCAGAAATATGTACGTATATGTATACATGTATATCATAGAAGTGGTCCTTTTATAGTGAGAGCTTGCTGTACCACAGAAATTACATACCTCTGCAAGTGTGCAAATAGAGGACAGTTTTGATGGTTTATAAACATTCCACACATTTTGTTTTAACAATCAAAGCCTGCACATATTATCGCGCATGAACATTGTATTTCATGCAGAATATAAACATGATTCAAGTTCAGATTTCTCTTCTTCTTTTTTGCCTTTGTTCCTGGACTTGGATTTTTCCCACCATTTTCATTCCTATTCATTTTTGTTTCTGGACTTTTGATTTTCAGTCCTTGATATAAAAATTCATAATTTACAGAAAGCTCTTTGAATATTTCAAGTAAAAAAGTATCTAATTAGCAAAAGAATTTGCTAAGTACTCTATTGTTTTAATGACCTTGAACTGATCCAATACGATGGAATTGTAACAATTTCCCCAAAATTAAATACACATTAGCGAATGACAACTATAGAAACTAAGCTGTATTAAACTCAATGTGTGTTTGTTGTCATCTAGTGGCAGAGAGCGAAAACTTTATTTTCAAATTCAAACGGCGGCATCTCAACAGACAACAGCGCATTTCAATCATTACTTTGCCATTTCGCCAGATTTGTCTTCCTTTAAAAACCTACAGTATGGGTGATAAGGGTTAGATTTAAACCAGGAAAGTATTCCAGAGCAAGAATTAAACAAAATGAGGAAGGATCAAAGCAGATTTATCAAGTCTTATAGGTCTATAGTACATGTAGCTCAGCTCAGACAGTACTATCAGTGTCATAGTCCCTCACAGCCACTCATGTGTGGGGGAAATAGCCGGTCTGCAGAATACGATCAACTTTGCTTTGCACTGGACTGCTAGCTGCTGGAGATGGAGCTACTTTAAAGATCATCATTTTGTCCAGGAGGTGAGTAATACAATTACACATAATTCAATACAGAATTGTGTTTGCTTTCTGTACAAATTAGAAAATTTGGTTAAGTATTCTAATGTCTAAATCTTACTTTTTGAGTTTTGCAAATTCAGTTCATGAAAAAATCCAAACACAGTGAAATTACCGATCGCAATTGATGAAGATCGTACTCGTAGATTTTATCCCCTATTATATCCCGCATACTAAGAATCTTGCAATCTGATTGGTCTAAACGAGGTCACATGATCAATGATAGATTTACCATCACTTCATTTCCGTGAGCTAGGGGTGTGATAGTACTTTTGTACAGTACTTTTGTCACGATTGATAGTATTTTTTTGCTGCTGCCCCACTTGCCCATTGAATAAGCATAGCAAAGTAGGTTACGCGAAATGTCAGTCAGTGTACGAAAGCAATCGATAGAAACGCTACTGATATCTGCTGAAGCTAAACTGTCTGCAGAATCAGAATGCCTAGCGAAAACCTAGTTCTTTTAATTAGGTTTATGTAAAATTCACTTTAAATAGACCTTATTGCCGATGTGGGATATAAAACAAATATTAACCTCCTTTACTCTGGCAAAGTCATGCATAACTATCATCGCCTCGGTGATGATAGTTTGTACCATTACCCTCGTAGTCGGTTAATATTTGCTTACTGTACTGCATCTATGACAGTATGTCTAAATATAGTCACTTATATCTGCGTACCTAAGGCTTTTAATTGGAAGTGAAAAATCAAACATGAAATGTTGAATCTAAATAGGTCTAGGTCTAGAGTCTTAGATTTAGACTTAGAGAATGGGATTTCTAATACTAGTTCACAAATATTTTAAGGCAGTGTAGACTAGATTCCGCCACATGCTCGTGCTGGCCGCATGGTAAAGACAAGTGAACGCATTCATAGTGGCAATAGCATCTCCATTCATACACAGGATTTGCACCCATTTTGTTAACTCCAGCCTCCAGGGAGCTCCGCCGCCGAAGGCGTCGGAGCTCCAGAGCCTGCATAGGAAACGATTCAAACAGCGGGTTGGGTCACATTTTTTTCGAAATGTAAAGAAGTAGTAATTACAATTTTGACTTACAATGTTTTTCGACTTCTCTGGGCATCTTTCCAACCACTTGAAATTATATTTTGAAGAAGTCTTCGTTGGGAAAAGGGGGGCTTGCAACGAACAGTCACGTATCACGTATCACGTTCACGAGCATGTTTTGCGCCCTTTCGTGAAACAGGTCACCCAAATCTACAAAGTGTTTGATTTGATTTTTTTATTTGATTTTTCCTTCTTCTGCATTCATGTAAGTACACAGTTTTTCGATAACAATAATAATATGAAGTACAATAAGTATTTTTCTGACAATGAATCATAAATAAGCAAAGATATGTATATAAAAAATTGTTATTTTCAAAAACGAAATGATAAACTGTCATAGATACCAAATTTCCTCAAACATAAAATATTATAAAAATATTTGCGGAAGGACTGTCATTGTAAGCAGTTTGCTTGATAACATGACAGCCCCAGAAAAAAACTCATGAAATAGATTAACACATTTATTAAGCAGAACGGATAGGTAATTTAAAATACAAACTTTGATGATGGTGATATTGACAATGCAGATGAGGATAATGATGAGAATGATGATGAGGATGATGATAAAGATGATGATGATGATGACGATGATGATGATGATGACGATGAAAGAAGAGATGACATTATGATAAAGACTGAAGAGTTGACACAGAAATTTTATCTTGAATATTTTGATAACAACATAATTTTAACATTGGCTTTAAATGAGTAGAGGGAGCAACAGAGTTCCATAGGTCAGGACCATGGTGTGTTATGGATCTATGGGCAATAAGTAATTTCGGGTTTACTAAATTAAAATTTGAGGAGTTACGGGTAGGGTAAGAGTGAATGGTTTTATTCATAGTGTAAAAGTTGTGAAATGACAGAGGCAGCATATTATTTGAATACTTAAACATTATCAGTAAACTTTGTAGCGAATTTATGTCGAATACTGTTAGGGTTTTCAGTTTATAAAATATTGGACCTGTGTGAGATAAATATGGTGAACCAGTACATATACGAAGGGCTTTCTTTTGCAACAAATAAATAGAGTTGATTTTAGTTTTGGCGCTGGTGGCCCATACTAAGTTGCAATATGTTATATACGGTAATATCAATGAATTATAAAGCATAACAAGCGTATGACTTGGGATTAATTTCTTCATTTTATATAATAAACCAACATTCCTAGAAATAGAAGTCGTGATATGACGTATATGTTCATTCCAATTCAGATTTTCGTCGATAATGACACCCAAAAATGTTGTTGTTCTCTTTCTTTCGAGAGGGATATTGTCGATAATTATGTTGTAAGGAAAGTCAATGACATGATAATTTGCGTGCTTGAAATACATGAAATTTGTTTTATCGATATCAAGGGATAACTTAGTGCATTGAAACCATAGCGATAATTTGGTAACTCATTATTAAGTGTATTTACTAGGGTGTTTAAATTATGATGTGAACAGCAGATGTTCGTGTCATCAGCAAATAACACAAATGAAAATAAAGGTGTTGTATTGGTTAAATCATTAATATATAATAAAAGAAGCAAAGGGCCTAAAATTGATCCTTGAAGAACTCCACATTTGGTAGGCAAGAAATTAGACAAAACATCATTATACACTACATATTGTTTTCTGTTAGATAAATAGCTCTCAAACCATGACAGTGCAACTCCACGAATTGCATAACGGTAAAGTTTTTTCAGTAAAATTTGGTGGTCCAGTGTATCAAAGGCTTTTGATAGATCCATAAATACTCCTATTACATGTTCTTTATTGGACATAGCATTCGTTATTTTATCATATAATTGTACTAAAGCTTGGTCGGTTGAATGTCCTTTTCTGAAACCATATTGATTTAGATTTAGGAAATGAAAAGTATCTAGAAACTTATAGAGCCTATTGTAAATAATCTTTTCTAGGATTTTGGATATGCTGGGAAGAATAGAGATAGGCCTGTAATTACTAATTTCGTGAGGATTTTCTTTTTTTGAAACAGGATTTACCTTAGCAATTTTCAAGGACTCGGGACATTTCCCGTATTAATTGATATATTAAAAATGTGAGTTAAAGGACAAGCGATAAAGTGTATGACTTGTTTAAGAAGGAAAGAACTAATTCTATCGTGACCCTGTGATTTACTTAATTTGAGATTTTTTGTTATTTCGGTTATTTCATTAGGATCAGTGGGATTAAAAAACAGTGATGAATTTGAGGGTTCAGGAAGAAATTTAGTAAAATTTTCGTTCGGTGTATTAAGTCTATTTGCTAAATTATGTTCTATGTTTACAAAATAGGAATTAAAGGTATCGGCTACATCTTGAGACTTTATAACTGTATCATCTATTGTAAAATTATCATTTGGCAATTGTTTAGTTTTCTTTCCAATCAAATCATTAATAATCCCCCAGGTAGAT
The DNA here is from genome assembly GCA_037976565.1 of Mesocentrotus franciscanus. Taxonomy (NCBI): domain Eukaryota; kingdom Metazoa; phylum Echinodermata; class Echinoidea; order Camarodonta; family Strongylocentrotidae; genus Mesocentrotus; species Mesocentrotus franciscanus. The sequence continues at coordinate 25,323,912 of CP137678.1, forward strand.
TTCATATTTGATTTCACTCTATTAAGTTTGTCGGAATAGTAAATTTTACGAGAATTTCTAATTATGCTAGTTTTCCACTTAACATAGCCTGCGTCTATGAACAAGGGAAGGGGCACGTTAATTAACACACAACGCAGGCTGCAGTCATCCGCCTGGGTGGGATTCGAACCCGGGATCTTTGGTTCGACAGGCAGACGCTTTACCGACTGAGCCAACTCGCCTCCCTCATTGGCGCCATCACCTTAATAGCATGAAACTCGTTAGATCAGGTTGAAAAAATAAATGAATAAATATAAAGAGCTGGGGCCAGAATATTACCTTGTTATATCAGATCTCTTAAGTTTCCACTGTATTTGGTCAACTGATAAGTGATGGCGATCGATTACCGGGGACCGATTGCCCTTTTGTTTCAATGTGGCCTAATTGGGACCAATTTGTTTCAATGGGGACCAATTGCCAGTTGGTTTCAATGGGGACCAATTGCCAGTTGGTTCCAATGGGGACCAATAATTGCCAGTTGGTTTCGATGGGGACCAATTGCCAGTTGGTTTCAATGGGGACCAATTGCCAGTTGGTTTCAATGAGGTGCTATTGCCAATTGGTTTCAATAGGTACCCATTGTTTCATTTTCCATGTACTCCTAATTGCCAGTTGGTATTCAATGGGGATTCAATTGGATTTTCGTCTTGGGCTATTAGTATTACTTTCTTTATAGGAAGCTGCAACATTGAAACCCGATTAGAGTAAACATGAGAATTGGGAAGCTACATGTAGATACAAACCCTGAATCATGTACTGGCATGGTATGGTTTGTCCGTCCTTTCGCATAATTATGTAAACATGAAAGTGACCCCTCGACCCTTTTACAGCTCACCTCCCTCGTTTCAGGCAGGGCTTACCGTATTGATGCACACACAAATAGACGATCTTACCAAGGATAGCATATAGATCGTTGTACGTGTAATTTCTTTATTCCACAGAAAGCTTCTAGTATGGGGCTGTTTATTGATGGAGTATTTTGATGATAAAAAAATGAGTGCATGCGTTGATTTATTGAAACACGAGAGAACTCCTCTTCAAAATAAAATTATAATACGATTCACAAATAAATTTTTGAGATGGAAGAGAAATGTTCAATACGGAGCCCGAGAGGGGACATGCATAAACATTTTTTTTCAGTAAGTCGTTCCCACCACTTATAAGTCGTTCGCACCACTTATAAGTCGTTCGCACCACTTATAAGTCGTTCGCACCACTTATAAGTCGTTACCACCACTTATATAAGTCGTTCGCACCACTGATAAGTCGTTCGCACCACTTGTAAGTCGTTCCCACCACTTATAAGTTGTTTCCACCACTTATAAGTCGTTCGCACCACTTATAAGTCGTTCGCACCACTTATAAGTCGTTCGCACCACTTATAAGTCGTTACCACCACATATAATTCGTTCCCACCACTTACTAACTCGTTGTAATTGTGACATATGCGACATTGACGTACTATTATACCAGTGCCGTACCAGTGCCATGTAATCAGCCGTAGCTAGGCCCTTCAGCCAATAAAATGTAGTGTTATGGTAAGTTCACAATGAAATTCCAGTTATAAATTCACCTAATGTATAGAATGTGTGTTTTTCGTCATTTTTTCCAAATATTACGAATATTATGGTATGGCGCGTGTCTGTACACTGTACACCTGGAGCCGTGACCATGGTAGCGTACAGAATGACGATGTACTTCGAAGGCGAAATCTAGTCGCTAAAATCAATGCTTTCCCTGATCCAATGACGTAAACTCTTCAAGAGTACATGTATTTTGATGTTGGTAAATACATTGTGCAATTTTGACCCAGTTTGTTACAACGGAACATGGGATATCAGTGGGGTACAAAACTGCATTGCGTCACTTTTCCTTGTGGATTTTTTTTTCTGCTTTAGACATAGTAAAATAAAGTGCATATATATTGTAGAACTTCGTGTTGAAGATTAAAATCTTGACAAAAATTGCCTTAAAAACATTTTATTGCTGTTTTATGATTTATTCTAGTAATTACCTACATTTAAGTACTAGGCCTACGTAATAATGACGATCACAAAAGAGAAGAGGAAACTTAAGCCATTGGGCGCTTATAAAATCAGCTGCACAGGAGATTACTCACATGGTTATTAATCTGTTGGACAATATACTCTTTTTATGGCACTTGTGGGGCACCAAATTCTCAATTTATTCTTCCTTGCAGCACTTTGAGCATGGAGAACCTGCTCCAGTTCCTGATAAATCATGGAGTATAGGAGGAATTTCTCAAAAAGATGTTAGAAGATAAGGTAAGCAGTCCAACTTGATTTAAACCATAAGGCCACAAATAGGGGTCCACTTTATCGAAAATGCAATTTGGCACAGCATTTCAGAATCTGTCGTCTTTTTTTTCCCTCTGAATACTCATGATATATATATATATATATATATATTTGTGAACAAGAAACCGTTTTATTAATTAATATAACGTATTATCCTTTAAAAATTGCCCTTTTTTATCCAAATCTTTGAGGCTTACTTGAAATTATATTATCCTATTGCCTAAGGGAGCTGTAACCAGGGGGCAAAGCAGGTTTTTGAGAGATGGAATGTTGTAAACGTTGGGTATCAATGTGTTTAGGGCACCTCCATGCACAATTTCTAGATGGACTAGGTCTTCCAAATGACCCCTAACTTTCCTGACAATGTCAATAATTTTATATTCAAATAACCAATGTGTGTATTTTTCTCTCCCTACCCAGATGTTGTTTGATTAAGTGCAGTTACAACAACAAGGGAGGAGAGCCAGTCATGAAGATACCTCACCCAATATGTCCGAGCTCTGGATCGCAAAGGACTTGAGAAGCTTCTGTACTTCATCACTTGTTCACAAGTCATGAGCGTATCGAAAATAACCATTCAATCTACAGAAATAGAGGGCTTGGCCAGAAGGCCAGTAGCTCACACAACACGTGGGCCTAAACTTGAACTTCCCTCTAGTTACCCAACCTATCGTGAATTCCGACAAGAATGGGATGCAGTATTAAACTCTGGGTATCTTAAAATGGACTGTGTCTGAATGATGCTGTTCTTTTTAGTGTTTTTGATGTCTTTGCCTAACCAAGAGTAATTAATACATGAATGTAATTACACTTCTTAGGCTTCTACACTTTATCGTAAACCAAGATTTTTAATAATTGCACTTCTTAGAATTTTTAAATATTATATCCATCATAACATATCAGTTATACTAATGATTCAATGTACAGTAGAAGCTGGATAATTACAGCAATATTCTTGGGCCCAGGATTTTTTGTTTGTCAGAACAGATATTTGTTATACCAATGGAAATAACAGTAAACTGGTCTGAAGAAAACTTTTATGACAAATATTTAGTGAGATCGGATTTGGATCGAGTTTCCATTTTATGTTGTAACTGAATTTCAAATGTTTACATTTTATGGTCATAAAATCTTGGATAACAATCTCAAACTTATTAGGTCCAGCCAAATGCATTGAAAATGCATTTTGTCAACACATATTAACATTACCTTTTTCAAGAGCATCTTGAATATTTGTTTGCTTTGAAGTTTAATGGAAAATGGTTTACTGTATACTATCTTGGTTGTTGTTCATGCCTTTCTCCATACTTTTTTCTTGAATTGGTAGTGTTGTATAGAGTGTTTGATGATTCTGCTTTTTAACAAATTTTCATTATGTTGTTACTGAGGTGCATTTCATGACCTTTTCCTAGAAAGTTAGCAAAGGAATGCTGTTGTTCGGCGACCTCAAAACATGGATATTTAGGATATGTAATGTTTTGCTATTGATTTTGTTCCTAAGTAAAGGTAGATAATAAATTAATGTACAAGTACATGTGCTCTCCACAAAGAAAAGCATTTTCTCCAGGCAGAATAAAAGTTATTGCAAAATGGTAAAGCTAAATGAGAAATTTCAAATAGAACTTTGATCAAAATGAGTTTCAAATTACTAAATATATTAAGTAGATTTCAAAATTATCACACTTTGAAAAGCGCTTAGGAAACCTAATTGTTTTGGGGTGCTTAATGTACCTTCTTCTTGAATCCCTATGGGACTCTGATTTAATGCCATGTGACTATGATTGTTAGATGGTACATTTAGAAAGATGCTATTCATTTTACTGCATTTTGGGAAGTGTTCATGCCTTCTTCCATATGTTTTAGGTCGTCCACAAGCCTGGATATTCGTCCATCTCTATGTCCGTCCATCTGTCTGTATGCATGGATATGCACATACCTAAAAACCACACTCGCACAATGTCAGTGCGTCTATTGAGTTCAAACTTCTAACGTTATTTGAGGCCATCGTCTTATCACAGTTTTCGGAAAAGGCAAAAGGGCATGACGGCTTTGGACACTGTCCATATTTTTTCTTAGGGGTATGAAGGGTGTTTGATGCAGTGCATCCAACTGTTATTAAGGTTTGCTCTGTTTATTTACAATGTGTTATGTTTTCGACTTGCAATTGAATAAAACTTTGCATAACTTTGAATATTTTTGTTTGTTTCTTATCCCGCTAGTTACTCCCACTCAGCACACTTACTCCCTAGGACATTTACCTTCAGGACAATTACCGTCCAGGACCTTTACCCCCGGACAATTTCCCTCTCGGACAATTTCCCTTCAATTACACCAAAATTATCCCCCCAACCAGGTCAGTTACTTAGACTTAAATGGATATTGTGATGGTGATGATGATGGGGATTATGAGAATAATGACGACAGTGGTGGTGGTAGTGCATATTATGAGGATAACAATGCTCACAAATTATGATGTTAGTATGCTGATGATGCATGGTGATGAAGTTCATAATAATGAGTTTTAGTGAAGACGATGGTGATAGCACCGATTATGACAATTTATAAGAGTGATGATGATATTTATGGTAATAATGTTGGTGGTGATGGTGCTGTTGATAATGGTTATGCGAGATGGCGATGATGTTAATTAGCAAAATAATTTGCAAAATATGGCGACAAAAGACACTAACAAAAGAATAGGTAAATTTATAACTAGAACGCCATTGTGAACTTACCATAACACTACATTTCATTTGCTGAATAGGTCTACTACTAGAGCCTACGGTTTCGGCGGGAACGAGTTAGTAAGTGGTGGGAACGACTTATAAATGGTGGAAACGACTTATAAGTGGTGGGAAAGACTTGTAAGTGGTGGGAACGACTTGTAAGTGGTGCGAATGAATTATCAGTGGTGGTAACGACTTATAAGTGGTGGGAACGACTTATAAGTGGTGCGAACGACTTATAAGTGGTGGGAACGACTTATAAGTCGTTACCACCACTTACAAGTGGTGGGGACGACATATAAGTGGTGGGAACGACTTACTAAAAAAAAATGTTCATACATGTCTCCTCTCGGGCTCCGTAGTTCAAACAAAGGAGGCAATTCATTATTTTTTCCGCTCAGAACACTGCCATCGTCACCATCATCCTCTCTCTCTCACTCTCACTCTCTCTGTCTCTCTCCCACATCGTTTTGAGCGTAAGTTGTTTCCATAGGAGCGTCGGGAGAATTTGAAAACTTTGTGTGCCTGCTAACGCAGAGATAAATACAAGTTCACATATGCAGGAGGGGCTAGCTGGAGAAATGTAAGTAAACACAACAACCGGCTGATTGTTATAATGCGGTAGTTGTTAGTAGAGCGTTTTCGCTTGTGTAGTGTGGGTTTGGCTTTTTCAGTGTGAATGAATTGCCCACCTAGAGGATTATGTCAGGTTCTTGACGAAAGAGGGAGCCAAACAAGCCAAAGAGCCCATCAGTTACAGAAATCGATGTTTATTTTGCTTTTGTCTCCGCAGTTACACAATTTCTTTCAAATTCCATTAGCAAGAGTCTTTTATTTGTACTGCTTAACAACTGGTGTGAAATTGAAATGAAACTGTTTCAATGCTTTTTTTCACCATTACCAGAAATCAACCTTATGTTGAGTATTTTGCCGTAAAGTCGGCTTGCGAAAAAAAAATTGGTCCAATATGATATGAATACGAGTTAGGACATTTTACTCAGCTAAATGCCAAGTAAAAGATTTACTTAAACAAAGTATCGAACTGAATACCGGCCCAGTGTATTAGCCTTTGCGTATTTAACGCGCATTCACAATACCATGGTTGTTTTAAAATTACACCGTTTCCGAATAAGCGTGCTTTTGAGCTATTCATCTTTCATAAATTAAGGGAGAGGTTTCATTTTCCTTGCTGTTCAAATTACCTAAAAGAACCCTATATCAATAGCACTGAACATATGATTTCTAGCAATTCTGGGCGTTCCATAAGGATGTACCTACATAATTTGTGGGATGAGTAGAAGCCTGATAGGTGCAGCCAATAAAGTGGGTAACCTCTCTACTTTTAACTACATTCCGCATTTCCTAGATATCGACTGCGGTTAAAACTATTGCCCAATGGGATCTTAAAACTGTTTTGTGACCCAAGATGAAGTAAGCAGTCTTATATACCTCATCCTGCGTGTCAATGCTAAATATATATATATATATATATATATATATATATATATGTATATATATTTATTAACAACGTATGCCTATCAAAATGTATTTGCATGTGGCACTATGGGCGTATCCATTACTAACTTCACGCGCAACCACTGCGTCCTTGTCTTGCATAATACGCGCATGTAGAGCTATGCCAAGTAAATATTATACCAATTATATACTGCCATGAGAGGCTTTGGTTAAAACTATATGGGGGGGGGGTACTCACATATTAAGACATACGGGGATGTGCCGCTCTAATGGGTCACTTTTTCACCAAAAAACATTAGAAAAATCTGCCAAAATGACCCTTAAAAAATGGGTAGAGGTTTCGAGGCTTGAGTGGATTTGAGGCTGCGTCCCTCAGCAAATAGTACTTTTGCAGTATTGGAGTCACCTCTTGCCCATAGTTTCAACCTGGCCCTCTCAAGACAGTATATATTGGTATATTATACTGCCCAGCCTTTTATAGCGAATTTCTATCCTGCAGATTTGCCCACTCAGAGGCCTAGAATCTTTATAGGTCTATGGGTATATAGAATGAGAAATTTTCATTCAGAATTAATACCACCCCCCCCCCCACACACACACACACACACACACACACACACACGCACACGCGAACACAAACACATACACATCCTCGAAAAAAATAGATATATAGTTACCAATGCCGTCACACGTGACCCCGGCATCTTCAGTATGCGCACAGTTGTGAGTTAGGTAACCTATGTGTTGACAGAAAGCGATGTTCGACTCAGATCCCTCGCAATTCACATCATCCAGGATAATTTCCCCTGTGCCTTGGCCAAAGTTTGCGCTTTGGTAAGAAGCCGAAGCACGTGGATATCCCAATGAGTGGCAAACTACATGGGCGTCATCTAAATCCCAGCCATCGTCACACACTGTACCCCATGCACCTTGGTAGTAAACCTCAACTCTCCCTTCAAAGGATCCACTTCCATCAACCAAACGGGTTCTGAGAGGTTCTGTATTTAATAAACAATAAAAATTAACATTTGCATGCCATTCAAATGATTATAAATAAAATTACCCCTGTCACACCAACTGGACATACACCAGATCGAAAAAAGGACCGAACAAGAAATTGCAATGACTCAAATGGCCAAGAACCTTTCGGTTTGGAGTCGGTTTGGAATCGGTTTGTCAGTGTGACTGTATAGTTTCATTAAGGTCAGTTTCCAGCTTAACCTCGTACGGCCACTTATGCATTATCGGATTCAAAGGCAGAATATCTTTGGAATTAAGAAGAATGAGATACATTGAAAGGTCAATTGATTTTGTCTGAGTTGTCTTGCAATACGCCCGTTACCAGCATGCCCTTATTACCCAGCATGCCTAGCGACACCGGCGTATATCAGTACGCATTATTTAATCAGTCGTAGTGACCTGTCTCTTGAAGGGATAGTTGAGTTCTTGTTTAAGACCGCAAATGACTTCAAAGTGCATGGTTATTGCTCTTATTCTTATTTATGACATTTCTAGTGCCCTTTCAGAACCTAAAAAAATTGCTATGAAGGTAATTTTAGACCCCAAAATGTGTGAATTTAGATTGAATACGATCATACCAATTCAGCTCCGTTTTAAAAAAAAATACGGTGGCCGTTAATTAATAAATGAATTAATTAATAATAACAATACACGGGCCGGCTGTTTATGATAACTAACACGAAAAAGCCAACAAAAAGCCAATATTGGCATTTTCTGGAATAAAACGTATAAAGCGATATTTCGTTTTTCAACGGCTGGTTCAAAATTACCGAATATTTGTGGGGCACCACAAATATTAGAAATGGCTTTATTTATGGATATTTCAGCCGTCTCTGAACCGATTTTGATCAAACAAAGATGATTTTGTCATTTAAATTGTATATTCTTTCAAATTTGACACTCAGTTTTTCATTATCTCACAAAAAATATATTTTGTGTTGCGCCCTCTGCAACAAAACTCAACTATCCCTTTAAAGGTACTATGTCCCATTTGCAGGCCCCAAAAAATAAAAAGATTAAATCCCAACGGCATTTGAAAGACAATGTCTCTTAAATTTAAAACAGAAAATATATTATCTTTAAATAATGATTTAATGATGGAAACATGGAATGATGTACTATATGTCTTGTAGTGAAACTGATACTGCATATGGACTTTTTTTGAATATATTTTCAGCCCACTTTAATAGATGTATTCCAAAGACTAAACAAAATATAAATAAATGAAAACCACAAAATCCATGGAAAACGAAGGGAATTTTTCGGTCGATTAAGAAAAGAAATATATTGTACAAACGTAGTCTCCGACATCCAAGTAACGACAATAAATACGAATATAAATTTTATAGGAATAAATTAACAACAATAATTAGACTATCTCGTAAAATGTACTTTGTAAACAAATTTGAAAATGCTAACGGCAATATGGCATCTACATGAAAAGTCATAAAAGAAACTCTTCGAAAGCAAAAGACCAAGTCAAAATGTAATATTAACAATGATGGTGAGACAATTTCAGATTCTAAAGAGATAGCAGATTGTTTTAATAAGTATTTCGTAAATGTAGGCCCTATTCAGGCATCGAAAATAAATTCCAATGGTTCAGATTATTTACAATTCCTTTCAAATCCATGTGATAAATCATTTTTCGTTATGCCTACAAACTGTGTTAAAATTTTGAATATTGTCAATTCATTGAAAATAAGTTATTCTTGTAGTTATGATGAAATGAGTACGCACTTTTTAAAACAAATGGCAGGAAGTATTGTAACGCCTCTAGTACATATTTGTAATTTATCACTTACAACAGGAGTCTTTCCGGACTCATCGAAAATAGCAATAGTAATTCCAATATACAAAAAAGACGGCTCTTCTCTAGTTTCTACCTGTTTATATCTAACCAAGTATTTCTAAAGTCTTAGAAAGTCTGGTTTATAATAGACTGTATGATTTTCTAACAAAAAATGAACTGTTGTATGAAAATCAATATGGTTTTAGAAAATGGCATTCAACGGAGTTAGCATTGTTACAATTATTTGATAGAGTGTCAAATGCCTTATTAGCTGTTACTGGAGTATTCATGAATCTGAGCAAGGCATTTGACACTCTTGACCATACAATACCCATACGTAAATTGGAATACTAACTATGGATTGAGGGGTGTTGCTATACAATGGTTTAACAATTATTTAACAAATAGAAAACAATACGTATGTTATGATTCAAATGAATCAGAATTATTATCTATAACGTGTGGAGTGCCACAAGGGTCAATCCTCGGCCCTCTGTTATTTTTGATATATTTAAATGATATTTATAATTCATCAAATGCACAACAATATATTTTATTCGCTGATGACACCAATGCATTTTGTTCCAATTCAGATTTACAGATCCTTTTAAGAAATATTAACGCTGAATTACCAAAATTATCAAAATGGTTTAGAAGTAATAAACTATCCCTTAATTTAAAGAAAACAAACTATATATACTTTCAGAACAGGAAAAACAACGATATTCCTTACATTGAAATTACTTTGGATGGCGAATTATTGGAAAAAAGGGATAGCACAAAATTTCTTGGTGTTTTGATTAATGAAAATCTTGAGGTGGAATAATCATGTGCAATATATTTCTAATACTATTTCACGTAATATTGGTATTCTCTGTAAATTAAAATATTATGTCCCTTCAAATATCTTGTTTATGTTATATAATTCATTAATACTGCCTTATATTTCATATTGTAACATTATATGGGCAAATTCAAAAAGCAATGTTGACGCCATTTTACTGTTACAAAAGAAAGCCATGCGTATATGTACTGATTCTTCCTATCGCGACCACACCAATCCCTTGTTTTCAAAACTAAAAACTCTAAAAGCTGATGATATAAATATTCTACGAATTGCACTCTTCATGTTTCGCTTACAAAATGGTCTACTACCTTCATACTTTCCCCAATTATTTAATTTGAATAAAACCATCCACTCTTATCCTACAAGGCAAACTGAAAAATTCCATTTAAGTAATCCAAAAACCGCATTGGCTCTCAAATCCATTAGACACACCGGCCCAGACATTTGGAACTCTCTGCCCATTGTAATAAGAAACCTTCGGACATTGTATTCCTTTAAGAAGGCGGTTAAAACTATGTTGTTGTCTAAGTATTGATCCTGTCGTGTGTCACTCTACTATATTCATGTGTGTGTGTGTACAGTGACTGTACATTCAACCAATAGTGTGTAGTCGTCCATGACCTAGCATCGTTTATTCATCCATGAATGAACCTGCATTCAAACAGCAGATGTATTAGTTTTATTGTATTAAAAGAAAACCAACGCTCCTTCTCTATCCTTTCCTTTTCTTCTCTGCAAGTCACTCTTCTGCTTTTTTATTTTTATTGTTGTATCTAAGTTGAAGACTGCGGGCACGTCAATTTCCTCTGCTTATGCTGTAGCCCTCCTGCATCTAATATATGTTAATTATGCATTCAATATCTTTGTTTAACTTTGTATATTTTCTGTATAAAATTATATACATATGGAATATTGTATCAATCCAATGTAAATTATTTGTTTAATTTCGTTTATTTTCTGTATATATACATATGTGAAATATTGTATCAAACCATATTATGTTCATGAAAATGTATGATGAAAAAAAAAAAGATGCAGAAACCAATAAATCAAATCAAATCAAATCAAATCAATACCAATCTACAACTTCCCTTATAACGAAAGGGTTTGACAATAGTTGTCGAATCGACTTAAGTGAGTGCAATCACCTGAGTAATAGTCTGATTTTCAGACCCTTTTACGAGCCGCGAAGCGGTGAGGCGATTTTTTGTTGTTGCTATTTTGAACACGGGCCCGTAAGTGATGTTTTCCTGGCATCTACTGGCACAATGGAGACCATAAAAAGCAGTGCATGATAATTACGTCTTTTTAATCAAGTAACAGTTTAAGGGGGGTTAACCCAAAGACGATACAGAGCATTGTCCACGAGCCGCGTAGCGGCGAGGCGATTTTTTGGGGTGCTATTTTGAACCCCCGTAAGTGATGTTTTCCTGGCATCTATATACTATCACAATGGAGACCATAAAAAGCAGTGCATGATTACGTCTTTTTAAATCAAGTAAAAGTTTAAGGGGGGTTAACCCGAAGACGATACAGAGCATTGTCCACGAGCCGCGTAGCGGCGATGCGATTTTTTGGGGTGCTATTTTAAACCCCCGTAAGTGATGTTTTCCTGGCATCTATATACTATCGCAATGGAGACCATAAAAGCAGTGCATGATAACGTCTTTTTAAATCAAGTAAAAGTTTAAGGAGGGTTAACCCAAAGACGATACAGAGCATTGTCCACGAGCCGCGTAGCGGCGAGGCGATTTTTAGGGGGTGCTATTTTGAACCCCCGTAAGTGATGTTTTTCTGGCATCTACATACTATCACAATGGAGACCATAAAAAGCAGTGCATGATAACGTCTTTTTAAATCAAGTAAAAGTTTAAGGGGGGTTCGACCCAATGACGATGCGGAGCATCGACCACGAGCCTCGAAGTCCGAGCCGCGTAGCGGCGAGGCAATTTTTGGGGGCTATTTCGAACCCCCGTAAGTGATGTTTTTCCTGGCATCGATATACTACCACAATGGAGACCATAAAAAGCAGTGCATGAAAACGTATTTTTAAATCACTTTAATAAGTAACAGTTTAAGGGGGTTTAACCCAATGACGATGCGGAACATCGTCCAGGAGCCGCGAAGTCCGAGCCGCCTTAGCGGCGAGGCGATTTTTGTTTGTTGCTATTTTGAACCTTCGTAAGTGATGTTTTCCTGGCATCTACTAACACAATGGAGACCATAAAAAGCAGTGCATGATAACGTCTTTTTAAATCAAGTAACAGTTTAAGGGGGGTTGACCCGATGACGATGCGGATACTGTGTGGGTCTGGACACATGATGGCGTTTTTCTATTCACATCACACTTTCACTTGGCAGCCCAAGGGGGGTTAAACCCCCCTCCCCCACCCCCCTATAGATCCGCCACTGGGATCTTTTGCAAACTGGAAGCAATAAGCATTACATGTAGGCGATGGAAAAAAGTGCTTGCGAAACGGAGAGAAACTTTGTGGTAGGCTCTTCGCGGCCACAGGGATGACAGAAAATAATTTGACAATTAATGAAACCAGCAACTGTGGCAGGATTAATGGCGGGGACAATCTGCATGCTGAAAGAGCACTTAGAATAGGTATATCGGAAAATTAATTCAAGACTAAGTTATAAGTTATAAGTTGGAAGTTATAAAGGAGATAAAATCTTTGGTATTAGTCATGTTCGACTTAAAATTGCATCCCCCGCCCCTTACCCGGTAAAAAAACACCTTCTTATAATATCATCCCCCTTTCTTTCTTTTCCCTTCTCATTATTCTCCTTTTCCCCCAGTTTCTCTCCTCCGTCTTTCCGCCTTTCTTCTTTTTCCGCCTTATCTCTCCTCTCTCTTCCCCTTTCCCCTCCTTTTTTTCCTCTCCCCTTTTCTCTCCTCCCTCTTTTCTTCTTCTTTCTCTCTCCCTTTTTTTCTTCTTTTTCCTCTCCTTTTTCTTTCCCCCTCCTTTTTCTCCTTTTCTTTTTTTGGCCGGGGCACGTGCCCCTGTGCCCCTGGATCCGCCACTGAATGGATGTCATTGATAAATATGTTTATATTCATTTCCCAGCTTGAATGAATGAACATTTCAAGTGTCGTTGGATATTCTGTTTTGAAACATATAGTTATTCTCACAGGAGACTTATATTGCGAACAAATTTTCAACAATTGCAAACGTAGGAGGCGCGATGAGTCAGTGGTAGAGCAGTCGTCTCGTTAAATGGAGGTCCCGGGTACGAAACTTAGTCGATGTGTTAATGCCCTTTGTTAAGGCATTAATCCTCATTGCCAAGTCACTCGGAGAGGACTTCAAGCCGTCGGTCCCCTGGTTGCTTACTTACAATCATACACATGCTTTCTTAGCGGTCAGGTCAAACAAGAAAGAGGTAAATCAATATTTATAAGCAATACTCCTTGTATATTTTGTTTATTATTGCAAAAAGTAATCTTCGATATCCTGATAACTATTCATAACATTTTACAATTATAATGTACATAGTGAAAAATATTACATTAAATTTAAATTATTTCCATAAAATCCAGTAAATCTATGTAAATTTATCCAAAAAAATTATGTATTTTTGCTTGTAATTAATTGTCAGGGCTCAAAGGCATCAAGTTACGCTTATCTTGGAGCCCTGGCCAGTTCTGGTTATAATGAATAATGTTTTGTAGACATTCAAACAATATCATATTCGTTGACTTTCAACAACAACATCTGTGGGCTTGCAAACAAAAATAGAGCAAGAGCCACAGCACATATAGCATAACGTGATTGGTTGCTCAAAAAGGCAAACGATTTTAACAAACCCGGGAGCAGCTTGATTTTTCTAGCCGTACTTCCTTTTCCCCAGCTTAAAAACAAAATTTTACGTATACTAAGGTTTAGATTTACCATCCTTTGTGGATTCGGACCTGAGTGCATGTGTCGTCTGAATTATGGAATTCAATTTCCCATCACCGGAACTGATTTTATTTTGTAATGCCTTGCATATGTACATGTACATTAGAAAGACTCTTCCACTTGAAGTGAAATTTCGTTTAGAGGGGAAAGAGGAGCAGGCAACAGACTTGCTAATAATATCCCTGAAACGTTCCTGCATTCTCTCACTGAAGGATTATTTTCACAAGGTTCTTTTCTCAGACATCATCTGTCAATCATTAGTGAGCTAACAAAAGCCAGTGGTATGTAGCTTCACACGAGCTGACCACCTGTTTACAATAGACCATACAATACCATCATAGGGGTTGCTATATCACACGTGCTGTAGCATCACCAGGAAATGAAAGGTAGTGTGGAGGTATTGGATGAACGAATGCGATTTTTTGTGAGAATGTGCTGAGCTGGGGAAGTTACATACCACTGTCTCTTGTTAGCTCACTAATGATTGACAAATGATGTCACAAGATGAAAGAGATCTGGAGCATTCTTTTAAGGGTGGAGCTTAGCAGGTCTGAGAAAATTATTTTTTTTAATATTTAAAAATCTATGAAATATATTTAGATGTTTGAATGACAAAATATGAGTTGTATGCAGACCTGCACATCAACAGGAATCAACTTATATTTGCATGTCACCCGACCTTCAAGAAGAATGATATACATTAAAAGGTCAATGCAAGTATGAGTTGCCCTGTAATGCGCTTTTTACCAGCATATGCCCTGGTTTCCCAGCATGCCTAGCGACACAGGCGTACATCAGGTACGCATTATTTAACCAGTCGTAGAGGCGTGTTTCTCAATATAGCCTCTAACGTAACCCATACCCTAACCCTAAAGGCGCAGCAATTATCATTCGTTCACAATGGGCGAAGGCCTATTATCGTTGTCCATTAATCAATCTTGAAATTTTCCTGAGTAATTTTTTTCCAAGTGAAGCAATGTTCATAGATTTTCGTAGAATGAATGTCATTGATAAATATGTTCATATTTCCCAGCTTGAATGAATGAAAATTCGAATTGTGGGTAGATATTCTGTTTTGAGACATAGTTATTCACACAGGAGACTTACATTGCGACCAAATGTTCATATCATCGCTCACAAATTTTCAACAATTGCAAACGTAGGAGACGCGATTGGTCAGTAGGGACTTTTAGATTTGCACGACGAGAACGTAAACTGCTACGTGGACATCCTTTTAAGGCAATGTGACGTCCTTTTAAGGCACTGGCAGTGCCCGGCAGTGTGCCTTAAAAGGACGTCACATTGCCTTAAAAGGATGTCCACGAAGCAGTCCACGTTCTCGTCGTGCAAATCTAAAAGTCCCTATTGGTAGAGCAGAGTGGTCTTGTAAAAGGGATGACCAGGCTTGAAACTCAAAGGCTGTTCAGACCGGCAGAGATAGCGCGGTCTAGCGCGCGCTAGACCGCGCTATCTCTGCGGTGTGGAAGGTACAACGTCGTTTCGGTCCGCCCAACAGCGAGCCACGGCGAGCCAAAACGGCGTGCCACTGGACCACCTCTTGGGGTGGTCCACGAGAGATAGCGCGGTCTAGCGCGCGCTAGACCGCGCTATCTCTGCCGGTGTGAACCCGAGCTACGATAGCACGCCGGAAGTCATCGTTCTACACGCGGGGAATTTTATACTCATTCTATTAAAGTCCCTCTTGTGTGAAAATATGCATCAACTCAACTACGGGTTCGTAATAGCGCGCGAAATCTTTGACCGCTCTGACCTCATGACGTCACGCGTCATGGCAACAGGACCTCTCAAAAAAGCGGGTGCTACGATCGATAGACCGCGCTATCTCACTGCGGTGTGAATCCGGCGAATGCCAATGGGCGGACCGTGGGTCGCGCTACGATAGCGCGATCCACGGTTCGCCCCCGGTCCCCCTTGCGGTGTGAATTAACAGCCTCAGAGACACAAGAGGGACTTTAATACAATGAGTATAAAATTCCCCGCGTGTAGAACGATGAACCTTGGAGGCTGTTCACGCCGGCAGAGATAGCGCGGTCTAGCGCGCGCTAGACCGCGCTATCTCTGCGGTGTGGAAGGTACAACGTTGTTTCGGTCCGCCCAACGGCGAGCCACGGCGAGCCAAAACGGCGTGCCACTGGACCACCTCTTGGGGGTGGTCCACGAGAGATAGCGCGGTCTAGCGTGCGCTAGACCGCGCTATCTCTGCCGGTGTGAACCTGAACTACGATAGCACGCCGGAAGTCATCGTTCTACACGCGGGGAATTTTATACTCATTCTAATAAAGCCCCTCTTGTGTGAAAATATGCATCAACTCAACTACGGGTTCGTAATAGCGCGCGAAATCTTTGACCGCTCTGACCTCATGACGTCACGCGTCATGGCAACAGGACCTCTCAAAAAAGGGTGCTACGATAGACTGCGCTATCTCACTGCGGTGTGAATCCGGCGAATGCCAATGGGCGGACCGTGGGTCGCGCTACGATAGCGCAATCCACGGTCCGCCCACGGTCCCCCTTGCGGTGTGAACAGCCTCTTCCACACCGCAGAGATAGCGTGGTCTAGCGCGCGCTAGACCGCGCTATCTCTGCCGGTCTGAACAGCCTCAGAGAGAACTTAAAGCCGTCGGTCCCCCGGTTGCTTACTTACAAGAATACACATTCTTTCTTAGCAGTCAGGTAAAACCAAAAAAAGGTAAATCAGCAATTGTAAGCAAGACTTCAACATTCATATTCAAAGAATTCCATATGCGAGGACCCTGATGACGAATCAACTTCAACGTGCGATTATTTTCTACTTTTGGATAGTGCCATTTGTAGCTTTGCCGAGTATTGTAAGAGTGTATATGTTTATTTAATTGAAAGAATGAAGAAATATTTTTCGATAATATTGCACTTTTATGTTTGAACATTAAAATAGCAATTTGGTATGAATATCAAAGATATTTAGAGTTTTAAATCTGAAGAATATTGGTTGAGAGTGAGCAAGAAAATGAGAAGATGTATGAATTCGTAAACCTTTCTTTGAAGTTTGAGCAAAGGTTCAAGTTTTGATGAACCTGTCCCTGCCCAGGACATGTTACAATATTGCAAATAAGGAAGGATCAATGAGTTGTATAACATGAACAATTGTTTTTCTGGAAGAACAGATTGAAGTTTAAATTAAAAAATACCTATATTCTTTGATATCTTCCTACAAATTTCTGATCTATGCACATTGAAATTGATCCGATCATCAAGGATGACTCCAAGAAATCTTACATTTCTGGTCAATATGAGTTGAACATTATTCATCATTATACACATATTCAATTGATCACGTGCAATGTTTTTATTTGAGAAGTACAAGTAATTTGTTTTTTCATAGGTAACAATTAATTTGTTTGATTTAAGCCAATTAGTAACTTTTAGCAGTTCATTATTTGTCTTAGTTATTAAATTTAAAATATTATGATCAGATGCAATAATTGTTGTGTCATCAGCAAAAAGGACAAATTCAAAGAAGTCTGATACTTTACTCAGATCATCAATATATAACAGAAAAAGCAATGGGCCGAGAATTGAACCTTGTGGAATACCTGATGTAATATCTAAAAAAAGAAGAGAAGGAATTATTGAATGAAGTATACTGAGTCCGATTTGTCAGGTAACTCCGAAACCATTGTAATGGAATACCCCGGATACCAAAATTTATCAATTTGAATAATATATCATGATTGATATAAAGATCAAAAGCTTTAGTAATATCTAGAAAAATTCCAAAGGAATGAAGCCCATTATTCATTTTTGTCATCATTCGATCCTGTAAGTCAATAACTGCAAGGTCACATGAATAATGTGGTCTAAAACCATACTGACAATCACTTAGTAATGAATGTTTTTCAACATTAATATTAAATACTAAATTAAATAAAAATCTAATACTAAATATTCTTATACTTTTTCTAATATTTTTGAAAGACTGGGTAACAAGGATTTGGGTCGATAATTAGAAAAAAGATGAGGATCACCTTTCTTAAATAAAGGAATTATCTTGCTAATTTTCAGATTCTTTGGCACATCACCTATACTGAGGGATAGGTTAAAAATGTATGACAATGGCATCGCAATACAATGAATAACCTTTTTTATGATCTTACAACTTATTTCATCAATACCTGAACTGGCAGTATTTTTCATATTTTTTACTATATTAACCAATTCAGTTTCGTTTGTTGGGTGAAAATAAATAGAGTGGTTACATTGCTCAGGTAAGTAAGAGGAAAATTTGTTTGAGCTTGGATCAGACCTAATTTCTTTTTGGAGATTCAAAGAGATATTAGCAAAGTATGAGTTGAATTCCTCTGCAATATATTACTTTCAATTTTGTTTCCATTTTTGAGGAAATATGAAGGATATTTCTTTTTTATTTTTATTTTGTTTATGTAATAAGTCATTGATTATTTGCCAAACCCTTGTCATACTTTTCTTATTGATTTCAAGCAAGTGAGCAAAGTACTGTTTCCGGGCTTTTCTTAAAATTGCAATTAAATTGTTTCTATACTTCTTATATCGTACTTCACACTCTGAACTCAGTGCTGCCAAAACTTGCTAAATGGTTTCGATGTAACACTATCTTTGAATCTTAAGAAAACAAATGATATATATTTTATAATTCATAATAAACCAGTACAATTTGATATACCATTGAAAATAAATGATACTGTGATCGAATATTAAACCGATACTAAATTTCTTGGAGTTTACATTAACGACATTTTAAATTGGTCTGACCATGTCAAATATATATCTAAAACCATTTCACGCAATGTTGATGTTCTGTCTAGATTGAAATATTACACACCATTTAGAAGTTTTATTCATACTGTATAAAAATACTATTTTACTACCGTATATAACATACTGTAATTTAATTTGGGCGAATTCCGAACGTCTACACGACTCAATTTTAAGATATGAAAGAAAGGCTATAAGTGTTTGTACTGATTCTTGCTACAGAGACCACAGCGCCCCCTGTTTTCTTTTAATTGAATACCTCCAAATTTCGGACATTAACTGTTTATGTTTCGTCTTTACCACGGCCTATTGCCTCCTGCTCTAACTGCCCTTTTAAAGAAAAAACAAAGAACTACATTCTTATCCAACCAGGCCGTCATATAAATTTCACCTATCCAATCCACTAAATCAATTATTCATAGTTGCCCGGACATATGGTATTCCCTGCCTTTGGACCAAATGAATATTAAGCCAGTGTTTGCTTTCAAAGCAGCAGTGAAAAGAATGCTGTTCTCCCAATATATTGTTTAATCGTGAATGTGTATGTCTTCTTTATTAGCAACGATATGTGCAATCATCTGTAACTCCTTCCCATTTCACCCCCCTCCTCTCTCTCTCTCTCTCCCACTCACTCTTCAGTCTCTACCTATCATTCTTCTCTTCTCTTCGTTGTATTTTTGCATCACCAGGAAACCCATAATTTATGTATTTTGCTTGTACTTAATTGTCAGAGTTTACAAGGAATCAAGCTACGCTTATCTTGGAGCCCTAGCAAGTTTTGTTTTAACTAATTTTATAAGTTGATATTTCTCCTATTTCCCCACGTATGTTTTAATATATGCTTATATTATTATGTATTCAGAACTGAAAATATGAAAATTAAATGACATGAAATGAAAATGATATGCCAAATGTATATTCATTATCTTGCTATACTTAGAGTTATGTATACTTGCAATATTTTTAAATCTAACGTCTTTGCAGTTGTGGTTCTTGTGAAGTAGTGCAATAATACAGCACTAAGATTATCTAATCACATTCCTTTATATACCACACAAATAATCTCCCTTCCCACATTGTATTGATAATGCATGGTATATATGTACCAAAAACTTTACGATTATTTAAGTATTTCCAGTGAGAGATTAATCCTAACCGATGTTACAAGGATTGTCATGGAGCTAATCAAGACCAGGTCCCCGTCTTATGAAGAGTTGCGATTGATCCGAATCAACCGCAAGTCGTGCAATCAATCGCAAGTTTACAGTCACCTCAACGTAGAAGTTTACATCAAATTTATCGTAGAAGTAAATATAGTTGTCAAAATACCGCCCATGGTGAATAGCTGTAAATACACTACAACATATACAATCTATGTACGTTCGTTTTTTTTTTGTTTTAATACAGCTTTTTTACCCTGACAGCAAATAAAAACGCTCAAATCTACTGCGCTTATTATAACGTTTCAACTTTTCGATTGACAGCCCCGGGCGCACAAACCGCTTTTGTGAAATTTCCCGAATGACTGCTTGACCTGATGTTGTATTGAATAATTTTTGTAGACATTCAAACAAAATCATTTTGTAGACTTTCAACAACAACACCTGTAGGCTTGAAAACAAAAATGGAGCAAGGCCCACAGCAGATAGCAAAACGTGCTTAGTTACTCTAAAAGGCAAACGATTTTAACAAATCCGCGAAAAATTACTTAAAATCATATTCACTGAAATATAGGATGGAAAGAACAGCTTGATTTTCCTAGCTGTACTTCCTTTTCATCAACTTTAAATAAAATTATACGTAGACTGTGGTTTAGTTTAAACCTCCTTTGTTGATTCGGACCTCAGTGTATGTGTGGTCTGAATTATGGAATTCAAATTCCCATTACCAGAACTGTTTTCAGTTGAAACGAAAATAATTGTAATAGCAATAGGTTTCATTCCTCCAAATCGCCGATCATTTGTTTAAATCAAATTTTATTGCTAACCGTAATTATCGATAAATACTTGTTCTATATTATTTTCATAACATAATATGTCTTATTCTGCCTCGCCCTCTCTAATTTTAAAAATTCAAATGCATTGAAATTAAACAAAAAGTTATAGGCTTGATCTTCATCTGATTGAAAACAAGAGAACACGTGGTTTTGAGGAAAAAAAAGGTTCGAAAGAAACCATAAGAATGTACCCAACGGTGATATGGTATCCTGGGTATGTTGCAACAAAATATGAGGAAATGAATACCAGTATACATTCGCACCTAATAATAATACATGTGGTCCAGCCTTGTACCAATGCTCTGTAATCCCTCTTAAGAATTGTAAGATTGATTAGTTTTGTACCGTACTTTATAAACCAGAAATATTAGTAGTAATTCACCAACAGCATATGCGGATGCCATCACGTGCATAAAGAGAAGCAAACCAATCATTATAAATACGCCAGGTTCCCTCATCTTGTTAGGATTAATTGTAGCCAATCCCGATATACCAGATTTTCAAGTACCTAAAAGGTCGTGCAGGTTATTTTCTTGTTATTGTGTGTCACAAGGTAAGTGTTAATTTTATAATAAAAAAAACATTGTTTGTGTTTTAAGGATACCGCCTTAAAAAAACAGGAATATTGATTTCAATCCTGTCTATGAGTATGGAGTATGCGCAGTTTGCCAATAACCTTTGACCGCAGCTAGTGCTTCTTATGCTATCTTAACTTTAATATGCAAAGTAACTACAGCTATGGATCATTAAAAACTTACACGGTAGGAATATTTTTGGACTTCTCTAAGGCCTTTGATACAATAGGCCACGATATTATTATATACAAACTAAGCTACTATGGCGTTCAACAACTGCCTCTCCTCCAGGAGACAGTATGATTCAGTTAATGGCTGCGATTCTCTTTAAAAGTCTATTTCATGAGAGGTTCCCCAAGGCTCGATCCTTCGGCCCCTATTTGTTCACAGTCTATCTCAATGATTTCCATCGAACTACATATATTCTTTCGTTCATCCTGTTTGCAGAGAAGGAGAGCAGATGGGTAAGGAGAAACGTAAGATATAGCAGAGAGATGTGAGTTTTTCCTATGTAGAGAGAGAGAAAGATAGACTGTGATATACGGATAGAGAGGGTGATAGAGAGAGGATGGACTGAGAAAGAGCTAGGGATAGTTTGAAGAAAAACAGAGAAACTGGAATAGAGAAATGGAATGGATAGAGACTAAGGAAAATTGTCGGAGAAAAGGGGTCAGATAGAGAGAGATAGACAGAGAGAGAGAGGGGGAAGGGGGAAGGGGGAGCGAGAGAGAAGAGGAAAAGGGGAGAGCGATAGAGAGGGAGAGAGAGGGGGGGGGCTATCGAGATAGAAAAGGGAGACAAATACACAGAGAGACGAAATAGGTAGTTATCTGTTTTGGAGGCGGTGGGAAAAATGCTAGTGGCTGCGAACCTGAACATTTTGAAATAACCAGTAGTTGGTCATCTCATTTCCGGGCAAGGAGGTAGTGTTTTCGCATTGAAAATTCTGATCATACAATGTGAATTTTGTGCCAAAATATTGATACCACAGCAAAGAAGTAAGTTATTTTTCTTTTTCCTTTTTACTATCGCATGATTAGCATATATGGAAGGATTTTTCAATAATCCAATCATGCATACTCCTCGAACGACAATTTACTTCCAATTGCCAGTATCAAGCTGTGTCTGATTTTGGTGAAAATATATTCCTATCTCACACTAATGAAATAGTCAAAAATGATTTTGCCATTATTTAAAGGTTTAATGAGATTTGAAGCATTAATGTATGTTTTAACTTGTCAATATTGTTGGTATCTGAGTATATCAACTGTGCCGCCTCAAATACACGGAAGTCTATGATATATCGCACACAAAAATCACACAGTAGTCCCCCGCCACAAAAAAAAAGAAAATAAATATAGATTTTTAACGAGAACCGCGATTATAGACTAGATAAGTAGTTAAATAGTTTGTTTGGTTGGTAGTCAGTATCGAGTTAGTCTGATCTATGTGACTGAGCAATAGAACATAGTTTATGGAAAGATTTTCTATCCCATAAATGTGGGGGAGAAAACGTCAGTTGAAACGAAAATAGTTATTGTAATATATAGCAATATGTTTCATTTCTCCCAATCACTGATTATTTTTCGTCATCATATTTCACTTGCTAACCGTAATTATTAATGAATGTTTGTTCAATTTTGTTTAACATGTGTCGTATTCGGCCTCGACGTCTCTTATAAATACAAATGCATTGAAATTAAACAAAAAGTTATAGGCTTCATCTTTATCTGATTAAAAACAAGAACAACACATGGTTTTGAAGGGAAAAGGTTAGAAAGAAACCAAAAGATTTTACTCAACTGGGATCTGGTATCTTGGGTATTTTGCAACAAAATATGAGAAAATTACTAGCAGTTTACATTCACACCTAATAATAATACATATGGGCAAACCATGTACCAATGCTCTGTAATCCCCCCTTAAGATCTGAAAGATTGATAAGCTTTGAACCATACTTTATAAACCAAAAATATTAGTTGTAACTCACCAACACCATAGGCGGATGCCATCATAAAAAGAAGCAAACCAATCATTCTAAACACATCAGGTTCCTTCACCTTGTTAGGATTAATGGAAGCCAATCCCGACATACCAGATTTTCGAGTATCTAAGAGGTCGTGCAGGTTATTTCCTTGTTATTGTGTGTCACAAGGTAAGAGCTAATTTTATAATAAAACAATGTTCTTGTTTTAAGGATACCGCCTTGACAAAACAGTAATATTGATTTCAATCCAGTCTATGAGTATGCGCAGTTTGCCGATAACCTATGACCGCAGCGTGGTGCTTTTTCTATCGCATGTTTCGTGATTCGATACACGCCGAAAGTGTTGTTTTTTTTGGAAAGCAGTCAGCTCAATTATGGCAGCTCAGTTTTTGGTGTGAGTGAGAGAGATGAGAAATAGACCAAAGATTCAGTTTTTAAAAGACACAATTTTCGAGATTCAGCGCCACACTCTAATTTTCCGAAGGTTACGACAGCTGCCCTGTATTGACGTTTTCTAGACCCCTCTTACAGTGACCAACCCTTCAAGCTCAGATACCCAAGGTACCAGAGAGCTACCCCAGTCCAGTCAAATATTAACCGCCTGAGGATCCGAATAGCCGACGCGAGGCCGACGTGAGAAACCGTTTCCAAGACAACCAACATTAGACAGAGAAGGATATCTTAAATTAGATTAGGGAAGTATTTTTATGAATATTTTGTAAGGGACAATCGAAATAAAGAACAGGTATAATTTTAACACATCATAATGAAAGCTATTGTAAACAAACAAAAATTATTTTTTAAATTCATTCATGAACCCTCACATAGAAATGAACTGAAGTATACAAAATATAGAAGTATGTTGAATAATACTGATACGTACACGCATCAGTATATGTTTGCATATGTATTATAATTATAGGCTTGATCTTCATCTGATTGAAAACAAGAACAACACATGGTTGTGAAAGAAAAAAAAGTAAGAAAGACACCAACTGGGAACTGGTATCCTGGGTATTTTGCAACCAAAATATGAGGAAATTACTACCAGTGTACATTCACACCTAATAATAATGCATATGGGCAAACCATATACCAATGCTCTGTAATCCCCCTTAAAAACTGAAGGTTGATAAGCTTTAAACCACACTTTACAAACCAAAGTATTAATTGTAACTCAGCAACAGCATATGCGGATGCCATCACTTGCATAAAAAAAAGCAAACCAATCATTCTAAACTAATCAGGTTCCTTCATCTTGTTGGGATTAATTGAAGCAGATCCCGATATGCCAGATTTTCGAGTATCTAAAAGGTCGTGCAGGTTATTTCCTTGTTATTGTGTGTCACAAGGTGAGAGCTAATTTTACAATAAAAAAACATTGTTGGTGTTTTGAGGATACCGCCTTAAAAAAACAGGAATATTGATTTCAATCCAGTCTATGAGCAAACACAGTTTGCCGAACGATAACCTATGACCGCAGCGTGGTGCTTTTTGTTTTAATCGCATGTTTCCTGATTTGATTTTTTTTTTGGAAGGCAGTCAGCTCATTTTTGGCATATTTTTGGTGTGAGTTAGAGAGGCTAGAACGAGACCAAAGATTTATTTTTGAAAAGACACAATTTTCCCGATTTAGCGCCACACTCTAATTTTCCGGAGGTTACGACAGCTGCCCTGTTATGACGTTTTCGGGATATCTTATACCAGGTCAGGTATAACGTGTGGTGTTCCGCAAGGAAGCATATTGGACTGTTATTGTTTTCGGTACACGTTAATGACATAATCAGTTCAACTAAATTATAACATTTTGTTCTGTATGCAGATGATATTAAAGTGACTCAGTAACATTGTTGAAGGTTGGTGAAAAAAATTGCATAATTTTTGTATAAAATGTTACTTATTATATTCCTTCTACTGTACTAACCCTCTGACATGCAGAAAATCCTGAAAAAATTCTCAAACCTCAAAGATATCTATGGTTATCTTTGGAGGCGTCAGTGGTCAACACCCTCTAACAGTGATTAACAGTAAAATCTCCGAACCATTTTTGAATTTTCCCAACTGTTTTTCCATGAAAAAAAGACATAAAACAGGCTATTAAAAATCTTTAAACACTTAAGTGTCTGGAATGGTATATAGAGCCAATTTATTGCTTTGTGACGATTTACATTCACCTAAAATGTAATTAAATTGTTATAATATAGTTGGGAGAATTAAGGAATCGATCAGATCAGTTTTTCCCAATTTGTATCATTAATAATGGTCCGTTTTCACTCAAATTTTCAGATTATCTTTAATTGTACATCTAGCATTAACGTCAGTACCTTAGCACCACTTTCTCTCATCTGAACAATGTTACCAAGTCCCTTTAATATAATTTTGTGTCATAAAAATGAAAAAAATTGATAGATATAGCTAATAATTATAAATTAATATGAATAAAACAAAATATATGATATCTCGTTCAGCCAAAAGTACCCAAAACTATTAAAACATCAATTAAAATAGACAATATTGAAATTGAAAGGGTTCGTAGCATAAACTTCCTGGGGGTCATAATCGATGAAAGACTAAATTGGACAGAACATGTTGACAATATTCATGGAAAAATAAGTTTGTTTATCGGCATAATATGTAAGCTACGTTCAGTTATACCTTGCAAAACTTTATGTTATATAACGCCTTTATCTTGCCATATCTCAATTATTGTAGTCTTGTTTGGCAGGAAAGTTTTCAAATAATTTGAAACTTTATATATATATTACAAAAAAAGCTGATCGACTTTGCACTAATTCCTACTATCTTGCCCTCACCACGTCGCTGTTTAAGGAATTAAACACCTTAAAACTTTTTGATAATATTAAATTAAAATTGATACTTTGAATGTTCGAACACGTCAACGCATTCCTACCTGCAATTTTAAACAATTTCTTTTGCCAAATGTGATATTGCCGATGACTCCCGACATCGACCCGACGCGTGCAGGCGCGGATCCAGGATTTCTTAGGGGGGCCCAAATTTTAAATTTTGCGAGCCAAATATTGGTACGTAATGGTGACCACTAAAGCAGTGGTGTAATGAGCAAAATCTTTTTTTTGGGGGGGGGGGGCAGAAACAAATTCCGCATCACCACCACTCTTACATGCAGGCCCTGCTGAACGTTTTTCAAAGTGGGTGGGGGGAGGCTAAAGTATTTACGATCAAGTAGAGCGTAGCGTAAATTGGCGTTGGGTCTAGAGGCAAAGCCCTGGCGGGGGTAAAGGGGCGGAGCTCCCGGAAGCTCAGGGCGTATGGGCGTTTAATTACGGTCAAATGAGCATATTTTCATACCTTATTTGTGACACTGGCAGGTCACTAATTGGCGTGGGGTCCAGGGCGGAGCCCCCGGAAGCTCAGGGGTTTTATGCATTAAATTACAGTCAGATTAGCATCCAAGGGCCTTAGGTGGAATCCAGAGGGCAGAGCCCCCGTAAGCTCAGGGGTTTTAGGTATTAAATCACGGTCAGATGAACATATTTTGATACCTCATTATTTTGTGACATTGTCACTATTCTTTTTTTTTCTTCTCTCTTTCTTTCTGTTTCTCCTTAATATACTTTTTCGAAAAAGGAATGGGGAGCTCGAGCCCCCCGAGCCCCGCCGTTCCGCGGGCCCTGACATGTGGGCCTCTAAATAAGCATATTTTATGCCTGACTTTAAATTTGGGAATTTGTCATTTTCCAACAAACGCATAAAAAGTATAATTTACTAAATAGTGAGGAAAAATCCCGGAAAATTATGTCATTTTCAGCAAAATTTGTAAATCACTAGTATCGAATTAGAAATAAACCATGCTTAAATTCTATTTGGGGGCAACTGCAGTAAATTGCACCTGAAATTGCATCATGCGCATTGTAATTTTCAAACGTTTTCTTTCATACAAATACACACAAAAAGTTCCGAAAGCTTGAATGCATACTATTTCACAAGATGTAATAAAACAATATGAATAATTCTAATTAATTCTGCAAAAAAGTTTTCTTCTGCATTTTGTTTTATTGCTGTTATGATTTTATATTCATATTATTGTTATCAAACAGGAATAAATAAATACATACATACATACCCCCCGATCACACATTGTTGGCGGGAAAATCGCAACTGATTTCCCCCAACTTTCTTCTTCATCTTGTTTTCCTTTCCCTTTCTCTCCTCTTCCCTTTACCTTCCCTTCCTTCTCTCTCTTTTAAGTTTGCTGGGGGGAGGGCAACGGCCTTTCGGTCCCCCCGATGCACACGTTGTTGGCCGAATTAATCGCAACTGATCTCCCCTTCTTTTCATCATTTTCTTTTCTTCTTCCCCTTTTTTGTTCTCTTTTAGATCTCCTCTTTCCCTTCCCCCCTTTTTGGCGGGGGGCGGGGGGAGGCAAGGGCCTTTTGGCCCCCCGATCCACATCTTATTGGCGGGAAAATCGCAACTGATATCCCCCTTCTTTTCTTTTCTTCCTCCTCTTTATTTCCTGCCCATTATCTCCTCTTTTCCTTTTTTTTCTTTTCCTTTCCTTCTTTCTCCTTTTTTTTGCTGGGGGGGGGGACACCCTTTCGCCCCCCCCCTCCGATTTCATTCTTTCTCCCTTTTCTTTTCTGCTTCCTCTTCTTTCTTTCCCTTTCTCTCCTCTTTCCCTTCTCTCTCTCTCTTTTTGCAGGGGCAAGCCCCCCCCCTGGATCCGCGCCTGGCCCGACGCCAGCTTGCTAGCTGGGCGCATTTGTGAAATATCCCGCTTGGCTGCAATATAGATCTGTTGTTGATGTTGTAATAAATAAAGTTTCATGGACATTCAAACAATACCAGTTGTGTATACTTTTAACAACACCTCTCATGGGTTTCTATGCACAAATGGAGCAACAGCTACAACACATAACATAACGTCTGAATGTATGAGTTATTCTTGACCTATTGAAAATAAAGAATATGGAGTGGCAAGAACCATGGTGAGAGAGGTGAGAAAATGGAAATGGGAGATATTGAGAGAAAGATAATTAGAAGGGGAAAGAAGGATAGACGGAGAGAGAAAAAAGAGGAAATAAGGGCAGTGGAAAAAGGAGAAAGAGACAGAGACAGAGAGAAGAAGAAGGGGGACAAAAGTTTGAGATAGAACACATGGGGGCAGGGTAGGTAGGCAGAGAGGGTAGACGATGAGGAAGGGAAGTAAAGAGGGTAATATTAAAAGAGGAAGGGAAAGACGGGAATGGTTAGCAGCTGGAGAGACAGAGAGAGAGGGGAAGAGACAGAACTATAGTTGGAAGGAGAAGAACAGGGAAATTGAAATGCAGGATATTATTTATTATTGAACATAATTTATGGCAAGATTTTCTACCCCATAAATCTGGGGAGGATGGGAAACAGTTCAGTTGAAACGAAAATAATTATTGTAAGAGCAAGAAGTTTCATTTCTCCCAATCGCTGATCATTTTTCTTTATCATATTCCACTTGCTAACCGTTATTATTGATAAATGTTTGTTCGGTGTTTTTTTTTAAACATAATATGTCTTACTTCAAGTTACCTCGCCCTCTCTTATGAATACAAACGCGTTGAAATTAAACCAAAAGTTATAGGCTTGATCTTCATCCGATTAAAAACAAGAACAACACATGGTTTTGAAATTAAAAAAAAGTTAAAAGGAAACCATTAGATTGTACTCAACGGG
This sequence comes from Mesocentrotus franciscanus, assembly GCA_037976565.1. Taxonomy (NCBI): domain Eukaryota; kingdom Metazoa; phylum Echinodermata; class Echinoidea; order Camarodonta; family Strongylocentrotidae; genus Mesocentrotus; species Mesocentrotus franciscanus. Next base: position 25,353,075 of record CP137678.1, read on the forward strand.
TATCCGATTTCCTGGGTATGTTGCAACAAAATATGAGGAAATTACTAGCAGTGTACATTTGCACTTAATAATAATAATACATATGGGCAAACCATGTACCAAAGCTCTGTAATCTCCCTTAAGAATTGTAAGATTGATAAGCTTTGTACCATAATCATGAGACAGGTAACCATATTTTACAAACCAAAAATGATAGTTGTAACTCACCAACAGCATATGCGGATGCCGTCACTTGCATGAAAAGAAGCAAACCAATCATTCTAAACACATCAGGTTCCCTCATCTTGTTAGGAGTTATAGAAGCCGATCGCGATAGAAAACATTAATATTTATTTGAATCGACTCTATGAGTATGTGCAGTTTGCCGATAACCTTTGACCGCAGCGTGGTGCTCTTGATTTGAATTGCATGTTACGTGTTTTCACCTTCTAATAGACCAGTTCACGGTTAGCACATGTCCCAAATGACCCCGAATATCACAGATCTTCAAAACTTGAAGAGGTCCCACTTTGTACATTTTGAAATAATCACAGTGATGGAGGTGCTACATAAATAGCCTTTGTTTCCCTTTTCAAAGAATACTTCCACCTGTGTAACATGGAGTACACTGCTTGTGCATAAATAAATAATTATTACACAACTTTCATGAGCACGTATCCAGTATTTTGTCTTAGTGTATTTCACAATTTGGTCTGCAATGACCTTTATCTGCTCATGCTCTGACTGCAACTATGAATTGGCTTATTGGTTCAACGGTTTGCCAGCGAGCTTTGTAAATTTACGCGCCTAATTTTGAACCACACTGTCATAAGATCGTGTAAAACTCTGACACGTTGTCTGAATGACCACAAAGAAGGCGTTTACTTGGTTTAGCTTCTGTCAATGTCCCTTAATACTTGGTCCAAACTTGGTGATTACAAGTATCTTGGTAGTGGTGAATATTCTACAATTGTGTATGATTCCTGTAAAAGATAAATGATAAACAAAGAGTAAATCTAAAAAAGTAAAAGCAAAAAGCAAGTTTCCATGCAATACAGAAATTCCTATCACACAACTGTTTCTTAATAAAAATGATTTTATTTTATCACTTAGAAACGCATTACATAAGGTAATTCTTTTCTCCTCTTTTCCTTGTACAAATTAAATATATTATCTTTCTTCGGAACAAATAAAATATGCAAGTGTGTCTTTAGTCTTATTTTCTGAAGTAATGCAAGTGACTTATACAAGACTTCGCCTGTGGCGAATCACCAAATTCACTTGGAGAATATCACTCCGCGGGACATCCCGCGCGCGCGCTCCTTTTTTTTCCGTACCACTAACAAAAATAATGCGTCGGACGGGCTACATTTGAGTATTTTTAAGTCTTTGACGGAGACTAATCGAGCCTGCAGAATCTTCGCGCATGCGCACTCGTGATCATGTATAAACGATCATATAAATATGCACATGTATACAAGTACTGTAGGGTATGCAGTTTAGATAAGGGTTATTTTTCTCATGTCTGATTTATGATTTCTGCAATTATTTCTGTTTCATCGTCTTGAATGCCACAATGGGCCTGAATCCATTCAAAAGCAACCTTGATATTATTATTCCTTAAATGAGTTAACAAAATCAAAATCAAAATTTATTTTACCAACTTATCCTCTTTTACATTGCGAATGGCTAAAAGGCCACTCAAAGAGTCACTAAAGATGAATTACTCCAACATGTAAGTTATCAAATTGTTCTATATCCATGTTAGGGCTAAAATTATTGGAGCTAGTTCTGAAGACTTTGAGTAAGAAAGCTTTTTACATTGTTTATAACCAAAGGCTGCTGATGACGTATACTGACCTGAGATATGCGAACCATCTGTGAATATATGAAGTTCTAGCTGTTTGCCATTTCTTTTGTATCAACTTTTCGGACTACATTTCAAGACATAATGAGGATTATCACCTTTCAATTCCAAAGAAATATGTGGTTCAAACAGTGTCCATGGTGGAATAGAAATAATAGAAATAGATTATATTGTTAAATTCAGTATTTACGTCTAAGGTTCTATATCTAAAAGGTTTACCTTTCTTTAATTTTAAGTACTCAAATTGCCAACAAGGCTGAACATGAGAGTAAAGCTAGAGGGTGTGTTTCTGTTCTACTGACTGAGTACTTGAATTTTTCTGTCAACATTTGTCTTCTCAAATCGTGAGACATTTCTCCTGTTTCCGCTTGGAGGGCATCTATTGGAGTGAGGGGAAGGGCCCCCATACATATCATCAATGCCCGATATTGAATAGAGTTGAATCCCTCTAAAGCGCTATCGTGGGCCTCGCATCCATAGTCCCACAATGATCTAATGTATGCACCACTTACTTATCATATCATGACTCTAATTGTTGAATCGTCGTTAGTAGTTTTCATCTTGTACATTGTATTAAAAAACACAAGTTGTGAGGTAATTATACCCAGAAAAACCACCAAGTCTTCCTTGAAACTGAATAAGTAATTATTAATAAAGAAATGGGGGTAACACATGGGAATTTGTAATTTTTCATTCATTGAAAATTTGACAAAATTCCCATTCATTTAAAATGATATTACATAATGCGCAGATGCTTCCACATATTACGAAATCTCTACATTTTTAAAGGAACGTTCCAGCATATTTGAACTTGTATGTGCTTTCAGCTTCCTTATATCATATTCTTATGCTGTCTAGGTTAGTTTGAGGAAAAACTTATGGAAAAAAGTGGTGTGCCATCGATATCTTTCACTTTCTTCTGATGGAATACCTGTAATCATGACCATAATCCTTAAGACCTATGTTAGGGTACGTGTTATGCTTAATTTTGAAGGCAGAATGAGTGATTTGAAACGCTCATCGTAAACGCTCATCGTAATCGCAGTTCCACGGTGTACTGTTTATGCTCACTTCTCTGGTTCCGTGTTTTGAACTAAACGCGTAACAAATGCCTCATTCTGGACAGAAAAAGTTGAGCATAAACGTACCCTTAGACCAATTAGTTGGCACATCAGCCAATGCAATGCTTTTACCCTCATTCACAATCTATGCATTAAATTGATAAGCTTGCTCTCTATTATCACATTAACATCGATCACCATCATCATCTTCCACTATCATCTTCATCACCATCACCATCATCACCATCACTAACACCGTCACCATAACCTATAGCACCACTATCACGGGTATGATTAACTAATATGAAGAAAAAACATAACAAAGAGACAAACATATATTAACATTACAAGTTTTGGATGGAAATAAAGACATTTGCTTCGCCTTCGGTAAGCGAAAGTGGAAAAATTGAAAGAATATCAAGGTACAGTGAAGTATATAGTCAAGAAATCCATATCAATATTACCTAGGATTATCTGTGGAATACTGAAATGGTTATACAAACATTCGGTGTGTTATATGAAAAACGAGAATTTAACTCAGCTGTACTTGACGTTCATCGTGTAATATTGTTCATTTTTTTGTAAAGCTTGTTGGTCAGATTTTATCTAGTACTAAAGAGATAGGTGCACAAAATGAAACAAAGCTGCAACCAGAACAATAGAATAATGGAGGAAAAATACGGCAAGAGTGAGAGAATGAGAGAGAAAGAGAGAGAGAGAGAGAGAGAGATGGTAGAGAGAGAGAGAAAGAGAGAGTGAGAGAGTGAGGAAGAAGAGAGGGAGAGGGAGTGAGAGATTGCAAATGAAAGACAAAGAAGAAATACAGGAGAAAGACAGACAAGCTGAGAGAGAGAGAGAGATAAAGAGGTAAAGATGGAGGGATACAGGAGAAAGGGAGAAAGGAGGAAAAGAGTGTTCTACGACACCTACCCCCTGGACAACCACCCCCGGATAACCACCCCTAGGATAACCACCCTCTAGGACTACTCCCCCGGACAACTACCCCCTAGGACAACTACCCCAGGACAACTACCACCTAGGACAACTACCCCCCGGACAACTACCCCCTACGACAACCATCCTCTAGGACAACTACCCCTGGACAACTTTCCTCGGGGGTAGTTATTCGGGAGGTAAGTGTCCGGATACGGAAAAGAGCAATTGGGAGAAATATTGGAAGCAGGGATGAGACAGAGAAATTCTCAAAAAGGAATAATTGCATACCTTACTCTATACTCAATACTCAACATATACATACACGGTGTACATTTGGCCTGATTTCCGATTGTTTTGGGCGCTTGATCCATGTGTGTGTGTAATTGGGTTTTTACAGACGTGTATCAATCATATATGATTATTTATGTCTGGGGACCAACCTTTAACGTCACCATCCGAAAGACGTGAGTCATCAGTTTGCATCGGTTGCATCAGTTTGTAACTTCCATTGTTAGCTGGATTACAGGCGCACGCCACAACGCCTCCGTCGAATTGATCGATGGCATGGTCTCATTCAAGTCGTCTCGCTGTGTATTATTAGCCCATCCGGCGCATTAGTGGTACGGAAAAAAGACGCACCCCGCGCGTAGGTTTTGCAACGCTATATCAACATTAATCAAATCCTAGCCTAGACGTAGGTAGAATAGTCACAATATGTAAGATAAACTGGCAATGAATTAACACTTAACCATCGTTAAAGCACGTTCATAAAACATCTGGCAAATCATTACAACAAGTTTCATCATCTCTTACACTTTGTTGATAAGTATTAACAGAATAATGCTGTCCAAACTCATAAACTTCCAGGGCTTGTGACCGAGTACAAATGCCAAGAAACGGGCAATCTGCACACATCATTCTTATCCGAAAATCAAGTTACACTTAAATTTGGTTGTAATGAATGCAATACGAACGTGACAGAATATGTAGAACCTTCCTTGATTATACTACACAAATACTAACACGAATTACAACCTACCTTCAATCAATAAGGCCAAAATGAAGAAAATTTGATATATTGCGGTTGATGTACCTTCAAGTACGATCTTATTTCTGCGCTGCTACTATGCTGCAAAAATTTAGTCTTTGTTCAAGAGCGTAAAATAATTATTTAACCTGTAGGCTGTTGTTCCATGTCATTCCATGACACGCACTCTGCACGAAGTACTCTTCACTGCACCTATGATTTTGATACACGCCGGACGTGTTCTTTTTTGAGGAGGCAGTCAGCTCAAATTTGGCAGCTTTTTGGTGTGAGTGAGAGACGCGAAAAATGGATCAAAGATTCAGTTTTTAAAGGACACAATTTTCCAGATTCAGCGCCATACTCTATTTTTCCGAAGGTTACGACAGCTGCCCTGTATTGAGGTTTTCGAGATAACCCCTTATACCAGGTCAGGTATCGATCCCCTCTTACAGTGACCCACCCTTCAAGCTAAGATACCCAGGGTACCAGAGAGCTAGCCCAGTCCAGTCAAGTGTTAACCGACTGAGGAACCGAATAGCCGACGTGAGGCCAACGTGAAACCGTTTCAAAGCCAACCAACATACTGGCAGAGAAGGATATTTTAAACTAAATGTGGGAAGTTGTTCTCTGAATTTTTTAAAGGGACATTAGAAAAAAATAACAGATGTATGCAAATGTTAACACATCGTAATATTTAATAAGATTAATTGTTACTGTATGAAGCTATATTACATTTATTATACTTTTCTAAAACTTTGATTGTCATCTAGGTCCTACTTCCAAAGTGAACGATTCGTTTTACTTTGTTACTTTATACAGAATTTTAAAACCCTTAATAAACATTTGAATTTCATTTTATATCATAAAACCGGACTACTTAGAATTGTTTTGTTTTAGTTTCATAATTAAATTATAATAAGGGTGAGTTTCGGCTACAATTTCTGGCGTCCACGAAGTGACATACACAGCGGAAACATTAGGTGTTAATGGTTGTAATGTGATAGTTAAGTATTACATTTTAGGCATATTACCTCCGTAACTGTGTTTTAGTGCTAATATATATCATATGTAATTGATTACAGTGTATGTTTCTATATAGTATCTATTTCAACGTCAATCAGTGGCTGGCTCATGTAACCTACGGATACAGAGTTTGGCTGAGACCCCAGGGCCCGTATTCTGAAGTCAGGTTTAACTTTAAACCTAGGTTTAAGTCTAGTCTAAGTCTCGCCTAACTCTTAGATTTGTACCCAGGTTTAACATTCCGTTTCTGAAGTCGGGTTTAACTTAAACCTAGGTTTAAGTCTGGTCTAACTTTCTACAGATATTTAAACCTGGGGTACACCTAGTTTAAGTCTGGCTTAAGCCAGGTCTAACTATTTTTCGCAATGGCGTATTTGTTAGATATTCAGAGAAGACACCATTACGACGAATTATTGCAAATGATTAGACCCGAGAGACCTCTTGTTGAAAGAAAATCCCTTCCACATATAGGGTGACGAAGATTTGTTTGCATCGCTGTCGTTTTACCAAACAAATGGCGATTTACATTACAGACCAGCTACTTGCTAAATAGCTAGCTGACTCCGGCACTGGAGAGACGCACATCGCGTGCGGATGCAAGTGCTGACCGCCTTGCGATTTTATGCTGTCGGCAAGTTTGAACATTAATTTAGATACTTTATTTGCTTATTGAATCTCTATGCCTAATATTTTCTAAATAAGTTTGTTTGATTTGTATATTACGACAGTCATTGAAACTTAGAAGTTGCCAAAGTAAATCGACCCCTGCATCAAGAAGGTATTTTTGATCAGTTTTAGTATCCTTTTTAGTCATTTTAATCTTATTTAGAGCATTTTTAGAATGTTCTGGAAGTTTTGACTAATCTGGGCAGAAATCGTAGAATTACCGAGTTTTTTTATCGATTATTTATTCATTATTTGTAAAGAATTCCACCCTAGGCCTAGATTAAGACTTTTCAGCAGTTTTACAGTCAATCAAAGGGTAAAACCATGGACCTATTACGGATGGACATTCGACGTGATTCTTTCTTTGATCCAACGAGATCCGCCGCCTTCTGATTATGTGCATCTTCATGAGAACATTCAGCTGTTTTAACAATAACGACTGCGTAAGCATTTTCGGTCATTGACAAGG
>CP137678.1:25360602-25547233 GCA_037976565.1 Mesocentrotus franciscanus
GGAGCTATTTGAAATATTTGATATTTACCGGGAGCACCGGTAAATTTTGATTATTCAATTTGCTCAAAAGCAGAAGTGTTTTAGGGCTAATTTTTTAGTGCTTATAATACATCCATAGCGGCATCCAAATATATCAAAATTTTAAAGAATTACTATCCATCCCATTTCAAAATTTCCCAAAACTTTGCATTACCTTTAAAGCAGTCGATATGACTTTTATATGCCGAATTAAAACAAAAATCTACCAAGAATTCTTACCTTAGCCTTTTAGAGAGTAAAAATTTGTTAAAACATCACAGAAAATCTGAAACACTGTCTGTTAATCTTCGCTTAAAAATCAGTGAAAGTTTCAATCATTTGGGAATCGCAGACAAAGAGCACTGTATGGCGTCCGTGCTCGCACGTAGACAATTGTAACACGCAAACCAATGGGGATCGCAGTAAACCAATGGGAATCGCAGGATAATGAGGATATGAGGGTAGAAACTTTTAACTAGGCCCTGTGGCTATTGCTATGCCCTGTGAGTGGGGCATGGCTTGAAATCACGACTCAATTTCGACCAATCAGATGGCTAGATTTCTAAAGTGAGGTATATAAAAATATATATTACACAGATGCTTGAAAGTGCAAACTGTACGCAAATATAACATGATCACATAATGTGTTCATCATGCACATTGGAACATTCAAAGAAGCCAAAATATTAAAGGCATCGACATAATATTTATTAGGCATGTAAGCAGAGAGAAAGGGGGAATTAAGAAAATAAGAGGAGAGGCGGAATAGAACAGGGATAGGGGGATGGAGGATGAAGAGACCGGGCAAGAGAGAGGAGAAGGGGAAGAGATACAGGCAAAAGTCACATGTATTATTTTTTTTAAATATGAGATTTGGACACCGAAACGTGATTATACATTATACAATCCAGGCATTCATGCTTACATAGTTGATTCCACCTTGTTTTAGAATGCTATGCAATGAAACGGGGGGATATTTCAATATAATTACGATATCTTATAAGGACAACCACCCCCTGTTTAGCCATTACCCTCTAAGGAAAGTAAGGCAATTACCCATCTGACAACTACCTTGTATCGGGGCTGGGGCGGTCGTGGGTAGTCCTTTAATGTTAATGGTATTTACGAACCTGTAAGAACCCCAGATAGCATTAAGGAGCTTCCAGTTTGCATCAACGAGTACGACATTGCCTTTGCGAAATTCTCCTTTTTCACGATAATGGATACAAAACCGTAGAAACAGGAGAAGAATTGTAGAAACCAAGGCCAGTGACGAAAGAACATATCATCAAATACGTCAGAGACATACTGATGGGATAAGCGAGAGTCCGATCGCTGCTATTCCCATGTGAGCAGCAAGCATTTGTGGTGTTGACAGCGGGTACTTATAGAGGACCGCTATGAGTACCGCCCGACCGGTAATACCCCCAACAGATCCAATCATAACAAGATACACAGCTTTTTCCACAGAAATTCCAACAGATACGCCGTAGGAGACTGAAAAGTATGCCCAACTGGCGTAGCTTATGTCGTACATGCCTTGACACGGAAGCAACAGGTACATAAAAACGCGTTCGTTCTTAAAAAAACTAGCATTAATTGCTGACCGGATATAGTCTCGGATAGTGGTCAATGTCATTGACACCCAACTCTTATCTTCGCTTATTGTCTTTGCCTTCATATTGGCCCGACTTGATGATTTCCTCTTTCCAATCAGTGGCTGGGCACTCGAATCCGCTTCTGGATTTGAGTAATTCTCATCGTTTTCACAAATACCTTCTTCGTTTATGTACATGTCATGATTTAAATCATTCTCGTCACTTTCACAAGCGTCAACATTTTGAAGCGGGTCATCGTCTTCGTCCCTTTGTTTAAATCGCCGCCTATTGTTTCAGATCGGCTTTGTGGACGTGGAGGGCGCATGGTGGCTCCAATCGGTACGCAATGAAACATTAATGCGCTTAGAAACAGTAAGGCACCTCTCGTTCCATAGGCGTTAAGACACATCGCGGTAAGATAAGGTAAGAGGCAGCTTCCTAACTGACTACCCACTTGTGTAACAGTCTCAGCGAATCCATACTTGTCCCCGAAATGTTGTTTGAGAGTTACGCTTGAAATCTGACGTAGCGGGGATGATAAAAAACCTGGTAAGAACAAATCAAAAATAATTAATACAACTTTTTTTTTCAATGGGTTTGCGGATATCCCCAAAAACGCCTTGTAAGAGCATAACTAGAATTATAAAAAAAAACATTACGCTTTTTCAGTATTAGCAATTTTCTTGACCATGTGTTTTCAGACCGCTCATTTTTGTGTTCATTCTTCATGGATAACATGACAAGGGTGATGTCTTAGAAATAGAGGACGCATAACGATAATAGAAAGTCGAGGTTCAATATTTTTACCGTTAAGGTATCTTGAACTTGAACAAGAACAAACGTACATGAAGAGGAAATGAATTTTCTTTCATAATAAGCTTTCTTCATGTTACAGGTCAAAATTCGTTGAACAAAAGAAGAAGAAAAAAAATGAAATTTAGTTCCTCTTCATGTATAAACAATAACATTTTTGTTCTGTTTTGTTTTCTGAGAAAAAAAAACAGGGAAGAGCATCAATTTTCAAAAAGGTATAGAAACTCTGTGAAAAGGAGAACAGAAGGAAACAAACCTCCTCATGAAGTTTCTATCTAAACAATAATCACTAGTGTTCTATATTGAACTATAAATGAACTTACTGTAATCATGTTCGCTCTTCAACTCAACTCAACATGATATTCTATTGCAGTCAGCTTGTGAGACTTACTCTCTTAATGCAGATGACTGGAAATCCATCTTTTTAGGAGCCCCTTGCGCCAAAGAAATTGTTGGAATTATACTTGTCAAAGTTGTCACCACTATCTGAGGGTGAATTTCCACTCTAAAACGAAGTAATTTCTAATCCACTCCTAAAAAGAGTAGTACATGTATAAAGTTACACGTGAAGAAAAACAAGCAGCTGAGGTAAGCCACTTTGTGCTGAAAATTTGCTGCTGTGAGCGGGACTCCCGCTTGAGAAACCACCAATCGTTGAGCGTAAATTTCCACAACAAAATAGAGTCTTCCCTAATCCGCTCCTAAAAGAGTAGGCTCTAAGTATAAAATTACCTGTTAAGAAGAAAGTGCAGCCGAGGGAAGCCGTTGTTTGGGTGAAAAATGCTGCCATGAGAGAGATTGCCGCCAAGAAGCCGCACAACGTTGCTACCAGACGAGGATTGAACTTCTGAAACACATAATTGCTAATCGGACCTGGGCGAGTAATAAGACTGTAATTAACTTATGATAGAAACACGTTTTAACTCTTAAAGATTAAGGCCAGTTCTGGTCATGCGATTGCATTGTGAAAGAAACGTTGTGGAATCGATCAGAAAAGGTTGATCATCTAGCATATAAGTATTGGTGTGTACTGCAAGGTTCTGGAATCATCAAAATGATAAGAAATTTGGCCCAGTCTTGGTAAAGTTACAAGCACTGTACACAGAAAGATGTATATGGGACTACGCGACCACGTGCGCGATATCTGTTTGGTCCCAATAGATAATAATTTACCAAATATATCAATTTTCCCGGCAAAATTTGTATCATCACGTATTAGTAAAAACATATTCTTTCACATGATTGGTAATGAGAGCTTCCATTTCATTTTTTTGAGAGAGGGGCGTTTCCAAAACTGGTCTTTACCTTTAATGCATCACTTTAAACGCCATTGCAAAGACTTTCCAAGAATCAACTCAAGGAAATCTCTGTGTCTCTTTTCTTCGAATTACATAATACGTGATTTTAACGTTTGTGCCTTTGCAATAGTTGATGGGCAAAATTGTACCCCATACGTACAGTGCAAATTTAAATGTGTTGGAAAACAAATCTTCACAGATGAACGTGGGATCGGGGTAACGCGATCAAGTTTAATTCCTAAAAGGATGCCGTGACTAGAACAAAATTTGAAAAACATGCGCTAGAGTATACCCATTATTGCACTTAAAGTATGAAGGGGTGACCAAAGTTCGCGGATATTTTTCTTTTCTTGCACATTAAAAAATATCCAGATCAACATATATCATGTTCCATACGTCATAAGAATCGTGATTTATCATATAATCAGATTATATAACATTCCAAGGCTGTATTGACTTCAAACCAATGATAAGACGAGAAAATCGGAAGGCTTACCACTACCGACGTCTGTCAAAAAGTGTGACCAAAGTTCGCGCATGATATTTACTGCCCTCTTGTGGTGGGCTTTATATATGTAAACATTTCAAAATGACATAGTTCCAATCAGAAGCCGAACTTTATATTGAAACTTTGAAATAGATAATAATTTCTCTCTATCATTGAAATTTTGCCCGAAAAAATACCCTTGTTAAATTTTGCAAATAAAAGACAATATTTGTCATTGTTCACGTGTTAATTACAATATAGTACCTATCTGCATGTCATTTGTTTGTTTGAAATGTATTTCATGTGTCTCCTTTTTATATGTCGGCCATACATGAGTTCTCGCTCTTTTCTCTCTTTGTCTCTCCACTTTCCCTTCTAAATTTATATTCTTACGAACCCCGTAGAATCGTAGATTCATTAAAATTCACAAACACAGATACCTACGGCGCGGAAGCAAGCGCGCAGGTTCCTTTTGCGTAAGAAAATGAAATTGTATCATTAGTTTTCGGAGTAAATCCTCTAATAAACTGATTTTCATATAAAAAACACAATTTGTTATGATAAAAAGCGTGAAAAAGCTAGCTTGTTTATATTTTTATGTCGCATTTTGACTTTTGGAGTTGTCGACGGTGCTCAAAGACTTCGTTATCTCAGTCCCACACAGGCATCGCGTATCGTTCTCCTGTTTAAGCGCATTTAGTGTTAGTACGCGAACTTTGGTCACACCGCCATACAAGTCCACTCCACTGAAAAGTTGAGCTGATTAGATAGACAAAAATCTAAAAAGCCCAAATATAACTTGGTTTTGGAAAATGGTGCTCAGATTTATTTTTAATAATTTTTTTTAATGAGCAAAAAACAAGTTAATGAGCGAGTCGGTTGTGACGTAGGGTCCTCACAACACAGATTCGTAATGTAACCAAATTTAATGCATACGTCTTTGTGAAGTGCCTCGATACAAACTATTTCATTCACCTGATAAGAATAATGAAACACTATTATTCTTATCAGGTGAATGAAATAGTTTGTATAGAGGCACTTCACAAAGACGTATGCATTAAATTTGGTTACATTACGAAAATAGCCTATTGTCAGAATGTATACCGCTGGCACTTTCGTTGTGAGGAGCATACGTCACATCCGTACAGCAATATAAATGTTTTGCTCGAAATACCCGAAACAAACTTCTTAAAAATCACCTGATTGAAGTACGCCCGTGATATTTGGCAGTTTTAACCTTTGATTTATTTACAACATGTTATAATTTTGGAAAATCGGAGTGGACTTGGGCTTTAAAGACTTTCAGTGTCTGCGTTTTACAAAGCTATATTGCTGTTACGAACCTTTATACTGATATGATTCATTCTATATCCCTTCTTTTTTCTTTCTCCCCCAGCTCCGGTTTCTCTCTGTCTTTCTCTCTCTCTCTCTCTCTATGCCTTTCTCTCTGTCTCTCTTCTTCTAAAGAGCCAAAGACAACCGGTGACAGGTATGTGCACCTCGAGTGGTATTCTGAAAACTGTGTAAGCGTGAATATTATGTTAGGAAACATAATTGGTATTCTGAAAACTAACTTCGTAAGTCCAAAACAATGTCAACAGAGTTTTGGGCAGGAAGATGCACCGCGCATACGCATAACCTTATGATGGTGTGACCAAAGTTCGCGCGTGACCAAAGTTCGCTTTCTCAAAAAATCGGTAAGATTTCAAAAATCTGATATCACCAATGGAAAGAGGATCATAAAATTACCCAGAAACGAAATTTTCTTTGGAATTGGGTGCGAAATTGTGAAAATATTGACAAAAGATCGGCAAATTTTGCAGTCATTTGCATCCGTTCCGACAAATTATCAACTTACCGAGAAGGCTTTGGAAATCTTCATTTTGAGAGCAGATATTCTCAAAATTGTAAGTAAAGAGTGGTACCAACTGATTGTATGATATCTTGCCTTGCAAATTATGAAATCACCTTATTTTTTATGTATCGCATTTTTGTATAAATCAGCTGTAAACCCCCGTGCGTGAACTTAGGTCTCGTTGTTTTTAAGACTTTTTAGATGCAGCGCACGCACGATCGGACATCGAATTTTTAGATCGCGATATCTCCGAAATCCTTCGACGATAAATTTTCTAGTTGACCCAATTTGTAGTAAAAAACTTTGCCGTTCGTTTGGTAATAATTGAAATAAACAAATTTGTGTAGAATCTGAGAAATCATAGATCGAATATCACATTTTGTGATATGTTCTAAAATGTCCGCGAACTTTGGTCACCCCTTCATACGCAAGGCCTCATGTTTTGAATTAACATGATAGTGAACATAGTTTTGGTATTTTGAAAAAATCTTTTAACCAATAGATACCATATACAAAATAACTTAGAACATAACTTTGGTCTGAAGGTATTTTAAAGGGATAGTTGAGTTTTGGTATAAAGAGTACAGTTTTGGTCAAACTGAATTTTAGTGACCAAAACCTGCACCACTACATTACAAACTTATAGATATAACTGCACCATGATCGATAGGTAACCAAAAATTACAAACGACTTAGTAATAAGCCTGTTAACAATTAAAGAGCCGTTAAACCACATATGAGGGCATTCTCTAAAACATTGAAAGTCATTGGTTTCAACCAATTTTAATAATAAAATTGAGCATGTTTTGTTTTGTTAAAATAATGATTAAATAGAGAGATCATCAACAACTATTTAAAAACATATGTTGAAAAGTGTAAGCATTATTTTGTCTTACAACGGCTGGTTCAAAATTATCGAATATTTGTGGGGCCCCACAAATATTAGAAACGGTTATATGTATGGATATGTCATTCGTCTCTAAACCGATTTTGATCAAACAAAGATGATTTTGTCATCTAAATTGTATGCTCTTTCAAATTTGACACTCAATTTTTTCATTATCTCACCAAAAAATATTTTGTGTACGCCCTCTACACCAAAACTCAAGTATCCCTTTAACTATTGCACATCTCTCTATTTATACTTGAAATGCATTACATAATTTTGTCCTGTGTTTTTCTTATTTGGTTTACATGATAACTAAAATATGATTCTGTGAATCTAAAGTATTTGATAGTAAAACAAACGTAGAAAACATAGGGGAAAAAAGGAATGAAGTAGTATTTCATGAAAACCATTTTGAAAAAGGGTCGGGTGGTGCGTATAAATGTATAATGCTCAATAAATACGCGCTATAGTTAGTTCAAATAGCTGTAGGCGCAAACAAACATGAAACGTGATTGGCTGAGAGTATATTTTAACAGTGATTCCCACTGGAGAATGAATGAAAAATGGTTATGCCTGGGGAGGTATTCTGAACATTGTTGTAAGTTTTGTGTTATATTTTGTTGTATCTTCCAGAGATAACACAGCGCTAATATTGTTGTAAGTTGGTATTCTGAAAATCATTTTATCCCTGTGTTATCTCTTGAAGAACCGCCTCTATCTTATCTTTGACACGCCCATTCGTATAGACCCTACCAATCAAGATCTATTTTATATAAGCATGAAAAGTAGGTCAACCAATAGGAATACCTTATGCCATATCTGAAGATGCGCCCAGCGCATAATCATGGGCGTAATTAGTTAATTGAGCGCTTATTACGCGCGTCATCATATGCACTGTGGCATGTGGATCATGAAGACAAGTCATGCTTTAACTTAGTGGTTAAGAAACATCACAGAGATGAGAGCATTAAAATCGTCATATCCTAGCATGTTATTTCTTAGAAAGTTCTCATCTGTGATGTCTCCGGTCAACACACAATCTTCTTTTAACTCGTCTAGTGGCACGAAATTGGTTTTGGGCAAAGAAGATTGCCGCCATTTTATCACCACGAAAGATACAACAACCCCTACCTGTTGTAAATATTGTTGTAAATACCATGCAAGATAAGATAAGATAAAAGATACAACAATTTTCAGAATACCAATTATCTTGTCATATTATCTCTCGTGCGCATATTCAAAAGAGGATTAAGCACCATTTTATTAATAATACGCACAATTACAAGCGCACAAAAGTTTGAGCGCAGGCGCGGCCAAAGAGATGAGAGAAAAGATACAACAAAAGATACAACAAAAGTTACAACAATGTTCAGAATACCAACTTTATCTTAAGTTCAAAGATACAACAACATTAGAGATAACACAGGGTTCAGAATATGGCCCCAGGGTCGTAACCTAAAAAAGATAACATAATCTTAACATAGTTTTCAGAATACCGATTTAGAGGTATGTTAGGGAGATTTGAACTCTAGGATGTAACATCAAAGTTAACTTAGAAGTTAACATTAATTGTTTTCAGAATACAGCCCGTGAGAAAAAGAAAACGCAATGGTCCGAAGTCACATAGGAGGTTTAAATCTAACCCATGCTTTAAACCATGGGTTAGATTTAAACCTCCTTTGTGAATTCGGGTCAATAGCCTGCAGTATGATAAAGGACCCGACTATTCCCGTCGCCCTCGATAATATCTTTCTCTCTCTCTCTCTCTCTATCTCCATATATATATATATATATATATATATATATATATATATAGGTCTTTGTTCCTCACCTACCCCCCTCCAACCTTTCCTCTAACGCTCATGCTCTCTCTGTCTCCCTCTCTAGTTTGTCCTTCCCTCCTCACTCATCTTCTCTCTCTCTCTCTGAATATTATCCGAAGGCATGTTTTTTTAACTCTCACTCTCTGATGCATCCTTCTCTCCCTCTCTCCCTCACTCGATCTCTCCCTCCCTTTTATCTCTATATCTTCCTTCCTTTCTCTTATGGTGGTGTGACCAAAGTTCGCGTACTAACACTAAATGCGCTTAAACAGGAGAACGATACGCGATGCCTGTGTGGGAGTGAGACAACGAAGTCTTTGAGCACCGTCGACAACTCCAAAGGTCAAAATCCGACATAAAAATATGAACAAGCTAGCTTTTTCACGCTTTTTATCATAACAAATTATGTTTTTTATATGAAAATCAGTTTATTAGAGGGATTTACTCCGAAAACTAATGATAACATTTTAATTTCTTACGCAAAGAAGGGAACCTGGGCGCCTGCTTCCGCGCTGTATCTGTGTTTGTGAATTTTAATGAATCTACGACGATTCTACAGGGTTTCGTAAGAATATAAATTTAGAAGGGAAAGTGGAGAGATAAAGAGAGAAAAGAGCGAGAACTCATGTATGGCTGACATATAAAAAGGAGACACATGAAATACGTTTCAAACAAACAAATGACATGCAGATAGGTACTATACACTGTAATTAACACGTGAACAATGACAAATATTGTCTTTTATTTGCAAAATTTAACAAGGGTATTTTTTTTCGGGCAAAATTTCAATGATAGAGAGAAATTATTATCTATTTCAAAGTTTCAATATAAAGTTCGGCTTCTGATTGGAACTATGCCATTTTTTGGAATGTTTACATATATAAAGCCCACCACAAGAGGGCAGTAAATATCATGCGCGAACTTTGATCACACTTTTTGACAGACGTCGGTAGTGGTAAGCCTTCCGATTTTCTCGTCCTTGTTTGAAGCCAATACAGCCTTGGAATGTTATATAATCTGATTATATGATAAATTACGATTCTTATGCGTATGGAACATGATATATGTTGATCTGGATATTTTTTAATGTGCAAGAAAAGAAAAATATCCGCGAACTTTGGTCAGCCCTTCATACATCAACGACTTACAAGCAAAGTAGTACATCCCAACCTCCAGTGTGATAAAGAACCCAACTGTTGAGGAGTCCAGGTCCAGCTGGTAGACCAAAGATGGAAGGAGGACGGACAGTGATCTTGGAACGCCTGGATGAAGGATGTGGATGATAAACTTTGCAAAGGCAACAGCATAGCGCCATCGTCTATCTAGTCCCTTCGACGCCTCTGATGCCGCCATCTTGGATCAAGTAAGACCCTACCTATAGGAAAGCGTACATACTCCATAAGGCCCGTATTCTGTTAAAGATTCAACCCGAACTTGGGTCTAATGTTGAGTATTAGTAAAGGAAGTTAGACCAAGGTCGAAGTTCTTCTTTAATGAAAATGACTTCAAACCGAGCGTCGGGCTTATATGAACTAATGGAATTCCAACCTTAATGTACATGAATGGAAATCTTTTCTCGGGAAGACATATTAACGGATCACTTTATTGTGAATAGAAATCCATGTTAAAAATAGTAAAATTCAACTCTATTTAGAGTTATTTAAGCGCTACTATGGGATGGACTTCGTATAATGTATGCCGGATTTAACTCTAGCAAAAGTGATCTCTAATATGACTTTTGAAAAAGAGTGCATTTCCACTCTTCTCTTCTACATTAAGAGAGAAGTGAATTCGCCTAAATGGAGAAAAACAAATAAGATTAAAGGAAGAAAACTCAACCACAAAACAACTTTACATATACTACACATTACAAACTTGTGAAATACAACCAAAACAAAATACAAGAAAAGTAAGACAAAATTTATTACAACTTGCAGAATACCAACTTTTTCTTAACAGCAAACATACAACACAATTAAAGATACAACCATTTTTAGAATACCGCCCCAGATACTAAGTTATCCGTGGCAGCAAAGTTAGTAATAAGGCTTCATTTGACAATCTCGAAGTTCCTCTTCAACTTGATTTAAATTTCAAGGTCATATAGGTCTTAGAATCTTTATGAATAGTCCTTCAAAATCGACTGATCCTTTAATGAATCCATTCATTGGTTTTAAACGCAGGGCCTCCCGGTCAAGAGAACACTTGAGTGCTTGACCCCTGAATCTTTACACCTCCCATTGAGGTAACTGCTTGCATAATTAAAGAGAAGGGTGCATGGAATCTGGGATTCGTGAAAAAAAATTGTTTGAATTTTGCTTCTTTTTAGGTTAATGAAATATGACAAGAAATAGCTTTAATGTTTAGCCCAAACTTTCATGCATCATGTTTGTGTAGTACACATTTGTGTATACAATGCGTGTGACTTTCAACTAGACTAGTTCTGTGTCAATTTCTTATTATTTTGGTTATTCCAATACAGTACACATTATACACCTTTTCACGGTTACAAAAGTGCGCATGCTCAGACATGGGCGCCATCTTAATTTAAGATAATTTAAGATAATCAAAGATGTTAACCCCACTGACCTCTAGAGGTCAGTGATTTACGCGTAAATTATAGCGCCGCGCCCATGCAAATATGATGTGAGCGCACAGCGCAGGCATCTGAAAACATTGATGACATCACTGCCTGCGCTGTGCGCTCACATCATTTTTGCATGGGCGCTATCTTAATTACGCGTAAACCCCTGACCTCTAGAGGTCAATGGTTTGTTTATCTTAAATTAAGATGGCGCCCTTAACCGTGAAAAGGTGTATTATGTATGTGTACATTATCGATCACTTTGCTTCCAGACAGTTTCTTTCACAATGTAATCTTATGACCAGAACTAAACTCTATCTATAATCAAGATCATTTCTAGCTTCTAACCTGAAATGAATTGGATGCCACCCCAAAAAAAAAAAATATATATATATATATATATATATATGATAATAATTTATGTACAAAGACATTAACCTCATTGGTTCTACTAAAATGAAAGCCCCCATATTATTGAGCGAATATGGTACAAGAATAAAGGATTCAGTTCCCACTTTTTGTAAAGAAATAATAATTCAAATACCTTGACAGCGCAGAATCTTTCATCTCCGCAGTTCGGGAGACAATTATACGCATTTAATGAGAGGTAAATGTTTAGTTTTATGTAGAGCAATATTGCCCGCTTGGTATATATATTATGTTCATTACTCTAGATATTCTGAATAATATTCTGGGTTTATATAGCGCTAAATACATCTACGATGTCTCTAATGTGCATTTTACAACTATTATAACCTCGGTATCCGGATTAAGGCTTGCAAGCACACAACTAATGTTTGCACATTCTCCACTCCCTATGGCGCTTTCTAGCAAGGCGCCATTATACAGACGCTCACGATGCTGAGCAAGCTACGATGACGTTGGCATCCCACCGGATACCCATTTAACACCTGGGTGGGGAGACACAATGTACATGTAGATAAAGAAATAAATGCAGCGACCTTCGCATCGCCAGTCAAGTTTTGGAACCACTCGACTACGCCACCTCTACCACTTCTTATATACTGTATAATAATCCTTAAAATCTCAGGATAACATTAACAAGAAAATAAGGATACAGTTAAAATAATGACTTACTCAAGGTTTGAATTATCCAGTGAACACGTTTTATGTTGTCATACCACTCGCTTGAAAAAAAACAAAGGTTATTCGTGTACACAAGTGCGTAATATGTTTATACTTACACAAACTTTGTGTAGATGGAATGTGTGAGAATATTCCAACCACTGTTGAACAGATTCGGTACGCTGCAGTACAATGAAGCATATGATAATAAAATATGTATTATCATAAAGCACAAAGCAAGAAGAAGAGGCCCTAAAAGTAGTATAATATCGCAGTCCCACCGTCGATCACTTCGCTTCCAGACAGTTTCTTTCACAATGTAATCTTATGACCAGAACTAAACTCTATCTATAATCAAGATCATTTCTAGCTTCTAACCTGAAATGAATTGGATGCCACCCCAAAAAAAAAAAATATATATATATATATATATATGATAATAATTTATGTACAAAGACATTAACCTCATTGGTTCTACTAAAATGAAAGCCCCCATATTATTGAGCGAATATGGTACAAGAATAAAGGATTCAGTTCCCACTTTTTGTAAAGAAATAATAATTCAAATACCTTGACAGCGCAGAATCTTTCATCTCCGCAGTTCGGGAGACAATTATACGCATTTAATGAGAGGTAAATGTTTAGTTTTATGTAGAGCAATATTGCCCGCTTGGTATATATATTATGTTCATTACTCTAGATATTCTGAATAATATTCTGGGTTTATATAGCGCTAAATACATCTACGATGTCTCTAATGTGCATTTTACAACTATTATAACCTCGGTATCCGGATTAAGGCTTGCAAGCACACAACTAATGTTTGCACATTCTCCACTCCCTATGGCGCTTTCTAGCAAGGCGCCATTATACAGACGCTCACGATGCTGAGCAAGCTACGATGACGTTGGCATCCCACCGGATACCCATTTAACACCTGGGTGGGGAGACACAATGTACATGTAGATAAAGAAATAAATGCAGCGACCTTCGCATCGCCAGTCAAGTTTTGGAACCACTCGACTACGCCACCTCTACCACTTCTTATATACTGTATAATAATCCTTAAAATCTCAGGATAACATTAACAAGAAAATAAGGATCATATACAGTTAAAATAATGACTTACTCAAGGTTTGAATTATCCAGTGAACACGTTTTATGTTGTCATACCACTCGCTTGAAAAAAAACAAAGGTTATTCGTGTACACAAGTGCGTAATATGTTTATACTTACACAAACTGTGTGTAGATGGAATGTGTGAGAATATTCCAACCACTGTTGAATAGATTCGGTACGCTGCAGTACAATGAAGCATATGATAATAAAATATGTATTATCATAAAGCACAAAGCAAGAAGAAGAGGCCCTAAAAGTAGTATAATATCGCAGTCCCACCGTCAAACCGACCTTGAACCGACGTATTCTTGGCCATTTGTGGTAATGTCAATTTTTTGTTTGATCAGTTATCGCTATCAGTCTGTCTCGGTCTCGTTTGAATGACTGAGGTAAACAAAAGTCGAATGGAGAGCATTTTGGAGCAGAATTGTTTGCATCGAACTCTGTCGGAGATCCTATTTATACATGATCAACGTGAAGCCCATGACCAAACGGGAGTCGTATCGTGGAAACAAAGAAAGAAAAATAAGACAAACAAAAACAGCCATGTTATTTGCTATAAAACATCGACACTGCGCGGGATTCGCAAGAGCGATTATAGTATGGGGGCTGAGGGCCCCATAAATCCATTTAGAACCAGGCACGTAGCCACGGGGGGCACGGGGCACGTGCCCCAAAAAAAAAAAAATCCAAGATCAGACACCCATCCTCTTAGACCCCTCTCCAGGACGTCAATCAATTACATGTATGTGCCCCCAAAACATCAAACTCTGGCTACGGCCCTGTTTAGAACAGCCATTAAATGTACATTCTTATCGAGAGACTCTTGAGATTGAGATCTCTCATGAGATATAAGACAACAAAGGCAAGCGATTACATGGGCTTTATAACATTAAAATCGACTTAAATCATTCGTAAAAATATCTTGTTTCTCCAATCATTCTCCAGTTAATTGTATCTTACCATGCATTGTATATATCTATCTGTATCATAAAACTGATCGTAACTTACTTTTATAAAGTAAGATTGGTTGAAAGAGGAACGATTACTTCTGGAAAGTTTCGAATTCATTCTATCAGAATATCAGCGAATATGGTTTCTTGATTATTTGGTACTTCGCATTGATATCGAGGAAATGTCGAGGCATATAGTGACCTCATTATATATGTACGATTGTTCCCCTAGAACACACTCTTAGGGTTTTAAGTACTGGGCACGTTTTGGAACCATTAATTAAATTAAAGGCCAATTACCAACATTTTTACAGGCAAGAAATTAATCTACATTTGCCACTCTCGACAGTAGAGTCAAGTTGGTTTGTCCAATTCCATTTGGCATGCCATTATGCTGTTCTTTTTGTTTTTCAATATTCTTTATTGATTCCATTCGATGCATAATTTATACATAAACAATTCATCTTGAATACAATAACCAAGAGACAATTAAAAGAGAAAGAAAATGATTGCATATTCATCTCAGATACCACAATGCTCATTAACTATGCATAAACAATCCACCTTGGCTATATACACTGAGAACCAATTAGAAGAAAAATAGGAAGAAGAGGGCAGCTAGTAGCGGCTGGGAGAAAAAGGTCAGACAAGGATTAATCATCAGACTTTGCCATCTCTGACCCCATTATGATATATTCTGACATTGTGTTAAGTGCAAATGTTCGCTCCGAATCTCGGTTGACCTCACAAACACGTACACACTTTTGCCTTGCTTTGATCGCGAGTCGACAAAGATGAACGTAGATATTGACAAACAATCGACGACCAGAAACACCCCCATGATACGGAATATGGCTGGGTAAGACCCCAAAATGTCATACAGGAAACCTGAAATGAAAAAGGTTTAAAAGAAAGAAAACTTCAGTAAATTTCAGTGTTTAAATTTTGATATTCAATCTTAACGTAGCAAAATCTAAATCACCCTGTGTGGATTTTGAACCTGTTCTGCAGAAGTTGTCTGAAGGAAGAAATATCAATAACTTAAAATATTTAGGTTTAAACCCGAATTAATCGCTTAACTTATAATTATGAGCTGGCGCGAAATTATGCCTATCGCACGAAGTGTCAGGACCCGGCTGGCTCTCCAAGGATGCCAGAGGCGGTACTCTTAAAACCGTTTTATCTACAATATTGTTCTATCCTCACCTGATTCTAACCCTTACAAAAATATTGATATTTTGAGTATCTATTTTGCCACTTGCACTGTTTTTAATGCGCGTACATCTTATTTACATAACAATGCGCACTGGAAGGTTATATAATTAGCTAATTGGTTTTCTGATTAATTTATATTTTGTTTTATCTTATTTTCTGTTTGTATTTACAACAAAATTTACGACTGCTAGAGACTTTTGTATATCTCAGGATCATGGCAACTTTTCTGGCTCAGCATCAGAAAGTATGTTCGACCAGGAAGACGGGGACCTTTCTTCACTAAAGAAGAGACATTTAAAAGGAAGACAACCGGCAAGTCTCCGCCATTTTAAATTGTTTCAATTTGCATACACGTGTTTTTTCTTGGTCCCTGATCCAGCTACGCCAAATCATCTCATTATTTTGATACCAGTAGAAAAATCAATATCTACTCGTTCTACAGATGCTAATTTTTTGTTGACGCAACAGTAATTTAATGATGAAAAATGAATCTCTTTTTGCCAGATTCCAAGCCTAAATATCCATTTCGAACACCTCGTGGACATGATCTTTATGAATTGGCAAAGAAACCTCAAATTAAAATGAGACCAAAATCATGCGAAACGAGCGACTCTTATGATCAAAATAAGACCATAACAGCCCGATACATCGCTCATTACGTATGCATGTTTTTATTGTTTATGAATAAATAAGAATAAATAAACGCGAATTATCAAGCGTTGCGGATTGACTGCATTACGACTGACAATTTTTTTTTTTTTTTTTACAGATCTACAAACTAATTTCTTCGGTGGAGTAAGACGGAAACCTTACCCCCCTCCCTTCTCCCCCTTTCCCATGATGCCTATGACTTTCAATATCTAGACACATGTTACGACCATGTCCGTAGTGTTTGATATATAACACAACAAGGACAAGCAATTACCTGGGCTTTGTTACATAAAAATAAAGCGACCTAAATCATTCGTATAAAAATAGTTGTATTTCACTTGGTTACAACATGGCATAATGTTCGCTTCTAAATTACATTAGTTTAGATTTAATGAATAGAATGTCAAAAAAGAACGTGTGTATGATCTTTTTTTTGTATTCTAATTCTAATTTGTTTCTTTAAGGATTTCTCTTCTTATTATAGTTAGTTACAAAAAATGCTAAATTTTCATGATGTCAATAATTTTCATGATGTCAATAATTTTGGTATAATATCAGTTTCACACCTCCCTAAAAAAAGGAATCGTAACTGAAAAAAACGTCTTTGACTCGAAGCCTTTTGTTACTGTCAACATAGTCCAGCCTCTGGACCGTTTCCGTGTCGCGTGCCCAATCAGCTGATAAAATAACACACCCTCAACGTTGACAGCACCGTAGACCTTGCCATTCCTCTCATTCTGTACCCCGATAACGACGGTACTTTGGGGGATCGCGCAATGAGTGGAGACACCGCGCTGTGTGTGGGATCGATGCGTGTGATAGAAGAATAAAAATAAAAAACGGACAGAATCTGGACTACTGTCAACATCAGTGAGCGCAATCATTAAAAAAAAAGCAGATTAGTAAAACAAAATTGAAATGATAATGGACATATAATGTACAAAACGTATATACAGACTATCAAAAACATGATTTATATAAGATTTAATGACTAAATGACAGCACTACCAATTATGAAATGAAGATCACTGATGAAAGAACCACCCTGATATGACGAAATAAGAACCAGGGCCATCTATATATACACAGGATTTGCCCAACTTGGTTTCACTTGGTCACAACGTGGGATATATTCGTTTTGTTATGTGCTTGTCCAACAAAGCATTATTCGCCTCAGTGTACCCAACTCGAACCGTGTTGGCCAAGCTATCCTGATCAATGGCTCAGATACTGACATCATCCCTGATAGCAGACTGACGTCTTAAAGACGTCATAAATTGGTCGTAAAGTGGTAAACACGTCGTACGTCGTATGGACGACGTCATAACGACGTCATTATGTCGTCTTCAAAAGACAATTTTTTCCAAGATAATTTGTGTCGTATTGACGACGTCATTACGACGTCGTTATGACGTCTTTAAAAAACTATTTTTCCAAGATAATTTTGTCGCATTGACGACGTCATTACGACGTCATTATGGCGTCTTCAAAAGACTATTTTTTCCAAGATAATTTGTGTCGTATTGACGACGTCATTACGACGTTGTTATGACGTCTTTATAAAAACTATTTTTTCAATATAATTTGTGTCGTATTGACGACGTCATTACGACGTCGTTATGACGTCTTTAAAAACTATTTTTCAAGATAATTTTTGTCGTATTGACGACGTCATTACGACAACATTTTGACGTCTTTAAAAGACTATATTTTCCAAGATAATTTTTGTCGTATTGACGACGTCATTATGACGACTTAAAAGACTATTTTTCTAAGATAATTTTGTCGTATTTACGACGTCATTACGACGTCATTATGACGTCTTTAAAAGATTAATTTTTCCAAGATAATTTTTGTCGTATTGACGACGTCATTATGACGACTTTAAAAGACTATTTTTCCAAGATAATTTTTGTCGTAATGACGACGTTATTACGAAGTCATTATGACGTCTTTAAATGACTACTTTTTCCAAGATAATTTTTGTCATATTGACGACGTCATTACGACAACATTTTGACGTCTTTAAAAGACTATTTTTTGCTAATATAATTTTTGTCGTATAGACGACGTAATTATGACGGCTTGCGAAGACTATTATTTGTCATTAATTTTTGTCGTATGGACGACGTTATTACGACATCATTATGACGCGTCTTTAAATGACTATTCTTTCCAATATAATCTTTGTCGTATTGACGACGTTAATTTGACGTCATTATGACGTCTTTAAAAGGCTATTCTTTCCAATGAATTTTTGTCGTATGGACGACGTAATTATGACGTCTTTCGAAGAATATTAATTGTCATTAATTTTTGTTGTATGGACGACGTTATTATGACGTCTTTAAAAGTCTATTTTCTTCCGTAATAATTTTTGTCGTGTGGACGATGTCATATGACGTCTTTCAAAGACTATTATTTGTCATTATTTTTTTGTCGTATGGACGACGTTATTACGTCATTTGACGTCTTTATAAAAAAAAAGAGAACAGTAGAAACCAAAAGAAACCATTAGGATCAAATATGAGCATTTGTCACTGAGTAAATAGGGCAATTATCAGAGGTGAAAATGGGGAACTTTTTGCCCCCCATTCATTAGTCATTATCAGATTGTGCACCATCTTGACATGCAAAGGTCTGCAATATCGATCAAGACTAAACATGCTCTAATCTCGCCATTTGAAAAAGGCTGTGTGTGTGATACTCAAGGCCGTAGGCCTACACAATACATTACAATGTGTATATGTACTGTATATATAGTATGCATTGGGAGCTGATCGGAGTGTAAATGGCCGTTATACAGCTGCCATTGTACAGTGCAGTACCCTGTTTTCCCTGCTAATCTACAGTATGGGTAAGTCTTAGAATTACCTAATTTATTTACAAAATGTACATAAATCTATAGTTACTGTTTTCTGTTCTGAAAAGTTGACATGCATGTTTAATATGTATGTCTAATGATTGTGAGCTCGGACTTTCAACACCTGCTGACAAAAGTAGTCCCGTGTACTGATAATTGTGTCATAATGCGGTGCTGTATGTACTACGTCCATGCTGTTCCCTTCTATGTATTTTTATGTAACATCTTGGTCCTGTTGATGGGATGCATGGTTGGGGCATCATTTGAAGCAAAGTTTATTCATTTGCCTACACATGACTTTAAAGGGAAATCCAACCTGAATATACAACTAGATCTAGTCTACTCTCAAACTAAAAGAAAGTAGAAAAATAAGAGAAATGTAGTAGGAGTTACCCCACCCCCACAAGCCTTCACCACAAGGGGCGCTAGTCCTCTCACTGAGCCCGACAGACCAGAGTTGAATACACTGCACAAGCCTGAAGCTGGACAATTGGACAAGATCCTCAGTATTTCAGGTAAGTGCTGTTTTCGGCTTTCTAGTGAGTCATATAGATTCACATCCATGTAGATAACGGTTTGTAGGCCAAATCTACATTATTGGCGCTGCGAGCATAACCTTTTCCTGCTTTTTGCGGGTTATTTTTCATCTGTGATTTTGGCACAGCGAGCACAGCTGCCCTGCTACGCATTGGCATTTAGTGCGGTCCTGTGCGTAGGGCTAAGCTGCTCGCTGTGAATTTGCTACCAATTAATAGGGTAAATTTCGTATTATTGTCTCGGGCAGGGTGGGCTAGTCTGCCTTGCCTACTTTGAAAATTTTTGTTTATAGTTTTTGTGTGTTTGGTGTGGGTGTCTCGAGTCGGGCGGTGATATTTGCCTGGTTTGGGGCATTTTTGCTGTGTTTTTTGGTCGTCTGCCCTAATCAGCTCCGGGTGTAGTTCCGGCACGGCTGTGCCAGAACTTTTGCATTGGGGGTGAGAAGGCAGTGCGATCCACGTGTGTGTACGTTTGGTTTTTTGTAGCGAGTGTTTGATCTTTGCTAGTGGTGTGAGGTGTCTGATTAAGTATTGTTTGTGGTTAGTTGTTGTTTGTGCGTGATTTTTAGCCTAAGAGTCATTTATTGACTTGTTTGGGAATTTTTTTGTGTGCGTACTATTTTGTTTGGGCGTGTAGGTTTTTAGAAAGTGCTTGTTGCGGCACAGCCCATTACTACAGCGACACGGTTCGGCGGAGGGATATTTTTAGACCTTCTCGATCCATCTTCCCTCCATCGACGCCATTTTGTTTTTGGTTGTGTGCTGATCGCGGCCAAGACCTGGATCTAGACCCGATCGTAGTAGTTAATAGAGGTAGGCCTAGGCCTAGTTTGTAGTTTTTGGGTGCGTGAGTGTATGGTTTTTGTGCGTGTTGCGTGTGGACCCACCCACTCGTTGTAGTGCGGGAGTCCTTTGAAAAAAAAAAAAAAGAAAAAGAAAAGAAAGTTTGTGAGGTGTGATTATTTGTGTTGGGGTGATTTGAGTAAACTGTAGTTAAAGGTAATTTTAAGTGATTTTAGTAAGGCCTTTTGTATTATTGTGTTGATATGACGAATAGGGAAGCTAAGATTCCTATTAATATGTGTTCCTTCGAGGAACTCACTGAGGTGCCGGGGCTAGCTCCTGTGCAGGCGGGGATCATTTTAGGTCTCCGGACTGAGCACGGGAACATTACCCCAGAATTATTTGGGGCGTCCCCAGGACTAATAGAGTCTCAGGGGCTGCGGGATAGGTTCGATTTTGCACCTCGGGACGTAGAGAGTGCCCGTGTGGCAGGGGCGGCTCCCGAGCAAGGTAGGGGCAATCAAAGTGTCTTTGCCACTCCGTCAGGGCAGCGTGCCCGAGCACGAGCACCCCCGGCGGGGCCCAAGCCCAGGTGGGGGGACACCAATACCCCTATGATGTGTATCCGCCTCCATTAGTTAACCAAGGGGATGTATCGGGTTGGCCCCGGGGTGTAGCCCCAATCGGATCCTCCACTCCCGGGGATGCACCAGTCGCTTGACCCCCATAGGCCCCAGTATAGATCTAGGGAACCCTGGGAGGGCGGACCCTGAGTTATCAGGGGAGGGCAGGTGAGGCCCCAATTGTGATGGGAGAGTCAGGGGGGCGTTCTTGGATGGGGGGTGTCCCTGCCATAGAGCGGGGGTGCACAAGCCCCCCCGCCCAGGAAGTTCCCCAAGAGGGGGGCCCATTTGGGCGACCCAATCGAAGGGGACAGCTGTCGGGCGGGACCAGGAGGTCCCATCCTGCCTGGGATTTAGCTCCAGGGATATCCGGGAGGAATTCCAACCCCTAGTAGGCCGGGAGGGTAGTGAAATCCTAAGGAGGGGCAGTCCCATCCAAGGGTATCAGAGGGGTCGGCTAGGGCCCTCCCTTCCCGAAGAACCGATCCGTCGGGTTTCTGCTTCCAGGAGGGATAGGCCGGGGAGGCACTGGCCGAGCACCCTATCAGCCACTCCCCAGGACTATCTCCTTTGATGGGCGCGGGAATTGGAGGGCTTTCTTCCATAAATTCACTGCTTTTGCAGACCAGCAGGAATGGGACTGGCCACAGAGGGTGAATCAGCTAAGCTGGTGCCTAGAAGGGAAGGCGGGGGATTATTTGAGCCTGATTCTGGAACAAGAGCCGGGCCTGGGGTATTTCCCGCTGGTCCAACAATTGGCGCGGCGCTTTGACCACGGCGGTTTGCCGGAGTCTGCCCAACTAGAATTCGCGTCTGCCAAGCAGGGGCCAGAGGAATCCCTGCCCGAGTGGTCCGATCGGGTGCTCGGGTTAGCTCACCGAGCATTCCCCGGGGTCCAGGGCCCTTATTCACAACAGCAGGCGGTCCTCCGCCTGTGTCAGGGGTGCTTGAACCGGGAGGCGGGATGTCACGCGCTGACTCAACATCCAGCCACCGTTGGAGAAGCAGTAGGGCATATCCAATGGCACCAGCACGTGTACCGGGCCATGTACGGACGGGGGCGTCCGGTTAAGTCTGTCGCCTGGGAGGGCGGGGGGGCATTTGAAGTCCGCCAAGTAGATCTATCCCTCCAACCTCCTAGTCGACCTGAAGACGGACAACTCGCTGCATTAGAACACCGAATGGCGGAGCGCCAGTGCCGCCTAGAGGCCCGGGTAGCTAACATTGAGCAGGATCTCCGGAAGCTCCTAGATACCCTACAGTCCAGGCCGGAGGCTTCCCGGGGGCGAGCTAAGTCCCCTGGGGGTGACCGGTGCTACGGCTGCGGGGGGCTCGGGCATTTCCGGAACCAATGTCCCACAGCTCGGGGAGACGGGGGAAATGCGCGGGTTTCCTCTGTCAACTGCCCCGAGGAGGAAAACTCCAGCGGGTCGGAGGAGGAGGCCAGCCCCCGACCCGACCTGAACGAGGCCAGTGGTTGACTGGGTCGCCGGGAGGTCGGGCAGTTACTCCCCAGGCAGCTGTAAAGCGTGTGGGAGAGCCTGTTTCCGGTGGAATTAGGTTGCATGAAGCCTCTGCGGAGCGGGGCGAGGTACTTTCCCAGTACATAGGGGAGGTTACGTTTTGTGGACTTCCAACTGCTTCACGGGCGGTCGGGTCGTTAGACCCGATGCCGGATACCACCTCGGATCCGGAGCCGGATTCGGAGGAAAGGCCGGCAGAGGTAGTGGTTTGCCGGTTGCAGTCCAGTTCCTCCCTCAATATCCCTATAGTGATAGGGGGTTTCCCCCTTAGAGCAATAGTGGACACGGCTGCCGAGGTGACTATCATCTCGGATCGGGTGCTTCAACACCTGAAACCGCAGCCCAAGAAACTGCGGGAGGCCGTACTACATGCTGCAGGTAGGGATATGAGCATGAGTGGGTCAGTAGTAGGGCCGGTGAGCATTCTGTTAGGGGGGCAAGAGTTCTCCGAGCAGTTGTATGTTGCACCCATTTCGGACGACATGTTACTGGGGATGGATTTTCTCGGTAAACATAGGGCGGTTATTCACCTGTATCACCCCAAGTTACTGCTAGGGGGAGTGGAAATTCCCATGCAGCATGGGGATAACCCCAGGCAGATGGGGGTAGCTAGGGTGTATGTCCGCAAGAGGGTTATCGTTCCTCCCAATGCCGTTAAGAGGGTGACAGGGGTTTTAGATCAACGGTTAGGGATCTTGAATCCGCTGCCGTTTCAGTGCGGCGGAACATTGTACCGCCATTTAATGGCGGTAGCGGAACGGGGTTTCCGCCAAGGCTACTCCTGTTGCGGGTGCGGTTCCGCCTCCTGCGTCGATGGGGCATTCTGCTGCGCACTCCAGGGGGCCGGGCACCTCATATGCCCGGGCTGCTTCTAAGCCCCCTATTCCCTGGCCTTTGATAGCCATTTTCAACTAGATCTGCTAGAGGCTAGGACTGGGAATAAGGGGGCTGGAGTGCATTGAAGCTATCTTCGGCAGGGATCCACTGGTACCGGTGCGCCTTTGTGGGGGAGTGATTAACTACTGCGACCCCAAGAGGCACCGGGACATTAAATTCCCTGGCGACCGCCGGTGGAAGGTGGCTGTGGGGGTGCATCCGAAGCACGCCCTTAGTTTCGATGAGCCAGCCCTGGATGTCCTGGGTAAGCTTATCTGTGACACCAGGGTCAATGCCTTGGGGGAAATGGGATTGGATTATTCCATAGCCCCAGGGACGTGGTCGGCTCAGCTGAACCTTTTCAGCCGGGGTACGGGGTGACCGTCTCCTGGCCCTCCTAGAGCAGACTAGGGTTAACGTCCTAGCGCTCTACGGCCCGTAGGTCGGCAACCTGCGGGAACTTCCTGTTCCTGTAGCCCTGTGGAACAGTTAAGTTCTCATGGTGCAATTTTTGGGTGGGGACTTTTGAGTCCCTATCACCCTGTTTTTGCTACATTAGCAAACGCACATATGTAAATATGTTTTTGTATTTTGGGTTGGATTTTTCCATAAATGCCTGTTGGCATATGTTTTGGTTGTTCCAGGGGGGACTTTTTCCAAATGGCCCGCTCTGTGCTATAGTGGAACTGACGCCTCCTTCCTGCGCCGGAGGGACCTAGGCGAGTTTCTGGTTCTCCAGTCACTCTCCGAAAAACCTGAGAAATGTACCTCTTGGGTAGGTAAGATGGCGCCGTAGCCTGGGAGGACAAGCGGATAGCTCACCGCTATTGGGGCGTGGATAGTTTTGGGTGGGGGACCTCCTGGCAATTTTAGTTTTTAGGCAGTAGTTATGTTGGTTTTAAAAGATTTAAAAAAAAAATTTTTTCTATAAATTTTTTAATGCATTTGCCCCGTGTTTTGCTTGTTTGGGGTCTTGTTTGGCATTTTTAGTACGTGCCCTTAAGATAATATTTTGTGATGTCACAATGGAGGGATATTTTGTTTTTCTCCTTTTGGGGTTTGGGACGGCCTTTTCCCCGGGCTTGGTTCAGTTAGGCCCGGGTTTTTCAAAACGGGGGGGAATGTAGTAGGAGTTACCCCACCCCCACAAGCCTTCACCACAAGGGGGCGCTAGTCCTCTCACTGAGCCCGACAGACCAGAGTTGAATACACTGCACAAGCCTGAAGCTGGACAATTGGACAAGATCCTCAGTATTTCAGGTAAGTGCTGTTTTCGGCTTTCTAGTGAGTCATATAGATTCACATCCATGTAGATAACGGTTTGTAGGCCAAATCTACATTAGAAGCAAACTGATGAAGTTTCAATAAAATCTGACTAGGTCTAGATATTCTGATTAGTCTGATTTGGGTAGGGTCGGCTCCTCTCTTGACTTTAGACTTAGAAACAGAAGCCGACCATAGGGTCTGCTCTGCAAACAATTCTGGGCGCTAGTGTAATTGATGTAGAGGTGTCGTGGTCGAGTGGACACGTCGCCGGACTGTCGATCACAACTGGTCCGCGGTTCGAGTCCCGCCGCGGCACTAATGTCCTTTGGCAAGACATTGATCTACATTTGCCACACTCCACCCAGGTGAAGTGCAGAGCACGTGACAACTGCTCTGCTAAAACCAGGGTAATTATGTTGCATTATTGTAGAGCGCTTTCTAAGTAACTTAGAGACTTCTGATAAAGTAAGTGTTAGGCGCTATATAAGCAAATATAATTATTATTATTAGTGTAGTTTCGTATCCATTTTTTTAAACCCTAACCCTAACGGCGTGGAGATACCCTACTAAAACATAACCCAAAATCAACTAAATCTTCATCAATTGTTCAAATAATGGTCATGATTTAAAAGTAGTTATGTTTCTTACCCCTTTCGTGTCAATTTTCTTATCTTTTTTTGGATTATTTTTCCTAAAAATGAAGGCTTAAAATATACACTTTCTCACGTGATTCACGGCAAACTGCTGCACAATACAATGGCATACCGTACGCCTACCGTACGCCTGCCTCACATCTGCTGTGAGTAATGTCAGTTTTGAGAATTTAGTGCTTTATTATTTTAAAAATAAAAAGAATTGGTTATTTGCACCGCTAAATGA
Source organism: Mesocentrotus franciscanus (assembly GCA_037976565.1). Lineage (NCBI taxonomy): Eukaryota > Metazoa > Echinodermata > Echinoidea > Camarodonta > Strongylocentrotidae > Mesocentrotus > Mesocentrotus franciscanus. The sequence continues at coordinate 25,386,341 of CP137678.1, forward strand.
TTTGAATTAATTGCAATTTTTATAAGACTGGGCCCAGATGTCTGGAAATTGAGCTTTGTGAGTGCGATGCGCAGAGGAATAAAGCATTGTGACTTGTGTCACATACATATAACCTTAAACAAGTCGTTTCTACAGAGTTTAGTCTTTAGACAGCAAATGTATCAGAAAAAACTTCACCTTTGAAGACGTGCACAAATTTGTGTTACCATAAATTGTTTTAATGGTATAAATTCTAATCAATTCATGGTGTGTTCCTATAGGCTACCGTAAACACAAGCCTTTATCTGGAAATAATCGGTTACACCCGTAAATGGTAAACAAAATTCTTTCCCCACAGGCTGTACGTAAAGAAGTTTGTAGTAGGCCTATACATGTGTTGCACATGCATACACTATCAACCATTCATTTTGTTTTAACGTTATTTATTTTCTCATTAATTGTAGGCATCTTTTTAACATCTTTCGTCAAAGCAGTGGATTCAAAGCACATTGTGGCCACAATAGATTGGATTGACGTGAGACGTACCATGCAGAAAATGCTACTTTCTCTCAGCCTTCTGGATGTTCCTTAAGGATCAGCAGCCTCATGAAAAGTCGAAGCCATTATCGGTAAATGTGTACATGTACTTGTATTATTTTTGTACATTTTTGTCATATTGTGCATGATCACCGACTAATTAGACACTACAGAATTGATCATTTCACTCGAAAGGCGTATTTTCCTTACCGGTAGTTTCAAATATACAGTCAAACCTGTCTATAGCGACCGCCCAAGGGAAACACAAAAAGTGGTCTTTGTAGACAGGTGGTCTTTGTAGACAGGTTCCTTTAGTACATTTTTCAATGAGAAACCATTTTCAAGGGAAACAAAAAATGTGGTCCTTGTAGACAGGTGGTCACTAAAGCAGGTTTGACTATATATACCGGTATATATAATTCAATTAATTTCAGATCACTAAAACCTGCAGGTATGTTGCAATAACCGACCATATTTTGCGAGTTTCAAACATTTTTATTTCCCCTTCAGCATAGGTCAAGGAGCTTTTATTCTACCCTCATCAGCAAACTAGAATTGTATTGATAATTTACAAAAACAATCCTGAATCACGTTTTGCATTGCCAACAAAAGTTTAAAATCCAAAGGTGTGTTTACATTATGTTTGTGAGCAATGAGAAATTATTTCTGATAAATCTTACCAAGCAGTAATTTTCTGGCAGAATTCATTTAATTAATTGTTTACATTTCAGTTTTAAAATATATAACAGTTTTTTCTTAATTGTATTCCTTTCTTTTTGCTTTCTTCATCCATTAGAATTCTTTGCGCCTATGTACCCGGGATCTGAAAGCAGTGCATAATACAGGAGATTCCACCCAAAAGCTAAACCGTGAGTCCAAGCTGAAGAGGAATATTTCCAAAATGATGTCTACACTCACCCGATAGCATAACTGCAAGAAATATTTCAGGTTATTTTTCCCTCCATTGATTATAGAGAGAGATTGGGGGAGGGGATGGGGAGGGGTGAGGTGTAGCCACAAACCTGAATGGCAAAGCTGTAGAACTGAATCATGTCACTTGCAATTTTAACGAATTACAGGGTTTACAAACTGACATAATGATTTGGGTAAAAAAATCAGTATTTTGCGTATATTTGTAATTACTATTTATGAAGTTGACCTGTTTCATATACTTATGTCGTACACTTGATATGCTCTGTCTCATGCTCACCCCCACCCCTTTGTATCGGTTCCTAAAACCTGTGTATGATATAAGTTGGTAATAGAGAAAATTGAGTGAGGTAAATGCAATACAAATCGATTCCATTCTTAAGCAATTAAGACTTGCTCAGGTACGGCACGTGAACCGCCAACAAATTTTAAAAAATGATGCAGATTTGGTTTATGTGTAAAGTGAAGTATGTTTTGGACTGCGCGTATTCAGTGAGCTTTGTTTTATAATATACAGAAATGTAAAGCATATTGAACTTTATGTCAACATTAAAAATACTCTGCGGTTTTGAATGTTTTGCAGCATCATATCTGAACGAGCCATAAAGGGACTTAGTTACATTGTTCAGATGAGAGATAATGGTGCTAAGGTATTGACTTCAATGTTAGATGTACAATTAAAGATAATATGAAAGTTCGAGTGAAAAAGACCATTATTAATGATAACAATTGGGAAAAACTGATGTGGTCAATTCCTTAATTCTCCCAATTATATTATTATAATTTAATTTAATTTTAGGTGAATGTAAATCATCACAAAGCAAAGAATTGGCTCTATATACCTTTTCCAAACATTTAAGTGTTGAAAGTTTTTAAAGGCCTGTTTTATATCTTATTTTCAGCTCAGACGAGATGCGCAGTACACTAAGCTTGCCCAAAAGCATGACAGAGATAAATGCCTTGTTCCTGCCCCTCTGCCTTTGAAGGACAGCGTCTCCCTAGAAGACACTTTGCAACACAGGCTGCTGAGCTGCCGTTTGAGAAGCCCCCCTCCACCTTACCCACCTGGAAAGCAAAACGCTGGTCAGACCAGTGGAATTCGTCTACTACCAACTTGAAGGAGTTCATCCCAGAGCCCTGTGCAAAACCAAGTGGCAGCGACCTCTCAAGAAAAGCTGGGTCAACCTCAACCGTATCAGAATTGGAGTTGGCCGTACACAATACTTCCTGCATAAAATTGGAGCTGATCCATCGCCAAACTGTGCCTGTGGAGAGATCCAAACTATGGATCATGTCATCGATGCTTGTCCTATCTACAAATCCCCTCACGGTGCTTCTGGACTTCGGGAGCTCGATGATGAGACAATCAGTTGGATAAATAAGGATCTTCCTATCATGATGTACTCCTTGATATTCTTCGTACGAACGAACGATGGAAAAACGGTTGGGGAAAATTCAAAAATTTATTGGGAGAATCAACTGTTAAAGTGAGTGGATCGTCAGTTTCCATGTGCAGAAGGCCATAATTCGCTGACACCAGACTTGGTGGAAATAACATTAATGGGAGTACAAATCTGCACACAGCAAACCCGTAGGCCAGTCAAGAATTACCTCCTAATCTCTCGGAGAGTCTAGCTTCGGATCCCGCTTCGGATCGGGTGAGGGAAAAGCAAAGCATTACATAAGGTCGAATGGTCATAAAACTGAAGGCTAACCCTGGTGATTGACAACACCTGTTATTGGGTAAACACCCGAACGGTGTCGAATTCCCCATGAGAGCTGACTTCTATGTGTCTTTAAAGGGTGTCACACTGTGGCGCCTTCTAAGAAAACCATAAATATCTTTGTGGTTTGAGAATTTTTGGTAGTTAAAAGTATAAAATTGTTGGATTGTACCTGTGATTTTGAAAGCACAATACGGCTTACCTATATTGAATCTAAGTTAAATTTTAATTCTTTGTGAAAATACCCCAGGAGTTTCAAACTTGCCAAATGAATGTTGTGACATAAGCAATGGAATATATCTGTTTGTGCTAAACTGTTTCATCATGCTTGCTATTTTATCTTAAAGTTGGAAATATCTTCTGCATCATTATTGCACAGTCACCTTGGAATTGCCCAATTGAGCCAGTCGTACTGGCAGGAATGTTTAATCTGATCAAAATTGTGTTTTTATACTTCAGCTTCTGTATTCGCAAACAAAATCTTTGATGATATTTATAAGAATGAAAGTTGCCACTGCCAGTAATGCCTTTTCTTATATTTAAGTCATGTGCCCGTAAGAAGCAGGTTTCTAGCACAGAGAATAGGTACAGTTGAGCTAATTTCTGCACAGTTTTCCAATATGCTGTATCGCCAAATGCGAACATCGTGGTTTCAACGGGCAAGCAACCATCATCAGAAAACTCTGCAGGTATCAGCATAGCTCTCCCTGTTTTCCTTGCTGCCAACTTGTTTCTTTTGAGTGTAAGAGATAACTAAGCTAAGCCATGTGTTTATCATTTGTGCCATTTTTCTCTTATGTGTGATATAGATTGTATAGTTTTATACTTCATTTGCATGTGCCTTTTTAAAACTGTGAATATGAATTATTGCCATAAACTTAGAGATTCCCCTTGTATGTAACAAGAATTTATCTTTCACGCTCAGAAATTCTATATTGAATGAGCATCTGTGTTTACTTGATGTATTATGTGCTGCTAATAATGCAATTACTTCTGTTGACATATAGCCATTTGTCTTGACTCTCTGGTAAGACTTGTTTCCAACAACCTTTTGTTTTATCTGATACTCTTTATCTGCATTACAGTCTTGTGGTTGTGAGGAGCGGGTTTGCAGCATGGAGACGAGGTAGAGCTATGCTGATGAATGCCCTGCTTTCCACTATTCTGTTTTGCTGAATGTGAGGAGCTTCCCCAGTGTGATGTTTGCTTATCTACTAAAAACTGCGGGTATCAGTATAGCTTTACCTAGTCTCTATGCTGCTAACCTGCTTCTCACAACCGCAAGACTTATAAGTTTAACCAATTATGCAATATAATATGTCATGGTTTCTTGTACTGATAAGTTTGAAAGCAAATGAAAACCGTTCTTTAATTGTAATGTTTATCTTTAAAAAGTAGCACATTTTATGACAAAACAGATATCTTTGTGATGGCCTGTTAACTTTATTAAAATCAATTATGAGATTAGGATGGGGATGGAAAGACACTGTACGTATAGAAGGCAAGTTAGAAAAAGAAGGTATAGAAATAAGTATTTTATAGTTTTGTGTTATCCTTCTTCACACCATTTACATGTACATTAAAAATATGAAAATTACTTTCTGTCTGGCATGTATATATTACCGTATGTGATGCAATATTTGTTGCTTTGATTGTACCGTGTGATTGCTCAGAATGAGTGATTTGTACACTTTCTTCCTTGATCAGGTGGTCATATAGATGTCATTTAGAGGACAAAAAGACGTAAAGCTCATGTAAGGATAAAAAGTACATCGAATTGGTGTCCTTATGTCTTCCGTTGCTACAAATTTACGTCTTGAAGATGTCCTTTTTAACCAATAGGATGGACAAATTGTGTAAAGATTCAAGTCCGTACAATGTAAACTATTGATACAAGTTTATGCTTTTAAGACGTAATTTTTACTTAAAAGATGTAAAACTACATAAATATATGACATCTGTATGACGACTTCCTTTTTTACAATTTAACGTCTTAAAGACGTCTTTTTTTACCAGTAAGACGTAAAAATCACATTAATATATGACGTCAGTACGACGTCTACCTTTGATACAAGTTACCGTCTTGAAGGCGTCTATTCTTTATCAATAAGATGTAAATATCACGTCAAAATTTGATGTCCATACAATGTATACACGAAGTCTGTAAGACGTCTTTCTTGGGTAAAAATTGACGTCTTGAAGACGTCTTTCTTTAACTAATAAGACGTAAAAATCACGTCAAAATATGACGTCCTCACGACGACGTATGCGGGTGCAAGTTTACGTCTTTTGACGTAAAGTTATGTCGTCTTAAAGACGTCTTTCGTTAACTAAAGACGTAAATATGACGTCCATATGACGTCTTCCTATGGTACAAGTTGACGTCTTAAAGACGTCTATCTTTAACTAATAAGACGTAAAAATCACGTCAAAATATGACGTCCTCACGACGACGTACGCGGGTGCAAGTTTACGTCTTTTGACGTAAAGTTATGTCGTCTTAAAGACGTCTTTCTTTAACTAAAAGACGTAAATATGACGTCCATATGACGTCTTCCTATGGTACAAGTTGACGTCTTAAAGACGTCTTTCTTTAACTAATAAGACGTAAAAATCACGTCAAAATATGTCGTCCTGAAGACGACGTACGCGGGTGCAAGTTTACGTCTTTTTTACGTCATGTTATGTCGTCTTAAAGACGTAGTACAAGACGTAAATATGACGTCTTTAAGACGTCGCTCTGCTATCAGGGATTCGGTCAAAATTATGCTTAACTCGACGGTGGCATTATAGAACGCCTGTAATTATTTCCTCCATAAGCGCCATGTGTTACACATGGGGAACCAAAAAACAATCATGAACAAAAAATGTTATAAATGGCATTATTCAAACGTGTGTCCCCACTAGTTCTGCCTTTTAGCTCAACCTTAAGAAGGAATTTTTTTTTCACCTTTTTTGTTTTATTTCTCTCAATTTAGGGGCTGGAACTGGGACGACTCACACACTTACTTGGTCGCAGCTACTACTGGTTATAAGCTAGGTTTCTTGCGCCAAGAAATTTCCTCCAAAATCCAACTGTGATCATTTCCTACTTTCTCGTAGGACTGATCTGAACCCGCGACAATCTCTCTTTAAAGGGATTGGGTAACTTTGTCTCAGATTCTGAAACAAAATCCTGGATTTAGCTCATGCTGCAATGATAATTATAAACCTTTAGGTCAGTCAGGAACCCCATGACTTTTACAAGCCGATCGCCTGTCTGATTATCAAGATATTTATGATTGGAAATCGAAATCAAATTTTGCGTTTTCCTAACGGTTTTCATAACACTACAGTCTATTGGGGGAAACGAGTATGGTAAAACCGGACACTCAAAGATTTTTAATTTTTTGGGGGGGCAATTCTTGATCATTTTGAAGCGCAATTTTTTTTAGGGCTTCAATATTACACCATATCACAGACACTGATAACACGTAGGGCCGTGCATCTCAGATTTAACATTGTTAAACGATGCCTTTAAGCAATTATGGAGAAGAAAAAAACTGTTAAAATACGCACGTGTGATTATACAAAAACTGTATATGTTTTTGTTTTCTTCTTCCTCCATCCATTACATCATCTTAAGGTACGGGTCGAGGGAATTCCCCGAAAATTACTGGATCTACTTACAGGCGTGCGGCCTTCAGGGTTTAAATATCTGGGTGCGCGGGTGTATGAAGTGGTGTCACTGCGGGGGTCAATCTATGAAATTGTGCATGCTTTCATGGAAATGACAAATAAATGGAAGGAAACGAATTGATGTAATGGCTATATTGCATAATAAATCATAATTACTTATATCTCTGAAAATAATTATACAATAGCAATTGATATTTTGTTCGTTTGTTCTCTTTTTCTTGTTTCGTTTATTATATACTTTTTTTGGATCTGTTTTGTGTGTTTATTATGTTTGCTTGTCGGAAGGATTATTGTGCAGTTAAAAAAAGAACAACTCTTTTTCTTACTTTTTATATATTGTAAACCATGTGCCTCGGTCTGATTTATTTGTTAATGACTGCTAGCATTTTTTGTTGGATTCGAATGCCTTCAGGGAAATTTTCTTATTTTTAATTATTGTGCACTTTGCCACAGAATAATCAAGATTCCAAGAAGCACTACAATATTAAAGCACAGTAAATATATTTTTTACTGTACAATCAAAGAGACAAAAGAATGGAAAAGAATGGACTTTGCTTTGATTTGATTTGATTTGATTTATTTTAAAATATCTAAACACTCACCTTTTCTGTGAACAACATTTTGCAAAGCGCATTTGAACATGATTGCACATGGAAAATGCGCTATACAAATACATTATTATTATTATTATTAAATGCGTTATTATGATTCGTTTGATTTTATTTTATTTCTGCATTTTTCAAAATACAATAAGTGAATAACAAAGCACATGTAAACGTATGGTATGATACAAATATGCAAAGAATAATAACTTCATGTCAAAATGGGATTAAAATATATATACATAGGCCTATGATAACAAACTTAATATTTCTATAAATAGTATTATGAATTTATAGTATTATCCTAACTATCTGTGGAAAACTGCAGTAGGCCGCCATCATAAGCGATACTTGACTGGGATGGCGGCCTCAAAAGATAAATCTTAAGGTGGAATTTAAATAATAATGTGTTCGTGTATGAGTTTATGATGAGTTTGTGAGTGTATGTGGGTTGTAGCGAATGGGGGTGTGCACGTAGCTCCGTGTTCTATGGTGGAGTAGAAACAAATCTGGCCTTTTCAATAAAGGAACAAAGAATACGAAAAGCAAAAATGACGTGCAATGTGACCAGAATTTGAGATATCAAATTGCATGTTAAAATATATTATGTTGACTTGCTGTTTGATTCTTTTTCCATTCATTTTGATAGCCATGAAAATTAATAGATCAGTAATTCTGTATTTAAGTTTTAGCCTTATTTATGGCGATAAAAACATTTTGTAAAATGTTCTTGAAAATATTATTCATTGAAATGTTATCTGCCTCAAGTTTGAAGACGTGCGAAGAAATTGTGCTCTTAATACAAGGAAGTTTTTTTCCATCATTTATACTTTTTCAATCTATATCATATTTGTTTCCTTATTGGTATGGCTTTCAATTCTGTCTTGAAGCTCCCGAGTGGTCAAGCACTTTGTAAAAAACATGTTTGCGATTTACAGACGAAGGCCTAGCATTTTCATTTCGGCCATTCATACTTATTTTCATTGTATTGGCCAAATAAGGCGTAACTGTTATCAATTATTGTGATAGAGTGCTTAATAAACATAGTTATCAAAACAAAACGGAAATATAATGGCATTGGGCGATCACTTTTCAAAGTCATCGTTGAAGAGGGTACATAAGCGTATGCGCATTATTGCACCAGTGGGCTCATGTATCGGGCCTACTGTTTCTAAATTTGGAAGGGGTTTAGTATTTAATTTTATAGCCGCTTTTCTAAATTAAATATATCCAAAAGATGTAAACTCACTTGGGTACTTCTATCGCTGCCTGAATAAGGTAACAGTGGCTCGAATATTGGTTAACGGGGCTGGGGCCCCTCCGCCCCCCTTCCCCTCATCGTACGTCTACCGATACTAGGATTTCAAAGTTTAAAAAAATGGACAGGATTAAATGCAACATCTTAAAACACCTCTCTGATTCAATCATCTGCTTCCTATGACAACGTATAGCCCAGGAACCCATCGCCTACCGAATTTACTTTGCCCTCAGGCTTATATACTGTATATGCACAGGATCTATCCGGTTTTTATAGGCATCTGCTTCATATTCCTTTAAATACCTCTACTAATGCAAATAGCATCATCTCAAAAAGGACTTTAATCAAGTGCACTTAGAGTCCCGGTAGTGTGGAGTGGCCAACCTCTTGAGAGCCATTAGGGCGTTAGCTCGGTGTAAAATGACATGGGTCAACACGTTTTAGCTCTCAACAAAAGGTTCTTTGTAGACCAATTATTGGCGCGAGAATAAGAATTGTCAAAATGGTAAAGTGAGTGGGTTGGAACGGAGATCAGAGAATATTAATGAGTAGATATAGGCCGAAATACTTTACTTATGGATGGATCCATACATTCTAAATCATTTTAGGGACTAACACACCACCACGCCCCCGGCCCCCGCCCCCCGCCCTTCAATCTTCGGACCATGGAAGGGTCGGCGTATGTAGCAAAAAATCAAATTCGGAGACAACAGTACCTCTTTTTATCAACTAGCTTGGTAGCAGGAGCCCCGCATCCCGCCTCTCTCTCTCTCTCTCTCTCTAATAAGTGTTTCTGCTATAATATGAAATGATATTCGAGTATGTTGTAAGGATTGTTTTTAAGTCAACGAGGATTCATTTGAAATTCGTTCTTGAATTTCTATTTCCTTGTTTACATCCTTTTTGAGTATTTTGTGTATTATTACAAACTTAAAACAATATTTGCATAAATATACTGCATTTCCTCCACAAATCACAAGACTGCTTTGTATTTTCAACGCAGTCCAACTTGGCACAGGAGTCATTCTGTTGTTCGACTCGGCTTTGGTCACAATATAGTACATCGCTGGTCACAACAAGATTCCTGAAAATGTATAAACTGGAATTTACAGGAGCTATCGCTTTTCTCTTCATTTCGACGTTCACATGTTCTTTCGCTGTAGGTAAGTCACAGGTCTTTTCTGTTATTTCACTAATAGTTTTAGGCTGTAATTTTTATACAGTTTGTGCAGCAGCGGTTCGGATATTCATGGACAATAATTATCAGACCAAGAAAGTTTAATAATAACTATATATCTGAGGTTTTAAAAAAGAAAAGAAATGGCATCACAGCAAATACACCTGTTGCACTATGTTAATCATTCAATAAAATACAAAGGTAATCAGTTTCTCCCAGCTTTTATGCAAATACCGCTATGATAAGAACTTGGTATAATGATTTTTTCAGAGGCCGTGCATGCACAAGAACATGGGTTAATTACTAACCCACTATACTGATTAACAGTAATAATATAATACGTTGCATCTATATGGCGCCATACCTAGATTTGGTATGCTCTTTACAAGAATACTTCATGTTGCTTCAAAGCAAGTCCGCACACAAAGATGCACCATCTCCACTCCCATGAAACCATTGACAAATTTGCTGCAGGCATAAATGGTAAACAAAGGCTGGTCACATTATCATGATTAATGTTTTCTACAATATCCGGGTACTATTTTTTTTTTGGGGGGGGGGGGAATGGTCACAACAGGGTAGCTTGTCAAAACTCAAAGAAGTGGCATACTTTCAGAACCTACAAACACACACATACGAAAATGCCTATTACTTATCATTCAACACTGATATCCAAATGGGACCTAAATAGGACAAAATAAAATGCATCCCTCCATTTTCTTGTTGCTCCCTTCAAAATCAAGACCCAATGAAATGGGACTAAAACTGGATGATCAGAAAATGTTCATTTGTCTAATATTCTACATGTAGCAGTTCGTGACGACCTGTGTCAAAATTACATCACTTTTCTAGTGTATTTGGTTTTATTACCTGTGCAATATCTGTCGAACTATTTTTCATGTAATTTGCATGACCATTTTTTGCCGCGCCTTGATCGAAAGAGTCGAAAATATGCGCTTCTGATGATAGAAATGTTGAGGTCGACCGGGACTTCATTTCGCTCTTTCCCTCATCCATTGTTCTTAGAACCCTTACAAACTCGTCTGGTCGGCGGGAGCGGATCTCACGAGGGCCGGGTCGAAGTCTTCTACGATGGAGCCTGGGGTACGGTCTGCGACGACGGATGGGACAGCGTCGATGCCGACGTGGTGTGCCGAAGTTTAGGGTTCGCACGTGCCACGACATATAACCACAGGGCCGCCTTCGGACAGGGATCGGGGAACATTGTACTCTCCGGAGTCCACTGCAGCAGTGCGAATACCAACCTAGCCTATTGCCCGCACAGTGGGTACCTGACGCACACTTGTACGCACTCTGAAGATGCAGGGGTTGTCTGTGAAGGAGCGGGTATGTTGTATTTGATGTTCTTGTCCGATGAAAAGACACCTGATTGATATCGCAAATACAAAGTTTTTTTTATCGTATTCCCTGTATTACATTTATTTTGATATATTCTGGTAATTACGGCCTCAAGCACATCCAGCTTCATCAGAATATTTCTCTACTTTTCAGATATTGATTTAATAATTCAAATCAGTTGAATTTATGGAATGAATATACTCAAATAAATGATGGTAAGTAGGCATTTATTATGAGACACATAATTATTAAAAATATTTGAGATATAATTGTTAGTATGTGCTCTTCCTCAGTATGAATGGGAATTCCCTACTTCGCCCCAATCCTGTACATCTTTCTCCTTGTTCCCTCCTTGGCAACATGCAAGACATCTTGGATCAAGCCCCCCCCAAAAAAAAATATATATATATATATATAATAATAATAATAATAACAATAATAATATTGATTATAAATCAATTTAAGCGAGGCACAAGTTTAAAAAAAATGAATGCACCCCCCCCCCGAGAAATAATAATAATAAATAGAGTAATAATGATAGTTATATATCCGCGGCTGCCTGTTCACCTCCCTATATCACCCTCTTTGTTTCCAGACCCACTACCTACCCGTCTAGTGGATGGCAGCGGACCCCACGAGGGCCGCGTCGAGGTCTTTTACGATTCTGCTTGGGGCACCGTATGTGATGACGGCTGGGACATCAATAACGCCCATGTCGTGTGTCGCACCATTGGCTATGCGCGCGCTTCGGCTTACAACATGAGTGCAGCCTTTGGGCAAGGGACCGGTGAGATTATTCTGGATGATGTATTTTGCACCGGAACAGAACCAAACCTCGCTTTTTGCCAGTATCATGACGATGGTTACAAAGGTCATGAGTGTAGCCATTCCGAGGATGTTGGTGTCATTTGTGAAGGGCTTGGTGAGTATTATCAATTATTTAAATTATTATATTGATTCTCAGTGATATTAACGAAGTATTTCCTTCCCATCCCTCGATTTACTTAAATACTTGGATACCACCGCGGCCAATAAACGTATTCTTGATTAATTTAATGACACAATCTTTGCTTATTACCGAGTTTACCTCCTTCTATAATTTTTGAATATGTACTCATCATGAAATGAAATTTCAATTTAGTGGCGTGTGTTGTCAACGATCTAGAGCTTTAAAAATTACAGTTTACCTTAACTGTCGAATACAGCCAGTTTCGATCTTCCATTACCCTCGAAATCCTTTAACAGCATGAACAGTACGACTGGTATTGCTTTGGGGGTAACAAATTAACTTCGAGATTAAATATCGTGAATGCCTTTAATAATTTACAAACTACCTTCCATTCTTTACGAGATCTGGTATATCCTAGAACATTTTGACAGCTTCATTTACAAACTGAATCATTATTGAACGATGAAGGAAACACATGACGCAATATTTATACATGCATAAATCCTTCTTTTTCCTTCCTTTTTGTGATCCGACAAAAGTTTCTCAAAGACAAACAATTAGGGAAAATTTTGCAGTTTTGTTGCAGTTCAGCTCAGAGTTAGAGTTATTGTTAGGTTTTGTTTTGCCTTGGATTAAAGTTATGAATTCGGTTGCTGTAGGATAGTGAATGTGAAATCCGAACATGTTTTTTATAGGCAGTACACATTGTATATTAAAATTGCCCTTGAGTTGATACTTCGTGAAAATCACTGCAAACGTGTTGTGTGCATCATGCTCCTGCAGTGTCAGCTCGTTTACGAGATGGAAACAGCAACCGAGAGGGAAGAGTGGAGGTTCTATACAACGGCCACTGGGGCACCGTATGCGACGACGAGTTTGATGTCAAGGACGCCCACGTCGTGTGTAGGATGCTTGGCTTCTCACATGCAGAATCCTTCACCCTCGAATTCGGCGAGGGAACCGGTGAGATCGTGGTAGATGACCTGATGTGTGAAGGCACAGAGAGGAGGATCCAGGATTGTCGTCAGAAGCAGCTCGGGACACACAACTGTAATCACGAAGAAGATGTAGGAGTCACGTGTGTTGAACGTAAGTGATGCCTAAGTCACATCGACCGAACCGACAACAGATCGACAACAGACCGAACACAAAATAATTGCAGTATATAGACCAGATTGCGAAGAGTCAGTCGGTTTGGAGGAGCTGTGGAGTCGGTTTGGAGGTGTGGGTGTGGTATTAAATGCTTGCGATTTCTCATCAAACAATAAGCATATACACGTTGTTTTCCTATCGTCAGCTTAATAGTGTCTTTGAAAGAGGAACTTTGTATGAAATACCTCCTTGGTTAGAAAACACTACAAAATGGTAGAATGGTAGGTCCACTAAATTTCCTATATAGCGACAGACAACAGAGGGGTCGGTGATTTCCATAGAATATGCATTTCCCTGAGCTGGACATAACCACTGACTCATCATGCTATTAAGTGTCTGTTTGTTCATTTTTGAAATTTCGTGAATATTATTTATCATTCTCACATTTCTTAGTGAAACTGAGTCACGGTTCGTTAAAGCCTAGTCACACTTAAGAATTGTTTTGAAAACACATTACCAAGATGTGTTTCCATTTCTCTGCCACATTTCCTTCTTTATATTAAAAAAAAAACATTGGATTCAGAATTATCAGATTATCAGGACTTTCTGTAGCAGCTTCGTGGCAAATCGAGACCATCATTCACAGAAAATAGAACGATTCAAAACGACTAAGACAATTTTCTCCACAAATGCCAGATCAGTGTCATCCCGTTGGTTCTGGTTTTAAGAAAATTGCCACGAAGCAGAGTGGTACTTAACAAACTAAGCAAGGTAACAGATTGTTATTGCTCGTAAAAAAGAGAGATCGCCACCGTCTAAACTGGAGATTTTTAAATTTTATTTTATATCTCGATCGTTAAGACTTTCGAAAACCAATGCAAGGCAATCTCAAAAGCCCTGTCAAACAAATTGCATCATCCAAACGGGATTTCTATGGGGCATACTATAGGGTGTCATGATTGCCTTTTGGTTAATTTCTCGATTCGGAAAGTCTTTACGATCGTGTGGCACACTCCTGCTATTCTTTTCATATTACAATTTATTAATTGTTGCTACTCTCCCTTACAGTACCTGTGCGTCTAGTCGGCTCATCAAGTCCCAACCAGGGTCGTGTCCAGCTCTATCACGAGGGCTCCTGGGGAACAATCTGCGATGACCAGTGGGACATGCAGGACGCCACGGTCGTATGCCGCATGCTTGGGTACTCTACCGCGACTGAAGCTCTATCTGGTGCTCCGTTCCCGGGAAGGGGTGATTTTCCTCTTGGTGATGTTCTTCTGGATCAGGTTCATTGTAACGGCGATGAGACACACATCAGCCGGTGTGGCCATAGAGGATTTCGTGAAGTCAGTTGTGACCACACTGAAGATGCAGGAGTGATCTGCGGCGGAAAAGGTAAGATAAAGAATCTTCATCTTGACCTTATAAACAAAAAGCTCTCGGGAGGATCAAGATTAATATTGTGAAGTTGTAGATTTTCAAAGTAGGCCCATTTTCTGGGGAAAATAGCACCAACCCTTATGGTTCGCGCTTTGTATCCAATGTAAAAATGCGCTATATAAATTGCAACTATTTTAAAGGGTGTACATCCCTTTTTTTCTACAAGGAGAGGTTTTTTTTAAGAGGCATGGGCCTGTTTTCTGCCCCCTCCCGTTTAACTTCTAGATCCTCTAAGGCCTTTAGTCAGGGTCACCATGTTCCTTATTGCTTTTGCAGGTGATTTCATTGCTCGCTTAGCAGACGGGCCCGATGCCGCCCAGGGGCGAGTAGAACTGTTCTACTTCGGGACATGGGGCACAGCTTGCCAGATCGACTGGACCTCGGCTGATTCCCTGGTTCTGTGCAAGATGCTGGGCTATCCTGGTGTGTTAGACACGGCTAAATACTCTTCGTACGGTCCTGGTACCGGGAACGTGCTCCTAAGGAAACCGAGGTGCTCAGGAAAGAATCGAGTCTTGCTGACTGCAACTCGGCCTATCCTATAGGCATCACGGAATGTGACCATTCAATGGATGTAGGTGTCACCTGCTTGAGACCGAGTAAGCAATCACCATTGTATTTGTAGTACACTGAGTAGATACACAGTTAGGCTGTTGCACCCCCACCCCCTCCCCCATCCTATTTTGTTTTAGCCGCAGATTCTCTGGTACTGCATTACTTAATGTTGAGTCATGGAAGTTCTTTCATTGTAATCTTTCAGTACGCTATCGAGGAAATAAAAGGATACAATTTTGATGACCATTGTGCCTAGTGGCTAACACCATAAAGAATAATAAAAACCTAGTACTGGCCTATTCGCGTAATTTAGAAAATTTGTTAAGGAGCAATTAGACGTCATTATTTGGAGGAATTGTGCCTCTAAGCTCATAATTAGGAAATGGATCAATAGCTTAAGACATCAGACGGTATGGAAAACGTTCACACTTAGCTTGCTTAATGCGTAACAATAAAATTTAAAAAAATACCTGTTCATTTAATTATTAAGTCAGTTCATGAAAGATCCCTAGATAAGACCTCTTATTCCCAATAGTTGTAGGCCTAACAAATCAATTAATATTTACTTTTATGGAATGTTTGATTCATTTCATCACGACAAAGACGATCTCAAAGTACGTTTGGTGGGATCGCAGTCCAGGAATGAAGGTCGGGTTGAGGTGAACTACGAGGGTTCCTGGGGAACAGTTTGTGATGACCACTTTGATCTGAACGACGCCAACGTTGTCTGCCGAATGATGGGGTACCAGCGGGCCTCCAACTACTCCTGCTGCGGCGCCTTCGGACAGGGGTCTGGCGCCATTGCTCTGGATGAAGTCGATTGTAAGGGTACTGAATCCAACCTCGGCCACTGTATGAAGAGTATCCTGGGGAAGCATGATTGTACCCATTCTGAAGACGTTGGTGTTACTTGTACTGGACAGGGTAAGACATCATCTTACTTTCCATCTTCAATTTCTTTTCTCAAGTTACGTATTTACAAACTCGATAGATATTTTTATCGAAGGTCGATGCGCAACTTAATTCATTACTATTTTTAAAAAGGTTCCAAGTTACCTAGCATGAAAAAATTGATTTGATATATAGATATCATGAATAAATTGCTAAGATAAGAATACAATTTCAAACCATTTTTGATAAGGTTTTATTTTATTTGTTTATCATTGAATTATACTACTATTTGAATAAAATATATTTAATTAGGATGACAAGAATCAAATAAATAAATAAACCATCACCAAAATATTAAATAACAGGGTGACTTTCATGTCTATGTAAATCAAGAATCTTTCTTCTTCTTTTTTTTAAATAAATAAAAATTGTATATCTCGAGACAAGCATTAGGTTTTACAACTGCTATTATGAAAATGCCATTTTAATTAAGAATTAAATATTTCTCGTTTTTCATACTGAAGTTGAACAAAAGCTTTAAAGGCATCGTTTAACAATGTTAAATCTGAGATGCATGGCCCTACGTGTCATCAGTGTCTGTGGTATGGTGTAATAATGAAGCCCTGAAAAAATTGCGCTTCAAAATGATCACGAAGTGCCTTAAAACAAAAAAAAATCTTTGAGTGACCGGTTTTACCATACTCATTTTCCCCAATAGACTGTAGTGTTATGAAAAGCGTTAGGAAAACGCAAAATTTGATTTCGATTTCCAATCATAAATATCTTGATAATCAGACAGGCGATCGGCTTGTAAAAGTCATGGGGTTCCTTACTGACTTAAAGGTTTATAATTATCATTGCAGCATGAGCTAAATCCAGGATTTTGTTTCAGAATCTGAGACAAAGTTACCCAATCTCTTTGCCCTAATCTTCCATGCATATGCTTCGTAATTCTTCCACCATACAGACCCGAACGAGTTGGAGAGTCCGTCGTCATGGAAAATTCCACTTTCTCTTACTTTCACTTATGGTAAGGAAATGTAGAATCTCCCCGTTAAAGAAAAGTGCATGCATTTTACATGTATAGATATCGATACAATTATTTGTTTAGACCGACAATAGCTTTTCTCCGATATTGTCAAATTATATAGAATGTTCCAAACCAAGATGGATTCTATTAATGAGTTATACGTTTCATTATTTTTATTATATGTTTAAAAGAGCGTCATCCAATACTTAATTTATCACGTATGTTGCGCCTATCATTTCATGTCATTATCACTACATAATTATCATTATTATTATGGGTTTTCCTGGCCAAACTTCACATCTTTTCCAATCCAATTCATTTTGCGTGCATTCAATATTTAGTGCAATTTAGATTTGAATAAGTTAATAGTTTGAATAATTTCATAAAGAAAAAAAAACGCTCTGATTTTATTGAGCGACATGAAAAATGATTACAGGAAATTCATAATTTTCTATTTTATCAGTACACGATGGTTCAACAATTATTAATACTTTGTCGAGCTATGAGACGTGTAGAATATAGAGAAACATGAAATATAATTACAAGGTCTTCAATTTGACCATGTTAAAAGTGCGTCTGATATAGACGATGGAACGGTATAAATCAAAATCGTTTCATGTTCAGGGAATTAAGAATAAAACAGGTATGGCCCTACGCAAACAACAATAATGTTAATAGGCCATTTTCGTAAAGTAACCAAACTTATCCTTTAGTGCCTCGATACGAATTATTTCATGCACCTGTTACTAATATTATATTTCAATAGTCAGAATACAAATTGCATATTATTATATGTTTTAGGTAGAGCAAGCAATAATGTTTGTCCTACCTAGCAATAACTAATGTCTGCAATCTTAATTCTGCATTATTGAGATACATTTATTCATAACAGGTGAATGAAATAATTCGTATCTTCACAAAGATTTGTGATTTAAATTTGATAACATTACGAAAATGGTCCAATGGCTGCCCATTCGCGAATTCCAGAAATTACCTTCCGGCTATTGCCGACGAATTTGAATGAATTTTGGCACACGCGCTAGACGGAAATAATTTGAATGAAAAAGTGCGAAATCCCTTTTCCTATACTCTAAATTGAATGACTGAAGTGCATTTCTGAATGACGGTCCCTGCCGATAACGGTGTTTAAGATAAATTGAATGAACGCTTTATCAAATGGACCGAATAAACTGTACAATTGGCAGGGAAAACTTGAATTATTATTATCATCATCATCATCATTATCATTATTATCATTATTGTCATTATCCCTATCTTTGTTATTGTTATTATTATTCCTGTTATAATTAGTGTTGTTATTATTATCACTATTATTGTTAATATTATTATTATCATGATTATTATTATCATTATCATCATAATCATCACCGTCGTCTTCATTGTTAATATTATTATAATTACTACATTCACTCTAAAGGTTTGATTGGAGGCCTCGGTGTCCTGTTACTCATCATCTTTGCAATATGTTGCTATTTGGTCGCCAAGATGAACGCTTACAGGTAAAATGTGGGAAATGCTTGAGTTGAAATGAAATTTTCGTTTTTTAATGTCATTGCCAGAACCACGATTCTATGGGGGGATGTCTTTGAAAGCTCTGACATGCTACTATCATATTGTAATGTTTCCATGTTGGTTTTAAAAAACTGGGAAAAAAACATTGTCAGAACATGTGAATGGACTACAACCCCCCTCCCCATCCCCCTCACCCCTGAAGTTACTAGAACAAAATGTAACTATTATTTTATATGATTCGCTTAATGAGTAATATGTCATATTTTATTTAATTCGAACAACATCCAAAGAAGCTCGTGAGAGTTGTTATGTCATTTGTTGTTTCCTTGTTGTGATGTTATTTATCCAGGAACTAATATCGCTTGATTAAACAGAAGAGATCATTTCAAGTGGCAACCCATTGAATTATGTAAATACTCTTGTTTCAAGAATAAGAAAAACAAACAATATCAGGATGTTTAGTAACACGCTTCATGATGAAATATGTCACTGTCAGGAAGTGGTAGCTTGAACTATAAAGATTTTTTTCAAATATAGATGATCTTCCACTTAAGATTTGTCAAAATTAACCATTATTATCGGCTCCAAGACCGATAATCTCGGTCTCTCTACCTTCGACAACTGTTCGGAAGGTTGCGGATGTCGGTCGGTTATGGTGTCCTCCAAGAATCATGTCCCCTTTCCCATATTCCTCGGGTTCTTTTTTTTTTCTTTCAATACAGCTATGGCCTGTTTGATTTTTCCTTCAGATAAATGCAAAAATATTTTGCTGGGACGATAATAATAATGGGGCGAGGTGCATGGCAGTGTGGTAAAGTTGGAAGCTGTGCAATTCTTGGGGCATCAAAAAACTGACTCTACAAACCATACCCCATACGGACCTACGACTTGTCCACGGTCAATATCCAACACAAACCGACTTCATACTTTAATGCTGGACCAAACACTAACTATATGGGCCAATACTTAACCTAAAGCCCCGATTTGCAGCCGTTACTCTAACTGTACGTCTCAGTAACAAATAAAACGCGGAATAACTGCAGCTGGAGCAATTATCAGGTCACCACAATGACTCTTGTCCTACCTCCTCACCCTACCCGATTCCTAAACACTGTTACGAAATGTAAAATGCATTTTAAACCTCGTCCGAATGTGTTCGGGCAAAGAATCAAATGGAATATACCTTTATTACCCATTTCAACTTCCAGGTACAGATCCTTACGACTTCCTCAACGGCGCTCTCCAAGGCGTCACGTGATCAAAACCAACCAATACGGGAGCTACGCGCAACCAGCGAAGGCTTCTGGAGGGTTGTACCCGAGTCTTCCCACCGCAACAGGCGCATCTGTCAAAGTGCCTATCAAGGGGTCTGTCAAAGGGGCTGTCAAGGGGCCTACCAAGGGGTCACAGAAGGGAAAATCAGAGAGCCAGGGGATCATGAAGCCAAAGGAGAAACCTGAAAAACCGTCAGTTTCTGTAGTTGTGGCTGGCGACTCCAACAAAGGGATGCTGACTTCTCTGATGGAGAAGCTGAAGTTAAGTCGCTAGTGAAAGAAACCTTAAATAGAATGGATGAAGAATGGTGAAAACCGTTTAGGTTTTACCATGATATCAAAATATTTGATGTATAATGTACGCTGTGCGCTGAACACTTAAATAATGTATGCACTCTGTAACGTTATTTTGTCTGGACAGTGCATAAATTGTTTGTTTGCTTTTGTTTGTTTGTTTTTCATTCAATAAATTCGGATGGAAATTAGCATAATTATGTAGAAGTACAAATATCAAAGTTTATAGCATAAATTGTTTGTTTTGCTTTTGTTTGTTTGTTTTTCATTCAATATATTCGGATTGAAATTTGCATATGTAGAAGTAAATATATCAAAATTTATTTTCGGCTAACGTGTCTAAAACACAGGAAATCTGGGCATTGAATATAGCCGGAAAGACTTAGGATATTGTAGTTGTTTTCTTCTTCAAAAAAGAGGTTTTAAAGAAATAGTTTTATCATTAAGAATAGTCAGATAATAATAGCCTATGAGATTTTCTGTAGTTATAGCTGACGATTCGAATGAAGAAATGTTGACGTTTCTGAAGAAATAGAAGCTTAGTTGCCAGTGGTAGAGACCTAAGAAGAAGGCATAGTAGAATAGCAAAAGCTGTTTAGGCTTATAGTAATAACTTTATAAACGGATTCATGATTTAGTTAAGTATATATAATACACTGTAATTCAATGTAGTTGTATTGTTTGGAATGGATAGTGCTATAACATTTTTTTTCCTGCGTACAGAGTAGTCGGATTTCAATTTGTGTATGGAAAACTATTAATATGGTAACTATAATCTTGACCACCCCGTTCTAGATCACGTCTCTGTTTTATTTATTTAGTATTCTATTTTTCTTCGTAGGCCCTCAAAAAGCAATTAAATCAAAAGATGTGTAGTGTATCAACTGACTTTGGTTCCTTGCAACACATCGATTGTTTTCATATTCACCCGGATATTTCTGAAAATCAATCGCCTTCAACAAGAGGTCGTCTTGAATATATTAAGGACGTGGGCGACGTGGGCGACGTGGGCGAGTAGCGTTGTAACAGTGCACCTCTGATGATGGTTCAGATCAGAAATGGAGTCATAAATATGATTGTAATTGCCAAATTTACAACTTCACTCTTTCTTCATTTCTTATAGCTATATTAAAAAGCACAACGCTAATGATGTCTTTATTGTTAACTCCTGACTTAGGTTCGTTATTGTTATTATTGTCAGGGGCGGATCCAGCCGGCGGCAAGGGAGGGGGCCTAAAAAGGGGCCCACTTCGTGCGAAAACTTGAAAATCGTGCCGGTCGATTTTTCGCTCAGTGGGGTAGGTAGTGAGCAAAAAGGGAGACGAAAGGGAAGGGTTATTTTTTTCCACCGCCCTTGGGCGCCAGGGTAGTGAGCACAATTTTTTTGGGGGCACCCGAAAAATTTCCCCTGGATCCGCCACTGATCATTGTACTCTGAAAGTATCGAAATGATTAATCTAGAAATGATCTCCTTTCCTTTATTTATGATGATTCTGCACGTAAAATGAACTATAAAGAGTATCTCCCAGTGTACATTCTGGCAAATACTGAATGAAGTAGTCCTGTCTTAAGTTGTGAATATGCATATACTTACTAAAAAATTAATTTGAATTATCATGTTATTTTGTGTCATATTTTGAGTACGAGTACAAAGTCTATGGTCAGTTTTTAATGTCCGGTGCACAAGAGCGTCATTTCGATTGCGTTTGTATTGCCTGAACTAATTAACCATGTACATGATGTAGGGGTTATTGGCCAGTAATGTGTGAATTGTTCCTTTTTTTTGCATTAATTTTAAGTCATTAGTGAAAATGACTTGATTGAATATTGAGAGATATTTATAGTGAAGCAATTAATATTTCTTTGGGAAAGAAAAAAAGTAACAAAAACTATAAAAAAAAAAAAATACACACACACACACACACAATAATGCGTGAACTGTTACTTTTTGTATTAATTTTAAGGTACTATGTCCCATTTGCAGGCAAAAAAAATATGAAAATATTAAATTCCAACGGCATTTGAAGAACTTCCCTCAAAACGAAAGGGCTTGAAAATGGCTTTTAGTGGGAAAATAACGACCATTAGTTGTCGAATCGACTAAAGTGATTGCAATCACCTAGGTAATAGTCTGATTTTGAGACCCTTTTACCGAATGGTCGTACGTTTTGTGCTGCACAAAGATTCAATCAGTTTAATTTTGGCCATTAGAAGTAGTGGGTTATTGATGTAGACAAATGCTCATGTACCTGTTACAGCTCATTTTATGTATGTTATTACCAAAGAAAAATAGATGTCAGCCAGTCACTCAATAGTGTCTGACAGTGACGTCTAGAAGGTAAACGGGTTTCCTTGCATAATTTGAATACTAGGACACTGCTAATGTTTAAATTTCACAGATAAGACATACATGACATAATTATTCATAATTCCCGCAAAGTTCTACAGAATTTGATGTTGGCTGCAAAAGGGACATAGTATCTTTAAGTCATTTTATTTAGTGAAAATGACTTGATTGAATATTGAGATATTTTTAAAGTGAAGCAATACATATTTCTTGGGGAAAGAACAACAACAAAAAACACAAACGCACACCGCACACACACACACACACACACACACACATATAATTTTGACTGAGAATTGTTAAACCTAATCATCACCAAACCTTTAAATGTGGTATAAATGTTAAAAGAATTGAATGTCGATCCCTTAAGGGAACGGTAAACCTGAGAACTGGATTTTCAAAATGACTGCCATAAAATACAGAGTTTGCTCTGTCTCTGCTTCTCATCAACCTCAAAACTCAGTGAAATGTAGTGATTGTGCTTTTTATGGATCGAGAAATACATTAGAGAAATCATTCGACTTCTTATTCCAGTAACTTAATGTTGCACATGGTGGCCATTTCGGATTTCCAAAAACTTCCGTCACAAAACATAGAATCATGGGCCTCACAAAAATACATAACACATAACTTAGTCAAAATGGAAATTAAAATAAAAACTAACGGTATGTATCATGGGTGACGGAAATTTTTGATGGCAGCTTTATACTTCTTATCATCCAAATACGCACATATTATCACATGAATATATAATCTCCAGATGGAAAAAATGGAATCACAACGAAAATTATCGTCACTTTGCTCCCTGAATACTAAGCCCGGATGCGAGACTGAAATGGAATTGATTGCATCCGTCTTTCCCCGCTTGTCGTATTGCTTTTCCCTTCACATTTTGTTTATTGCAGCCTATTAATTGTCTTCTTTTTTTGTTATTTGGCCTCCAACTTCGTTTTCTCTCCACCCCCGTCGTGTCTCTCTTAATCTCCTCTCTCTTTTATTTTGGCCTCCAATATATTGTTTTCTCCCTTTCTCCCCTCCTCTCTCTCCCCATCTCTCTCTCTCTCTCTCTCCCTCTCTCATTCTCTTTCCTCTCTCATTCTCTCTCTCTTTCTCTCTCCAACTCTTTCGCTTCGTTCTGTCTCTTCCCCTTTCTCTCAATCTCTCTCTCTCCATCTCTCTCCCCCTCCCTCTCCTCTCAAGTTTCTATCGCTTTTATCAAGATTTCTGAAGATTTGGGTTTTTCACATTCTTACACTTTTAGTTATAACCTCGGTCGTCAAAATCACAAGAGAAAATATTTACATTGGCTTGAGGCGTCTTCGTTTCTCTCAGTACTTTTCTCTCGTCTCCCCCCCCCCTCTCTCTCCCTCTCTCTCTCTCTCTCTCTCCCTCTCTTCCCCCTCTCTCCCCTTTCCTCTCTCTTTTCCCCTCTCTCTCTCTCTTTCTCCCTGTTTCACTCTCTTTCTCTCTCTCTTTCTCTGTATATTAAGCTACTTACAATAACGACATCCATGTTCATTTGGTGTAAGCAGTATACAGCTGTGTGATTTGAGAGGATTTTTTTTTGTGAGAACGGGTTCTGAAAACTAGTGGGATTCCTAGGTATTTCTCTTTAATCAGAAAAAATATTTCTATGCAGTTTCTTATTCAACTTGGGCCTATAATATACTTGGAAACTGATTTTCAATGAATGGCCGACGATTCTTGAACTGTAAGTAAATGTGGTTCTTTCAAACCAAGTTAAGGTCTTGACAGGAATGATATGATTTAGCCTACCTTTTATTCTGTCTTCGTTACAACTATAGTCGATTATAGTTTTACTTTTGTATTTATCATGAACTAATGATTCATTTGACCATGGGCAACGATCGGGTGTGGAACGATCGGGTGTGGGGACAAAGGAGTATATCCACCCTGATATTTCGAGAAAGTACCTCACCCACCTCCAGCCCCCATCCCAAAAAAAAATGATGTGTAGGAAATGGTGTGTAAATGCTTCAACACATTTTTTAGGCTCCAAAGTCTTCGAATGCAACATCTAGACTATATATTCATAAACGAACAATATTCTTGCTCGGTCTCTATGCTCTCTCGCACGATATGGTATATTAGAGTACAATACATGCAAGAATGTAATTGTAGAAGATCTGCATACCGGAGGTATTTCGTATGTTGTCACCCCCCATGAATGACAAGAAATCACGCCCTTTGAATATGCCTGCATGGTTATCTGGAAAAGGAAATATTTTAGGCCGACCTTTATGCACTCGACACGGTTCAGTAGGAACAAGCCAGTATTCTCGCTGGGATCATTACGCATGTACCGGCGACTTCTAAAAGATATACCTGCATATGCCAATTAAGGTTTAAAGAGAAGGACAGAAACGAAGGTTTTTCTGTGTTGGGCATTGTAGCCCTACTGAGAGCGAGCAAACAGAACATATCGAATTAGAAAGGAATTAAAAGAACGCTTGAGTGCTCCTACACTCATCACTGTAGACAGACTGAACAACACGTATGTTTATTTACGACAGTGATCGATTATCAAGGTGTATTGTAAATCAGCGGAAGAGCAGGAAGAAGAAGGTCTGCAGTTCACGCTGTACCTATAGGCAGCTCTCTTCGCCATTTCTGGTCAGAACTGTGTTTTTCTAAAGGACTTATAGTTAAACCGATAATGCACGCGTGAGATAGAGAGCAATCGTCCAGGAAAGTAAAATGCACGCACGCACCGCACCGGTCCTAGAAAGCACAGTCTTCTTTTTTAATATATATACACGTATGTGTGTGTGTGTAGCACGTACTTGTATAGGCATTGCAAGTTGTAGACATTTGAGAGCAGACGTCTCGCCGCACGAGAGGTTTGCTGAAAGAAGTGTAGCTGATAATGACTTAGACAGTAATTTGTCATCAGGAACTCATGGTCTGGAAATTCGTTTTTTTAACATGATTGGTACTCATCTGCAGTTCTCCCATGACCTTTCATGACGCTCAAAATTATCTATCACAATACACTGTGACTTGTATAAATACTTGTAGCTAAAGTTCTCCTGAAAGTTTATGTTTAAATCGTTTGGTGTTTATTTTCGCGAGACGACAGCTTTCTTTCAAAACACTCTGATTATTTTATATTCTAGGTAATGACAGAATACTGCGTAACAGTGTCTTTAGCGCTGCCGAAGACGATATCACGACTGCATCCTCAACATTTTATTTAAAGACTGCCGCATGCAACCTTCGTGAATATTTCGTGGTAACAGTGTGGAGTGTATGTCTTTATTTGCAAACTCTCTCGACTTGCTTGAACACTTTCAGGGCTGCCTTTAAAAGTCTATGATCTACGCGTTCTAAACAAAGTTTCGAACCATTATACATCATCATGCGTTACGCGGCGCCGTTTGTTTTAGTGGTAGCGGTGCTAAATGCATTGCAGTTGCTTGTGGAAGCGTACCCCAGCGGTCCCCCGCTCTCGGCTTGTATCAGTATGTTACCTACGGGCCATGGCGCCAGCACCGTGACGGGGACCACCCCTTTCTCCATCACGACAAATACAACCTTCTATACCGCCGGAGAAAAGATCGAAGGTAAGATAATTAACAATAATGTTCATTAATTTAATCTTTTTCCTTGTTTTTATTTATAGGCCCCCTACATTGTTGGTAGAAATAACATATTTTACCGCCATTACGGAGAGAGAGAGAGAGAGAGCGTCCATCAGAAAGCCTGGAAAACAAGTTCACAAGGGGCTTTGAATTCCAAGCAAAGTATCTGTCAAGAGAACTCTTTAATTACAAATCAATGGAAATTCTTGAATGGTTTTCATTAAGTCCTATATGAACTTACGACAAGATATAGGATACAATCATAAAGCACTTGTTTAAGAGTGAAAGTTAATGCTTCATGGCTCTCGGATGTGTGTGTGTGTGCGTGTGCATTATCGATCGTCCGAGACCAACTCCAAGAAAACACACCTTTTGTCCGAGGACGAAATTTACTTCCGAGGACGTAACATGCTGTCCTCGGGAGTAATAGACGTGCAAAAGGATATTCTACGTCCGAGGGTGCATCTGACCTTAAATAAGGCCTGTCCTCGGATGTTCGAAAAGAAAAGAATCGACACACTTGACACTCCCGTTGGTATATCGTCGTGTGTGTCTTGAAATGTTGAGAGCGCCCCCTGCGGACACACAGATCCTCGGGATCGATCGTTGTGAGCTAGCGCGCGCGAGCTTGCAAAAATGCAGCGCAGCTAGCTGGCGCGTTGTATTAGAAGCGCGAAACTCGACCGTGTCGTCGATGACCGATCGTGCGCGCGGGACTAGAACGGTGGCTTATTTCACGATTTTTAATCTTTAGTTTTCACTTCAATCATTTAATCAGAACTAGAAGATGGGGACAGGTCTTTTTTATATTTGTTGATCGTCTGGTTGATTTGGAGAAACTAAACCAGTTCATTGAATTCAGTGTTTGGGAAGGCTCGAGGCCAGATGTTATTTGGGGCCAAGGTGAGTAAAGTTAGACCTATTTCTGATTCACACATCTTTTTCTGGGGACTCTGGTGTGGAGATGTACTAGTGCACTGAACTTATAGTTTGCAATGTGTATGAATGTATGCATTAACAAAGTGTGGAGCCTTGAGGTGTACTGACCATGCATGGGAAATGTTGAGCCATGCAAAAATTCAAAGATTTTTATGAATATTTGCATGAGAAATGTATCAAACAGTGGCGGCGGAACATTTGGGGGAGGGCTGGGGTGTGTTGCCCCCATTGAAATCAAATCAAATTATATTGATAATGAAAACTAGAGTCTTTTTATGTACATGTATAGATGGGGGTGCGGTGTCCGGAGACTTAACACAAATAAAATCGCCTCCTTCTGCCTTTGAATTTCACAAAAACTATGGATCAAATAACAAAAATAATTATGAGCATTTGTGATTTATAATATTGTCTTACATTACATTCAAACAAATTATGAAATCTTGCTTCCAAATTTCTTGAAATTGCCGTTTTGTCCGGATACCCAACCCGTCTGGACACCCACTGACACCCAGTGACATAATATACAAAATAAAGACAACAAAACAACAAAAACAAGAACAAAAAAAAGAACAAATACTTCTCTATAGAAGTATTTCAGCCATTCCGGGTAAAGAAATTGTACACCTAAAAGTATGAATTAAAGAACAATTATTTAGGCATTAATTTTGCTGCATGATATCATCTGCTATTGCTAATTAAGTTCTACACACGTATTGTTAATATATTTTTCATCAGATTTTGTTTACATAGAGAGGGTTCATTTTGAACCCCTCCAAAAAGTTCCGTAACTCGACTTTGAGGGGATATCTTTTTTGTTACGGAAACTGTTTAGTGGTTTATATGGAAAGATTCATTTCCTTTTGATAATGATATGCCATCTGTTCTGATTGTGGAATCACGGATTATGCAGAACCCCTAGATATATAATATAGGGAATGTAAAAATTAAAATGCTTAATATTGTTTTCTGACAAAAGTTTCAATTTTTTTCTTGGTTTGAGGGACTTTGTTGGCAATTGCATAGGATGGACTGAGTTTGAATGATGTTGATGCTGATGCAGGAAAGTCCACACATTGTGTATATTTATTTGCAAAATGGACTGAATGTGTGCGGAAAAATGTTGAACTCCGTCATTAAAACGGTCTCATGTTTTGGACAAGTTTGAGATATTGGTATAGTTTTAAATTTACTTTTAAAAAACTTTCCACTTCAAACCCTAAATAATGCAGTAATATGTCATTCTTTATGTTTCAGATAACTCATACATGTATGCACATAATGGGAACATGTCCCGTCAACATCACAAATCATTCATTTAAAACATTAATGAAGTAATCATGGCATGAATACAAGGAAACAACAACAATAACCAAAAGGAGAAAAGACCAGACTTTTTTGTTAGAAAACAATGGATTTTGCTAGATATATATTAAGGTCTACTGTGCAGTCCATGATTACATAATGAGAACAGATTGCACACCATTGTAACGAACAATAATGAAGCATTCCAATAATACAAGTTTTACCATTCATAGATCAGTAATCATTCCACAAACTTTTTTGAGGGCTGTATATCCAATCAGATCTATGGCTTTTTCATTTTGATTGTGGCTTCTACCTGCTTTTCTCCCAATAGACTTCCCATCTGGACTCCTGGTCAAATATTCCAGCACCTCCACCCACTCCAGAATCCTCTTTTTCTTCATCTTTATCTCTATCACCTCCATCTACATCAGATTCCTTGTCATTTAATCTTTCCCTTGTTGTTTTTCCTCCATCTCCACCATCTTCTCCTTCAGAATCCTTGGCTTCTTTTTCTACTTCTTCGTTATCTGCATCATCTCCATCTACATCAGATTCTTTATCATTTAATATTCCCCTTCATTCTCCTCCTTCCCCACCCTCTTCTCATACCTGGTCAAATATTCCAGCACCTTCACCCACTCCAGAATCCTCTTTTTCTTCATCTTTATCTCTATCACCTCCATCTACATCAGATTCCTTGTCATTTAATCTTTCCCTTGTTGTTTTTCCTCCATCTCCACCATCTTCTCCTTCAGAATCCTTGGCTTCTTTTTCTACTTCTTCGTTATCTGCATCATCTCCATCTACATCAGATTCTTTATCATTTAATATTCCCCTTCATTCTCCTCCTTCCCCACCCTCTTCTCATACCTGTTCTATGTTTCATATGTCTTCACCATCTCGCACCTCCCTGTGTTCTCCATCTCTTCGAGTTGATGTTCAGTTGTATATTCTGTTCATCCTCTCCATGTTGATTGTGGTATTGATTGTATTTTTTGTGATATTTTGCTTGTAACTTCTGGTATTCTTGTTGCTGTTGTATCATTGTTCATCTATTTCTTATCATCACCACGCATATGGTATCGGGATTTTCTCCCTGCATGTACTGATATTCCAAAATAATATGGTGAGTGATTCCATATGCTATTTCATTGTATTTATTTTGAACCATTAAACTGCTAACAGATCACTGAAATCCCCAGTGCAAATAACTCATTCCTTTGGTCTTCATTTTTATCATACACCATAAGGGTCCTATTATACTATGGGGTTTGTCATCTTTTGTCTGTTTGTCTTCTTTTGTCTGTTTGTCTGGTAGCAGATATTTGTGGGGATAAGTCTACTTCCATTTTTAACTTAATATTTTTTTTTTGGTATTTTGAGAGATGAAAAGTACAAATTCACACTTTATTTTTGTTAAGCGTCTGTACACCCCTCCCCCCGGAATTTTTTTAAAAAAAGTCCTTCATTGATTTTGGCCTTTGTTGGGCATAAAGTACATGTTAAACAATATTTGCCCCTTTGTAACTTCTTAAATGTGTTCCTCTAATTTATTCTTTGAGCACACTAGTGATTGATGGTGCATGCGCAGGAGTGTCACTGCTGTACATGAGAGAAAGCCTCATCTGGGTCATGTAGCATATTTAAATTTAGTAGATCATGCCTTTTTTCAAGATCAGACTTGAAGGAATTGACATTGCAGCAATTTATGACTTTGGATGGGAGATTGTTCCACAAGGTTTTTTAACGCAATATCTTTCATCATGCTATCTTAAATTTTAACTGGCCTTTGAGTCAAAATTTGATAAACAAGTTTCTTTGCAACCAAAACTGTACAAAAAGATAGCTTTACTAGGTAGATCAAAAAAATACTTACCGTTCGTCGGTTTGAAATTGTTAGCATATGCTTTGATATTGCCATTATTTGAGTATTGTTCCAACGCGTGGTCAAATTGTCATTTAAATGTAAAAAGTCTACTTATAAAACAACATAAAAGAATGTGTCGTTTGGTTTTGGGTGTACCAACGTGCACCCCAACCTCACAAGTTTTGAATAGACTAAAGTGGGTCTCCATTTTCGACCAATGGAAATTTCACCAATGTAAGATGGTTTTCAGGCTGTTAATGACCTAGCTCCACAATATATATGTAATTTGTTCTCTAAGTTATCTAATATTCATTCTCATAATACACGTTCTTCAAGAAATAATTCTGTTAAACTCTTACCGGTAAAAACTGAAATTGGAAGATCAAGTTATGTTCATTCTAGTTCTGTTATGTGGAACAGTTTACCCAATTTTGTTAAGAATTCACAAACCATCTCACAATTTGTTAAACATTTTTGGTATTCTGTTAAAGTTAATTCCCAAAATGCTGATCATTAGTTTAATTTAATTTTGCAGCCTAATGTTACTATTTTATGTATGTATACTTTACCTTTGTATTTTTCATGTATGTGTATTTTTTGTTGTAGGGCCCCAGTGAAAAACAGTGCCTTGATCACTGATTAGGCAACCCTACTAAAATAAAACAAATAAATAAATAAATAAACTATACTTGGGGTTTAAATGATACATGCAATTTATGGAAGATTGGTAACAAGCTGTTAATATCCTCACTGGATCTTCACCGCTTTGAGTATTTTGAGACATCATCTGGTTTCTTTGAAAAACCCAGTCTATCTTGTTCCATGGATGTTTTTTGTTAAATTACAAACAAATTTAAGCTTTGTATTAGTCCATCAAAGGGGGAAACCCTTTTCAAAAATTAGGTATTTTTGTTAGCTCAATTATTTGGAAAATCAATGCATGTGTATCAAGTGTTTTTACTTTAATGCAAATATTTAGACCAAATCTATATTTTGTGACAGCTTTTTACACATGGATGGGCATAGTTTTAAGAATTTGATTTGCAGTGAACAGGGGAAAAATAGCCCCAGTACATAAAATTTAACCACCCCCTCCCCGGCAGCTGGAATAAATCAGACATTTGAAAGAACTCTTTAAAAATGAACTCCAGACCAAAAAATAACTGAATTTTATAAAAAGGTTCCAGAAAAATCTTCCAGGGTAAAAAAGTAATGAAAATGTGATAAGAAATAAGGTACTTATGATTTTTTTTTTAGTTTCCCATATTTTTAGAAAACAATAAGTCACAATTCTTCTTCTATATACCTAACCTGCAAGGGCTGAATTCAATAGATATGGTTTAGTGATCCTACTGTGATTCTGTTGTGATAAAGCCTTTTGCAGGTTTAACCCATAGATGTACATGCAGTGTCACCTTTTTGGCAGTATCTCCACATTCCAGAAAGCTGAGCGTTTAGCAACATAATTAGAGAAAAATACACTGAGTATTTTGAGCCTCTTTCCAGTGCAATGTGATTTTGCGTTCCTGAGTAAGGGCAGTTTGAATGTAGCAAATCACTGCGATCCTTAAATTGGTAATTTGCAAAGAAAATTTATAAATCACTACTTCTGCGTTAGCATTGGCCGTTTTCGTTCCAATTTTTTTCACAAAAAAATCTCTTTTTTGATGCTATTATATCTAAATTCATTTATTTTTTATCATTTAATAGAGGGGAAAAAAATACATGTTGCCAATTTAAATATTGATTGAAGATTATTTTTTTATTTCCTAAAGGCTCTGTCCCTCCATGGATTAACAGGTAGAAGAAAAATTGTGACTGGCACTGTATGAATATTCATTTTAGTGAAGAGATGATGTTATACCATCACAATTTCCTACACGATTCGATTACAGAAAATGAGAAAAATCTCACTCAAATGAGAAAAATCTCATTTTCATGCAAAATAAAGTAAATCTGTTTTCTCTCTATAGATCTCCCAAAATGGGAAATTATGTCTACTATGACATATTTCAGGGTTATATTTTCAACTACATTTGCCAAAAATTTTATTTTTCTTGATTTCATCTTTATGATTTGTGTGACCTGATGACATCATCACTTCACTCAAATGAATATTCATATTGACTGGTCAAGAAGTGTTTTCCGAATCATAACTTCCATCTTTTCATGATTTTTGTACCATTTTGTAGGGAATATTTTTTTTTCCTTTTTATGAATCCAGTTATTTGGGCCTGGAGTTCTTTATTAATTCTAAGTTAAAGAGGAAAAAAAAAGGGGGGGGGGAGTGACATATGATATGTTACTTTACAGTTGACATACACTGTATAACTAGATGTTCATGTAGAGCATTTCATGATCCTCTTTTGACAGAGTCAGAGACGTAACCGCCGCATCTCACCCTACCATATAGCGGAGAGGTGGTGCGGCCTTGGAGAAGATCAGGAGGGATTTAAAAAAAAATTTATCAACGATGACATAGGTACTGTACACATAGATTATGCAGTTTAGTAGTGGCTGTATTGAACTAGTCCTTTGATGTGCAAGTCATGAGATCAAGGCTAGTTAAACCTTTAGGAAGACTTTTTGTATTTTGGTTCAATACCTTTTGATTCAAGGCTCTGAAAAATATGGTTCACAGATAGCAGCATTGTACAAGCAGAAAGAGAGAAGAAAAAAAATCTACACAAAGTCTGATCATTGTGATCATTTATCGATCATTAAACACAGAATTTTCAAAATGAATATAATCACTAAGATTGTCAAAAATCCTTAAATTAGCAGCATGTTTCTGCATTTGTTAATGTGATATTGAAAGATTTGGTCCACACTTGTGGTCGATTGTGCAGACATTCAGTAATAAAAAGAAACGTCAATTTTAAGCATTTTCTGGAGGTAACCCCACACACACACACCTTTGCTTTGTATGACCATGATTACATGGTACTCTGCCATAAGGTTGTTTTTTTTTTACTTTTTTTTTAACTTTAACAAAATATTTTCCTTCTCCACTTTTAGGACATGGACTTGTGACAAATAAACCCTTTTTAAAGGGAGATTTCCTCCTGGAATATCGTGGAATATTGTCCATTGCTGATGATCAGGATGATGAGAATGCGGATTACGTTTTCCACTTCTCGCATAAAAGTACCGAGTATCGGTGAGTGATTTTAATGAGTAAAATCCTGTTTCTTCAGTTTATGCTGACTAACATTTGCATGCTTTATACATGTAGTTGAAGACTACATAAAGCATATTATGAAATATTATTATATTATGTTTTAAAAATATCAGCAAAATCGTGAAAGTGTCTGTTAATGCAGTTTTTGTCTCGCCTGAACGATGTTCTGGCAGAGACCTAGTAATAGGAGTGGGCTATAAATGGATGATTCTTGATTTTCTTTTTGCAACAGCATGAAATGACAAAATATTTTGGCTTAGGGTCTGACAAAAATGTACGCCGGGCCAAACTCCATACCTGCCAACCAAAAAGCGGAATTTTTGTCTTTTGCATTTAATTAGGGGGTATCAAATATTTAGATGTTGATTACTATCTGAACACAACAATACCATTATCCATCCACCCGTCTTCTCATAACTCTTTATTATTAGCTGGTATTAACATTAAGAAAGCAAGACGCAAGAATTTCTCAAGATTGAGCGGTGTGCCTTTGTGAATTACAGCCAAAAATTTAGAGCACCTTGCATATCCGAGTCACAAGCACGAAATGCCAGTGAATATTGAAATATTGAAATACATTCTATTTAGAATCATTCACTGGCATCTTTTCAATTTGGTACCGCCCCATCAAACGTAAAAGGACCAAAAAAGTGAAGATTCCGCTTTTAGGTTTGTAGCTCTGAAAATAGAAAATGGCTACCGATTTACCCCCAAACTAGATTTTCGGGCATAACTAGTACAATCTTCCTCTAGTAACATGAATGTCATCAGTCCAATGTTGTTGCTGCCATATTTCATATCCAGTACCAGCCCACATTAGGTGGTCCACTTGTAGAGCTTCATCCCCATGGTCATTCATGTAGAATAATGTTGCAAGGACTATATGGAGGAAAAAGTGGTAGGAGGAAAGACTGGAGATATTGTAGGATGCCAGAGAAGCTGAAACTAGAATATTTATAATTTTTATAATAATAACAATGTCCCATGTGGTCGCTGCCATATTTCTTATCCAGTACGAGCACGCATAGGTGGTCTACTTGGAAAGTTTCATCCCCATTGTCATTCAAGAAGAACACAATTATATCATCTTTTAGTTCCCCTCTCTCATCCATAATAAAATCGAGTGGTTGTTGAGTTTGGAAGATACAGGTTCAGGAGAGTGAAATATTCTATTCTCAGCTTCTCTGGCATCCTACAAGATTTCCAGTCTTTCCTTCTACCACTGTTTCCTCCATATAGTCCTTGCAACAGTGTTCTACATGAATGACCATGGGGATGACATGACCTACATGTATCAGTGTTGTGGTGCCTTGATGCTTGGCCTTAAGGCCTGTTTTTTTCAATGCCTTTGCCTTGAACTTGGTCTTGGGGTTTCAGGCCTTGGCCTTGGCCTTGCCTTGAGGGGGTCATGCCTTGGCCTTGAGAGTTTGGGTCTTGACTACAACACTGACATGTATACGCGTGCTCGTACTGGATATGAAATATGGTAGCGACCACATGGGACTGAATATATCCAGGGCATTTTAGGGGAAGATCGTACCAGTGCATGACCTTGACAGAAACCTATAATTTATCAAGTAGAAAGCCAAATTTTGGTTTCAGCAATGCTAGAGAAATGGAGGATTGTGCAAACTTGATCTAAGTTAATATGTCCTCATACGTTTATACAAACCTATAGACTGTGTTACTTTTGCAGCGCATGTTGTCCTCGTACATTTATGCAAACTTGAGCTGTCTTACAATACAATGTCCTCATAAATGTGCGCAAACTTTATCTGTGTTAATATGTCCTCATAGGTTTATACAAACAAAGACTGTGTTTCATTTGCAACGTATGTTGTCCTCATAGATTTATGCAAACTTGAGCTGTGTTACCTACTTTTTTTTACCCACTTTTTTCAGTTAACACGTGCAAGCCTATGGGAGTGTGTAAAAATGGTATTATACACAGCCCCAATTGTGGCCCCCTCTTTCAAAACGTTCCGCGGCTCCTGCTTAACTTCTTAGAAAAGTGAATATACGTTGCAAGAAACACAAATCAAGTTTGCAGCAACTCATGGGGACTTTGCAAATCTGCAGCCTGTAACATAGAGAGATACGATTAATTTTGCAATAAATCGTATCTCGATATGGTACATAATTTGCCATTGACTTGCGATTAATATTTATCGTAAGTTTAATTGCATGTTTTATAAACCCCTGGACTGTGCTACTTTTGCATGGCATTTTCTTCGTACATTTACACAAATACCATGTCCTCATAAGTTTGCGCAAACTTGGTCTGTGTGAAATACCTGTGCAATATCGAGTCTTCCTATCAAATTTGCTTCATATATAATTAAATGTCAATGTATAATTCATTTGCAACGCATGTTGTCCTTGTACATTTATGCAAATTTGAGCTGTGTTACATATTCAATACAATGTCCCCATAAAATTGCGCAAACTTGGTATGTGTGAAATACCTGTGTTGGTGCAAACTTGATTTGTGTAACGTCCTCATAAGTTTACAGAAACTTTACCTGTGTTTTATTTGCAACGTATATTGTCCTTGTACATTTATGCAAACTTGAGCTGTGTTACATAGTTTGCAGAATCTTGATCTGTGTGAAATACCGGTGCAATATAAACAGATAAAGTCTCGTATGTGCAATATCAAGTCCTCCTTTCAAATTTGTTTCATATATAATTCATTTGCAATGCATGTTGCCCTCGTACATTTATGCAAATTTGAGCTGTGTTACCTATCGAATACAATGTCCTCATAAGTTTGTGCAAATGTGTGAAGTACCTTTGCAATATAAACAGATAAAGTCTCGTATGTTGCTGCAAACTTGATTTGTGTTTCCTATATGTGTTGATATGTCCTCATAAGTTTATACAAAAAAGGACTACAGGTGTTTCATTTGCAACACACTTTGTCCTCGTTCATTTATGCAAACTTGAGCTGTGTTACCTATTCAATACAATGTCCTCATAAGTTTGCGCAAACTTGATAAGTGTGAAATAACTGTGCAATAAGTCCTCGTGTGTTGCTGCAAACCTGATATGTGTACATGTAATGTCCTCATAAGTTTACAGAAACTTTACCTGTGTTAATATGTCCTCATAATTAAGTTTAAACAAAGACTGTGTTACATTTGCAACGTATGTTGTCCTCGTACATTTGGTCATTTTCAAACGTGTGAGACGCGACATTTTGAGAGACAAAAGGGCCTGTATCATTCCACTTGGAAATGAATAGTGGATCATACCTATCATATTTGGTAAATTGTAGGATGGTCTCATTCTACTACCAGTTTGAGTTGAATTCTGTATTTCTTAGAAAAATTACGACTACCGTACAAAAAGGGGCGTGAGAGACACGACAAATTTTGGACATGGTTTTTGGACTGCTATCAGTGATAATTTTATTCGTGCCCAACTAAACCTCCGACACTTCCATGACTGCTGGTACTTGTGTACTAGTAGTGTACCTTTCTAAAATATATAGTCGTAATAAATCATCTCGTCTCAGTGATAAATGATTCTCCCCTAAATACTGTGAGAGACGCGACATCCAAATCGTGAGAGACGCGACTTGTCCACTTTAACTTAAATTTTTGATACTTTCTCATCAATATAGGCAACAGTGATAGCACCTCAAATTGAAAGATATTAACCATTTCTTACTATCTGGTCCAAATTTGATTGATGAAATAATGCAAGAGAGGAGAAATATAGAATTTTCTAACATTTTGTGAAGCCCAGTCCCACATGTACAATTTTTTGTGCAGTTTTCATTTCTCCTATAAGGAGAAGGCGGACATCCAAAAATTTTGTGAAAAATGAAAATTCATATTGTATTCACATGGTACGTGAAAGAAAATTGCCCCAAAATATCATAAGTTTTGAAATACGGCCAATTGACAATTAAAAAAAAATGTCCACTTATGTTTGAAAATGACCATTTATGGAAATTTGAGCTGTGTTACCTATTCAATACAATGTCCTCATAACTTTGCGCAATCTTGATCAGTGTGAAATACCTTTGCAATATAAAGTCCTCATGTGTTGCTGCAAACTTGATTTGTGTTTCCTATATATCAATGCTCGTAAGTTTACAGAAACTTGATCAGGAAAAAAGTGTTCTTCCTGAACGACAATGGGGATGAAACTTTCCGAGTGGACCACCTATGCGTGCTCGTATTGGATATGAAATATGGCAACGACCACATTGGACTGAATATATCCAGGGCATTTTAGGGGAAGATTGTACCAGTGAGCTTGTCGGAAACCTGTCATTTATCCAGTAGAAAGCCAAATTTTGTCTTCAGCAATGCTAGAGAAATTGAGGATATCTTTTCGATAAATATGCTTATTTATGCAAATTAGCCCAATCCATTGTTCATAACGGATGCTAGCACTAGACATGTACCTGATAGATTTTACCACTTTTTAATGCACTTACAGATTACAAACATAGGGTAAGACACCAAATCCAAACAAAAAGACGTACAAATCACAAAGTTATAGCTGAAAGTGTGATCTGGGGGCAAAGTGGCGGCCATTTTGGATTTTGGTTGGACCCCAAGCCAAAAATTTTGTTATTCCATGTTGAGATAGAGTATTAAATGGAATACAAAAAAAGTTGCAAAAACAAAATGACCAAAAAAGAATTTTTCACCCCTGGATAGCCCACTCCTACTAGTAATCACTTTTCCTGTCTGTTGGTTTTGTTCAACTTGCTCTTGTTTTTCTACTTGTTGATCAATTTCGTTCACACTTCGAACAAATGATCCTCAGGTAATACCAGACATGAAGTGATAAAGATGTTGAGGTCAAAGGTCATCTATTGTTTGGTTGCCCTCCACCGACCAATTCTTTGAAATTAGCCCGACCTGATTATTTAGATTTTTTTAATTTGTTTTAAAACTTTTCATTCACATAGAAATTCATAAATGGCCATGCGTTTTGAACTCGCCTCCTTTTGTGTTACCATCCCCCAAAATTAAAGCTGACAGTCACGCACCTTTCAGCATAAAAATGCCAATAACTTTAAAAAATTTAACTCCTTCCCTGCAAAAGTATACATTTTCTGAAAGGAAATACCCTGAGGATTTCAAAAATGCCATTGAAAATGGGATAGGGTGGAGTTGTAAAATGTTATGATTGAAAATATTTGAAGTGTGATGATTCCAAAAATACATTTCAAAATATATCTAGATCTGCACTTCCTTTACCCTGACTGTTAGTTTCTCATCATATTTAAATTGTTCAGGAAATTCCCTTTCAGATGATATCGAATTGTATGGGGTATCTCTATTCTATAATAGAAATATTAATATGCAAATATACGCAAATTCTCAGCACACAAAATTGTCAATTTGGAGGTTAAATTTACAAAAAAGTGATTACTAACAAAATAAAAATAATAAACATAAGCATATAAAAGCACACTTAATTACCTTTAATTCAAGACCAAAACCATAGGTCTAGCCCCATGTATACCGAAATTATGAACGTTTAAAGCGAAAAACCCTTAAAATGCATTGTCTCCATAGAGTTTGTGTGTGTTAGTATGGTGGAATGTGACATTTTTATCACATAATTCAAGAAAAATAATACTTATCAATAATAAGTGTATACATAATGTAGCAGGCATCATTACCTTCAATATGAGACCAAAATCAATTGAATAGCCCCATGTTTGCCAAAGTTATTTACGTTAAACTGTTTCGCATGTTGCTCCTAAAGATATACTGTGTACCGCTTCCCCCAACCGACTTCGCCATGTGTCATTCTATCTTACGTAGCGTCGTTATTTTACGCGCGAACGAGTTTATATTTGCAGATGTGATAGTTCTGTTAATTAGCTTTAGAATGCTACCAAATTCAAGACTATTACCCTATTTTTTAGGAAAGATATTAACATTTATAGACAATGAAATGTGAAAAAGCGTAAAAAAAACCAACATTTTGGGGTGGTGAGTTCAAAACACATGGCCCAAAATACATATGAAATATGTTTTTCAAAGAGTCATTAAAAATAGTCTATTGGAATTTCTTGGCCCCTCAGTAATTATTTTCCAACAGACAGCAATAGCCATCTGTTTCTGGTGAATAATTTAATTTGGGGGGATTTCTAGGGTCCTGGCGAGTTAGAGGACAGAGATTTTGGTCCAATTTTTCATATAAGATGTCAAAACTAAAAATAAATAAAAAAAAAAATAAAAAAATGTCCGACCGACCGACACTATTTTTCAAAAATGGCATTCTTGGGCGACCAAACAATTTTTTTTTTTCTTGGCCTAAGTGAGTTGAGAACTTCCAGTACTGTGTACTATAGATCTTATTCTTGGTTTGTTCACTCTCTCCAGGATTGATGCATCAGATAGCAATTCTTGCCTCGCTAGGTGGGTCAACGATGATCATGTGCATCCAAATAGCATCATGAAAAAGGTTGCATTTGATAATAACTCCCCACATTTGTGCTTGTTTGCTTTGGTGGACCTTAAAGAAGGTGTGGAACTAACATACGACTATGGAGTAAAGAATTTACCTTGGCGGCAGGTAAATGGAACATGTTCTTTTTTGCTTATATTCTAATGTATGCACTTGGTAAAAGGTGAATCTTAATGGGAAGCTTGCTTATGAAGTAACCTAATGCTATTAGACCTTTGACATTCAAGATAATTATAATGTGATAAAAGAAAGAAGTGTACCTCAATTTTTGTAAATGACTAAATTTTGCTATATAATTAGACCTCACATTGAAAGACAGATCCACATTTCAGAATAAACCCTCAGAAAAAACAAAAACCTTCAGGAAAATTTTCTGTTAATGATGATTTATTAATTGTTTTCAAATTAAAAAGTAATTTGAAGTGCCTTGTTAGCTAAGAAAATAAAAGAAGGACAAAAAAATGTTTGCCAAACATGGTTCTGATACCTTTTATCCTCAAATTGGCCCCCCCCCCCCTCAAAAAAAAAATGATGGCAATGGTGAGCGTAATAATCATCTTTACTATGGAGTCGTTACTATGTTTATGAAACATACATGTATAATACCATACCTGTAGATGCCTTATTTGCACTTCCGTATTCGGCCAGAACAGAAAAGAAAAGGAATAAAAATGGGGACAAGGTGAAATATAAAAAGGGAAAAGAAAAGAAAAGGAAAGTTTTAAAAATGCAAGAAAATAAATGGAAAGAAAAGGGGTAAACAAAAAAGATGGCAATGATGAAATGTTTCATGTCTTTCTCACATGTATTGTAGCCCAGTCTGGAAAAGGAAAAGAACATACCATCTTCGGTAAGTATAGAGATCCTCAATTAGTGTGTTGAAATTGCTTAGTATTAAAACAGGCCCGTCCTCTCTTGAATATGTAAACAATTTCTATGTCAAATTTGCAGCGTACATGTAATGTTCTCAAACACTTCTGGAAACAAGTCCATTGTTGCATTGCAGTGTAATCTAACAGATTTATGCAAACAAGTGTTACTATCGAATTATTACAATGTTTATGATACCTGTAGATGCCTTATTTGCACTTGCGTATTCGGGCAGAATAGAAAAGAAAAGGAACAAAAATAGGGACAAGTTGAAATATAAAAAGGGAAAAGGAAAGAAAAGGAAAGTTTAAAAAATACAAGAAAATCACGAAAATAAATGGAAAGAAAAGGGGTAATTTAAACAAAAAAAGATGGCAATGATGAAATGTTTCATTTCTTTCTCTCATGTATTGTAGCCCAGTCTGGAAAAGGAAAAGACCATGCCATCTTCTGTAAGTATAGAGATCCTCAATTACTAGTAGTGTGCTGAAATTGCTTAGTATTAAAACATGCACGTCCTCTCTTGAATATGTAGACAATTTCTATGTCAAATTTGCAGTGTACATGTAATGTTCTCAAACACTTATGGAAACAAGTTCATTGTTGCATTGCAGTGTAATGTAACAGATTTATGCAAACAAGTGTTACTATCGAATTGTTACAATGTTTATGATGCCTGTAGATGCCTTATTTGCACTGGCGTATTTGGGCAGAACAGAAAAGAAAGGAACAAAAATGGGGACAAGGTGAAATATAAAAAGGGAAAAAAATGAAAAGAAAAGTTTTAAAAATACAAGAAAATAAATGGAAAGAAAAGGAGTAAACAAAAAAAGGTGGCAATGATGAAATGTTTCATGTTTTTCTCTCATGTATTGTAGCCCAGTCTGGAAAAGGAAAAGAACATACCATCTTCGGTAAGTACCCTTCTTGCAAAATTCCAAAAACTACAGAATCCGGCCGCTCGGGTAGTATATCCTTCTCCCGTAAGCACGATCATATCACTCCTGTCCTCAAATCACTCCATTGGTTACCTGTTGAACAGCGCATTATCTTCAAGATTCTCCTCCTTATATATCATTGCACACATGGATCTGCTCCTCAGTATAACACTTCTCTGATACACCAGTACATCCCTTCTAGAACCTTACATTCCTAAAATTCCGGTCTCTTGATTATCCCTAAGGTCAAAACTAAGTGGGGGGAAAGAATGTTCACGCATGCTGGGCCATCCACATGGAATTCTCTCCCACAAGCCATCAAAGACAGTAGTTCTGCCAAAATATTTAAACAGAATCTAAAAACTTACCTGTTCAACATCGCGTATAATTGATTATTTTTTCTCATTATTTCTCTTGCACTTCTCTCTTCTTTTCTCTGTTTGTGTACCCTACTTCTACGCACTAGCTGCGCCATGAGCATTTTAAAAAAAAAAGTGGATTTGGCGCAATACAAATTGTATATATTATTATTATTAAGTATAGAGATCCTCAATTAGTGTGTTGAAATTGCTTAGTATTAAAACATGCATGTCCTCTTTTGAATATGTAAACAATTTCTATGTCAAATATGCAGTGTACATGTATTGTTCTCAAACACTTATGGAAACAAGTTCATTGTTGCATTGCAGTGTAATACAGATTTAACAGTTAGCACCCATATATCTCACAGAATTGCTCATTGAATATAAACCGGAGAGATCATTACGTTCTCGTAAAAGATCAATGTTCACTGTACCTGAAACTGCAACAAAATTATATGGTGAGAGATCATTTTCACATGAAGCATCTATTTTATGGAATAGCCTACCAAACTATTTCACAAATATCACACCATATGACAAATTCAGGAGTAACCTAAAAACTTATCTCTTTGAAACCCAATAACCTTAGTGATAATCCCAGCTCTTCTGATTTCTTTCACACTTCTATTGCTGTTTAAGCGCATAGGGACTTTCTCATGATTGTGTTATGCGCTATATAAAGATATTTCATTATTATTATTTTTTTTATTATGCAAACAAGTGTTACTATCGAATTGTTACAATGTTTATGATACCTGTAGATGCCTTATTTGCCTTCTCGTATTCGGGCAGAACAGAAAAGAAAAGAAACGAAAATGCGGACAAAGTGAAATATAAAAAGGGAAAAGGAAAGAAAAAGAACGTTTTAAAAATACAAGAAAATAAATGGAAAGAAAAGGGGTAAAAAAAAAAAAAATGACAATAATGAAATGTTTCATGTCTTTCTATCATGTATTGTAGCCCAGTCTGGAAAAGGAAAAGAACATACCATCTTCGGTAAGTATAGAGATCCTCAATTAGTGTGTTGAAATTGCTTAGTATTAAAACATGCATGTCCTCTCTTGAATATGTAAACAATTTCTATGTCAAATATACAGTGTACATGTATTGTTCTCAAACACTTATGGAAACAAGTCCATTGTTGCATTGCAGTGTAATCTAACAGATTTATGCAAACAAGTGTTACTATCAAATTGTTACAATGTTTATGA
The DNA here is from genome assembly GCA_037976565.1 of Mesocentrotus franciscanus. Lineage (NCBI taxonomy): Eukaryota > Metazoa > Echinodermata > Echinoidea > Camarodonta > Strongylocentrotidae > Mesocentrotus > Mesocentrotus franciscanus. The sequence goes on from CP137678.1 coordinate 25,429,712, forward strand.
TACCTGTAGATGCCTTATTTGCACTTGCGTATTCGGGCAGAATAGAAAAGAAAAGGAACAAAAATGGGGACAAGTTGAAATATAAAAAGGGAAAAGAAAAGAAAAGTAAAAGTTTTAAAAATACAAGAAAATAAATGGAAAGAAAAGGGGTAAACAAAAAAAGATGGCAATGATGAAATGTTTCATGTCTTTCTCTCATGTATTGTAGCCCAGTCTGGAAAAGGAAAAGACCATACTATCTTTGGTAAGTATAGAGATCCTCAATTAGTGTGTTGAAATTGCTTAGTATTAAAACATGCATGTCTTCTCTTGAATATGTAAACAATTTCTATGTCAAATTTGCAGTGTACATGTAATGTTCTCAAACACTTATGGAAACAAGTTCATTGTTGCATTGCAGTGTAATCTAACAGATTTATGCAAACAAGTGTTACTATCAAATTATTACAATGTTTATGATACCTGTAGATGCCTTATTTGCACTTGCGTATTCGGGCAGAATAGAAAAGAAAAGGAACTAAAATGGGGACAAGTTGAAATATAAAAAGGGAAAAGAAAAGAAAAGGAAAGTTTTAAAAATACAAGAAAATAAATGGAAAGAAAAGGGGTAAACAAAAAAAGATTGCAATGATGAAATGTTTCATGTCTTTCATGTATTGTAGCCCAGTCTGGAAAAGGAAAAGAACATACCATCTTCGGTAAGTATAGAGATCCTCAATTAGTGTGTTGAAATTGCTTAGTATTGAAACATGCACGTCCTCTCTTGAATATGTAAACAATTTCTATGTCAAATTTGCAGTGTACATGTATTGTTCTCAAACACTTATGGAAACAAGTTCATTGTTGCATTGCAGTGTAATACAGATTTAACAGTAAGCACCCATATATCTCAAATTTTGCTCATTGAATATAAACCGGAGAGATCATTACGTTCTCGTAAAAGATCAATGTTCACTCTACCTAAAACTGCAACAAAATCATATGGTGAGAGATCATTTTCACATGAAGCATCTATTTTATGGAATAGCCTACCAAACTACTTCACAAATATCACACCATATGACAAATTCAGGAGTAACCTAAAAACTTATCTCTTTGAAACCCAATAACCTTAGTGATAATCCCAGTTCTTCTGATTTCTTTCACACTTCTATTTCTGTTTAAGCGCATAGGGACTTTCTCATGATTGTGTTATGCGCTATATAAAAATATTTCATTATTATTATTATTTTATTATGCAAACAAGTGTTACTATCGAATTGTTACAATGTTTATGATACCTGTAGATGCCTTATTTGCCTTCTCGTATTCGGGCAGAACAGAAAAGAAAAGGAACAAAAATGCGGACAAAGTGAAATATAAAAAGGAAAAGGAAAAAAAAGAAAGTTTTAAAAATACAAGAAAATAAATGGAAAGAAAAGGGTAAACAAAAAAGATGGCAATGATGAAATGTTTCATGTCTCTCTCTCATGTATTGTAGCCCAGTCTGGAAAAGGAAAAGAACATACCATCTTCGGTAAGTATAGAGATCCTCAATTAGTGTGTTGAAATTGCTTAGTATTAAAACATGCATGTCCTCTCTTGAATATGTAAACAATTTCTATGTCAAATATACAGTGTACATGTATTGTTCTCAAACACTTATGGAAACAAGTCCATTGTTGCATTGCAGCGTAATATAACAGATTTATGCAAACAAGTGTTACTATCAAATTGTTACAATGTTTATGATACCTGTAGATGCCTTATTTCCACTTGCGTATTCGGGCAGAATAGAAAAGAAAAGGAACTAAAATGGGGACAAGTTGAAATATAAAAAGGAAAAGAAAAGAAAAGGAAAGTTTTAAAAATACAAGAAAATAAATGGAAAGAAAAGGGGTAAACAAAAAAAGATGGCAATGATGAAATGTTTCATGTCTCTCTCTCATGTATTGTAGCCCAGTCTGGAAAAGGAAAAGAACATACCATCTTCGGTAAGTATAGAGATCCTCAATTAGTGTGTTGAAATTGCTTAGTATTAAAACATGCACGTCCTCTCTTGAATATGTAAACAATTTCTATGTCAAATATGCAGTGTACATGTATAGTTCTCAAACACTTATGGAAACAAGTTCATTGTTGCATTGCAGTGTAATACAGATTTAACAGTAAGCACCCATATATCTCACAGAATTGCTCATTGAATATAAACCGGAGAGATCATTACGTTCTCGTAAAAGATCAATGTTCACTGTACCTGAAACTGCAACAAAATTATATGGTGAGAGATCATTTTCACATGAAGCATCTTTTTTATGGAATAGCCTACCAAACTACTTCACAAATATCACACCATATGACAAATTCAGGAGTAACCTAAAACTTATCTCTTTGAAACCCAATAACCTTAGTGATAATCCCAGCTCTTCTGATTTCTTTCACACTTCTATTTCTGTTTAAGCGCATAGGGACTTTCTCATGATTGTGTTATGCGCTATATAAAAATATTTCATTATTATTATTATTTTATTATGCAAACAAGTGTTACTATCGAATTGTTACAATGTTTATGATACCTGTAGATGCCTTATTTGCCTTCTCGTATTCGGGCAGAACAGAAAAGAAAAGGAACAAAAATGCGGACAAAGTGAAATATAAAAAGGGAAAAGGAAAGAAAAAGAAAGTTTTAAAAATACAAGAAAATAAATGGAAAGAAAAGGGGTAAACAAAAAAAGATGGCAATGATGAAATGTTTCATGTCTTTCTCTCATGTATTTCTCTCATGTATTGTAGCCCAGTCTGGAAAAGGAAAAGAACATACCATCTTCGGTAAGTATAGAGATCCTCAATTAGTGTGTTGAAATTGCTTAGTATTAAAACATGCATGTCTTCTCTTGAATATGTAAACAATTTCTATGTCAAATATACAGTGTACATGTATTGTTCTCAAACACTTATGGAAACAAGTCCATTGTTGCATTGCAGTGTAATATAACAGATTTATGCAAACAAGTGTTACTATCAAATTGTTACAATGTTTATGATACCTGTAGATGCCTTATTTCCACTTGCGTATTCGGGCAGAATAGAAAAGAAAAGGAACTAAAATGGGGACAAGTTGAAATATAAAAAGGGAAAAGAAAAGAAAAGGAAAGTTTTAAAAATACAAGAAAATAAATGGAAAGAAAAGGGGTAAACAAAAAAAGATTGCAATGATGAACTGTTTCATGTCTTTCTCTCATGTATTGTAGCCCAGTCTGGAAAAGGAAAAAAACATACCATCTTCGGTAAGTATAGAGATCCTCAATTAGTGTGTTGAAATTGCTTAGTATTAAAACATGCACGTCCTCTCTTGAATATGTAAACAATTTCTATGTCAAATATGCAGTGTACATGTATTGTTCTCAAACACTTATGGAAACAAGTTCATTGTTGCATTGCAGTGTAATACAGATTTAACAGTTAGCACCCATATATCTCACAGAATTGCTCATTGAATATAAACCGGAGAGATCATTACGTTCTCGTAAAAGATCAATGTTCACTGTACCTGAAACTGCAACAAAATTATATGGTGAGAGATCATTTTCACATGAAGCATCTTTTTTATGGAATAGCCTACCAAACTACTTCACAAATATCACACCATATGACAAATTCAGGAGTAACCTAAAAACTTATCTCTTTGAAACCCAATAACCTTAGTGATAATCCCAGCTCTTCTGATTTCTTTCACACTTCTATTTCTGTTTAAGCGCATAGGGACTTTCTCATGATTGTGTTATGCGCTATATAAAGATATTTCATTATTATTATTTTTTTATTATGCAAACAAGTGTTACTATCGAATTGTTACAATGTTTATAATACCTGTAGATACCTTATTTGCCTTCTCGTATTCGGGCAGAACAGAAAAGAAAAGGAACGAAAATGCGGACAAAGTGAAATATAAAAAGGGAAAAGGAAAGAAAAGGAAAGTTTTAAAAATACAAGAAAATAAATGGAAAGAAAAGGGGTAAACAAAAAAAGATGGCAATGATGAAATGTTTCATGTCTTTCTCTCATGTATTGTAGCCCAGTCTGGAAAAGGAAAAGAACATACCATCTTCGGTAAGTATAGAGATCCTCAATTAGTGTGTTGAAATTGCTTAGTATTAAAACATGCATGTCTTCTCTTGAATATGTAAACAATTTCTATGTCAAATTTGCAGTGTACATGTAATGTTCTCAAACACTTATGGAAACAAGTTCATTGTTGCATTGCAGTGTAATCTAACAGATTTATGCAAACAAGTGTTACTATCGAATTGTTAAAATGTTTATGATACCTGTAGATGCCTTTTTTGCACTCACGTATTTGGGCAGAACAGAAAAGAAAGGGAACAAAAACGGGGACAAAGTGAAATATAAAAAGGAAAAAGAAAAGAAAAAGAAAATTTTTAAAAATACAAGAAAATAAATGGAAAGAAAAGGGGTAAACAAAAACAGATGGCAATGATGAAATGTTTCATGTCTTTCTCTCATGTATTGTAGCCCTGTCTGGAAAAGGAAAAGAACAATAATGATTCATTTTCTGTAAGTATAGAGATCCTCAATTAGTGTGTTGCAATTGCTTAGTATTAAAACATGCACGTCCTCTCTTGAATATGTAAACAATTTCTATGTCAAATATGCAGTGTACATGTAATGTCCTCAAACACTTATGGAAACAAGTTCATTGTTGCATTGCAGTGTAATCTAACAGATTTATGCAAACAAGTGTTACTATCGAATTGTTACAATGTTTATAATACCATAGATGCCTTATATGCACTTGCGTATCTATTTTATTAAACATGTGGAAATTTAATTTCCTCATTTTTCATTAAAACTGATTTTTTTCCCTGCTATTGGATTTCATCAATTATCAGCTTGATCGCTGCATTTGTATTTACTTTGTGTTTCATTTGTTTCCATAGGAAGAAAGAGATGATGAAGACGCTGATGATGAAGACGCTGACCCAACATGGACGAAGAGTGAAGACAGTGAAGATAGCAATGATGATTGTGAATCTGATGTCATTCCATATCGCGTACTGCATACATCCAGAGCAGATCGTCTATATGAGCCCAGTATTGGTCAACTTGATTCAGAAAACAACGCTGGAAATCAAGAAAAGGATATAACAGACAAAGCTGAGGATACATGTATAAAGGTTCTAACAGCAAACAACGAACCTCGGAGGAAGTGGGACAAACGGCATTTTTGTGTATTTTGCGAGAAGGACACTCCAAAATTTGCTCGTCACATCCAGTCACATCATTCAAACGAAATTGATGTTAAAAGAATCATGGCATTTCCAAAGAAGTCTAAGAATCGACGTGACTTACTTGAACTTTTGAGAAATAAAGGCAATCATGCTCATAATCTTCAAGTATTAAGAGAAGGGAAGGGTTTGCTGATTCCATTTAAACGGCCAACGTATGAAACACCAGTGAAGGACTACCTGCCTTGCACTCAGTGTTACGCATGGTATGTAAGGAGTGACTTGTGGAAGCATCGAAAGAAATGTGTCGGAAGTGCTCAGTCTGGATCTGGAAGTTTTCAGTCACAATGTTCGATGTTGCTGCCTATGCCAAAAGAAGTACCTGTAAGACTTCGAGATGAAGTCTTCAGCCGAATGACTCATGATGATGTTAGTTTGGCAGTGAGGCATGATGATTTAATCATAAAGCTCGGTGGACATCTTCTATCCAAGTTCCAGGACTCAAACAACCATTATAACTATGTTGGTCAAAAACTAAGGGAAATGGGCCGTCTGCTCCTTCAAATGAGATCTATCAGACCATCCATCAACTGCCTGTCTGAGACCATTGACCCAAAGGTGTTTGATGATGTGGTCCGAGCTGTCAACAAAATAGCAGGCTTGGATGAGAGCTCAGGCAAGTATAAGACACCTTCTCTAGCCTTAAAAGTTGGACACTCACTCAAAAAGTGTTCCAGGTTTCTTATGGCTGAAGCACTGAAGAATGGGGACACAGGGCAGAAAGAAAGGGCTGAACAGTTTGGTGAATTGTGCTCTCTTGAATGGGCAGAAAAAGTTTCAACAGGTGCTCTCAAGACTCTCTACACAGCAAAGAGGAACAGACCAACAATAATTCCTTTGTCTTCTGACATACAAAGCGTGCACAACACCATCCAGCACCAGATGCAGGAGTCAATGACACACATCACAGCAGGTTCTGTAAGCAGTGATGATTTCTCCAGGTTAGGCCAAGCCATGCTTGCTCAGACTGTCCTGTTCAATAGGAAACGTAGTGGAGAGGTTGAAAGGATGACAGTAGAAAACTACAAAAAACGTACTGGAGATCTCAACAAAGACGTTCTACAGGGCCTCAACAAGCTTGAAAAGGAGCTTTGCAAGAAACTGACCAGAGTTGAAATACCTGGAAAGAGAGGGAGAACAGTCCCTGTGCTTCTGACGCAGGAAATGAAAGAAGCACTTGATGTTTTAGCAGAGGAAAGCATTAGGCAAGATGCTGGAGTCCTAGAGTCCAATATGCACCTGTTTGCACGCCCAGGTTGTACCACACCTTATAGGGGTTGTGATGCTGTGAGAAAGTTTGCTCGGATGTCTAAAGCAGAACATCCAGAAAACATCACATCCACTCAGCTAAGGAAACATGTCGCAACCATGTCCCAGATATTATGTCTGAAGGACAATGAACTAGATGTACTTGCCACCTTTATGGGCCACAACATTAAAGTTCACCGAGAGTATTATAGATTACCAGAGAACACACTTCAGGTAGCTAAGATCGCAAAAATACTGCTGCTAATGGAAAAGGGACAGATGAACAAGTGCTCTGGAATGTCCTTGGACAGTATCAATGTCAACCTAAATGGTGAGAACAAGTACATGTACATGTACTATTAAACATCTTTTTTTCCAAAACACTTTTCCATTCTGCTATGAACCCTTTCCCCTCATACAAACTTTGGAAAATTGAGTTTACGGATACATAGCAAATATATCGGAAACATATTTCCATATTGTGTCACATCACAGAAAAAAGTGTTCTTTCTGTTTAAGATGACACCTATTTTTCCATAGCTTATTCCATGGCTTAACCCTTTTCCAACTGCCCCCCCCCCCTCGACAAATTTCATCGCAACCGCTCTGCCATGCGAAATTTTTTCACCGCGTGACTCGCTGATTTTTTACTATCAAGTCTTGTGCAACTTTTAAGACCATTTTCGCGAAAATCGGGCATATGGTTACGCCGCCGCCCACCTTTAGTGCATGCATGTCAGACCGAAAATGGCTCAAAAACGTGATTTTGTGTACAAAGTCTATGTAAAATGTGTTTTCAGTAAGAAATCATAAATATATGAATACCTTCTCTTTTATGGGCTGAAATGAATTATTTTAGCATAAATATGCTTCCAAAATGTTCTGCAACACATTCCATCTAAAAAACAATAAAAAACAAAAGGTCGAAAAAACAAAGAAATACGTAAGAAATTCATAAAACAGTATAAAACATAGGAAATTGATTCTCATTGCAATTTTGTTTACAAGTAGAATTGTAAGGAATCATATAAAGAATATTTACACAAAAATCAGCTTTCTAGGAGCTTTATTTAGTGAAATAGAGCAAAAAGTTTGATTTTATGTATAAATTTGCATGTGTCTGCATGTCAGGATGAACTGATTAGATTTGTGGTTCAGTTGGTCAAAGGTCACAGGGCCAAGAAAAACTTTTAAAATATCATCCAAAATAGCTTGTTACCACGATAGCTTCAGAACAATTGAACAGCTTTCTACCTGGCTCAAGTATGTATAAGCATAGGAAGATGATTAAATTTTGGTTTCAGGATTTCAAAGGTCAATGGTCACAGGGCCCCAAAAACTTATAAAAATCACCCAAATATTTCTGATCGCGTTGTATAAGGGGTAATATCTTTCTGATCACGTGATGGCGTAGGCATAAATTTTGACCGTGCGCGGTCGAGTATTCATCTAGTTTCAGATCTGCTTACCTTTCAGGGGGAGTTATTTGTGAAAACACATGTGTCAGGTGTTATATTTAACCCTAAACAGACTTGGGGCACTTTATGCCCCCCCCCCCCAGTTTTCTTAGAGACCAAAAATAGCCCAGTCTTTTTTTAGGATTAACCCTAATCCTATGGGGGGTTAGGCCCCCTCGACATTTTTCGTGAGAAGTCTGAAACGCGAAAAGCTCGCGCCATGATTGTTTGTGACTTTTTTGTTTCAAGTCTCGCGCAACTTTTGAGACCAAATTTGCGACAACCAGGTATGCGGTACCGACGCTACGCGCATTTGAAAAAAATTCGTCAAGCCAAATATGATTCAAAAACGTGATTTATGCAAATTGTGTTTTCAGTCAATATTCATAAATCCTGGTCTATTTTTCATTTAACTGGATGAAATGGATTAAAAATGTACTTTTTATCATAGTATGACCCTAATAATGTCACCGACAATTTCTATAAAAAAACAATAGAAATAATAAAGTTGAAAAAACAAAGAAATACATAAGAAATTCAAAAAACAATAAAATACATAATAATTTTGTTAGAAATCTTTTCATGATAATCTGTCTGCAACATTAGTAGGAGTATCTAGACCAAAAATCAGCACATTTGGAGCTTCAGTAGGTGATTTATTTCTGCTTATTAGAATTCACGCATAATTAATGCTTAATTAGCATAATGAGTGGATTTTTCAAAAATGTAACTATGCAATCTAGGAGTTAACATCACAGGCTATGTGCATGCCGAATTTCCGCGCGATCACGCGATCAACGGCCGAGATCAGAAGGGGGGCCAAATAAGCTACACCCCCCCCCCCTCCCCCCATTGACTGAAGCGATCAAAATATCCCAATGGGATTAGGGTTAAATATGCTGGAAGTATTCTTTCTAGGAACCTGCGTGTTCCTAGAATTATGGTCATGAAGCCCTATGTAGTAAGAAAAAAAAAATAAAGTCCTGGCCATTCGATGAGGAAATAGAAAGATGGGGGTATCTAGAAACCCAGATATTATCCTCCAAGTAGATGGACCTTTTTGAAGTCAACTGTTTATGTTCAAACCGGCCATGCACCCAAGCCTCTCGCCTCTCTTTTCACTGCAGAAGCTTGTGAAGAAGATAACAACCCTGATGGAGATATTCAAGAAGATGACACCTCTGATGTAGATAGTCAAGAAGTGGACACCCCTGATGGAGATAGTCAAGAAGTGGACACCCCTGAAGAAGGGCACACCCCAGATGGGGATATTCAAGAAGGTGACAAGTCATAAAGACATGAGTTTCTTTCATGTATCTAATTGTATACCGTCCTATACATGTATTTCCTCTTTCATTGCATCTGGCATCAATTTTTAAACAACTGTAACCTCATAATGTTCCAATTATAAGAAGTTTGGATTTACCTAAAAAATACATCTATTAGTATTTTGTTTTCATTTTTTAGTCATTGCATGTGAATCTATTTCTATACTAACAACCAAAATCTTCATGTTAATTTTCACGTCCCATTTTTATTAAAATTTATAAAGTTACATGCATGTGCTTGTGAAGGTGTTGAATAGTTTGGTCTTAACCAAAATTGTAGTTTCTAGCCCTGGATAAAAGTCAGAAAATGCCTGACATCTTATGAGGAAAGCTTGCTTTGTTGGGAGTTATAGAGAAATTAGCTGAATAGTAAGGATGGACAGGTGAAGATATGCTTTAGTGCAACATTGTTATTTTGATCATATGATCTCTGATGACTTTTACTTTATATATGTGTGTGTGCAGGTAAATCCTTAATTTTCTGTTAACATAATTCAAAGAAATAGAAGGATTAACAATTATACAGTTTATACTGAGATATTTCATGGTATGCCGTTATATGAGTTTTTAGTTAAAAGTCTTAATATGCTTCTTTTGCTGCCAAGTTTTTGAAAATCAAAAGGGGATCATGGAGACACAATTCATCGTCCAATTTTTTCAAAGCACTTTTTGGCTGATTAAACAATTCTGCTAATTATATATCTAAAGCCATTCTCTATATATTTTCTCTTTCTAAATTCATCAACTACATTTACCCCTAGTTGTGTGGAGTTATTTAGTTGCCTATTAGATTGTACTTTGTCTCGTAATTATTTTTTTTCAGAGCCCCCAGTTAAGAGAGATCGAACTAAGAGCCATAGAATTGCAAAGAGATCAAGAGGTAACCAGTTCCTGAATCTCCTATTTCAACTTTGAAAAAGTTAAAAGCAGAGAAAATGTATTAGAAACTTGATAATGTGCATAATTTGCAATACTACAATGAAGTACATGGACAAATAGTCCACTTAGTTTCTGGGAGAGGATACACGATTTCTAATTGGCTATTGAAAGGAGTGCAAAAAAAGAAAATAATACAATTGAGACAGAAAAGAAGAATGAAAGAGAAGTTATAAATTGGACAATGGAATGTCCACATTAATATACAAAGTCGTTACATATTTCTGTGCCAGAATTTGTTGCACGATGTCTTTATGCCTTTATGGAAACAAGTTCCGTGTTACATTTCCGTGTGATGTCCTCAGACATTTATGCATATTAGTTTTATGTCTCATGTAATATTAGTCCAAACAAGAACTTTTTTGCACTGCAATTGTCCTCACACATTTATGGAAACAAGTTATGTTACATTCACAGATTAATGTCCTCACAAAGCTGTTCAATCAAGCCCTATACTGCATTAAAAACACAATTTCTTTCTCTCTGAATAGCAGAACGAGACATAGTGTGCCATTTTTATGTAAATTCAATGAAAATTATAGGGATATTGAAAGGGATATTTAAAAATTATCTGATATTCCCATGTCACAAAGAATGCTGCAATGCATTGCATGATGCAAGCCAGACTGCTAGGTGCGTTCTGCTTTTGCTAGTTTATATTATGTAATTTTTTTTTTATTTTAACACCACCGCCAAACAAAAGTTGTATAGGTCGGCCACTTGGTCCGTTGGTCCATCTGTTTCAAATTTTGCTGATCAAAGCACTTCTTGTTTTTTAGAGATGCTTTTAATATTTCACACACATATAGGTCTTGTGAATGTAAAACGCCCTGTTTTCATGTGCCAGAAACTATGATGCCATGGTTACAGCACATGGCAATAAATCAAGTAGAAATATTGCAGATCAAATTACTTCCTCATATTGAGCAATGGTCAGGAGATTCAGTACACACATGGAGGATGGGGTATTATAATCATCTTTACTTTGGTATATTTCTATGCCTCCGCCCACCGAAGGTGGTGCCGGAGGCATTATGTTTTCGGGTTGTCCGTCCGTCCCGTTTTCGTTCTCGCGATAACTTTAGAACCAATAAAGGTATCAACTTGAAACTTTTGTCATGTATGCTTATGGGAGGGACGATGATCTGATTAGATTTTGGAGTCATGAGGTCAAAGGTCACAGGGGTCATTGAATACATGAAAATGCACTTGTCTTGTGATAACTCAAGAACGATTCCACATATCAACTTTAAACCTTGGTCATGTATGCAGATGGGAAGCCCAATGATCCATGCAAATTTTTAGGGTCATGAGGTCAAAGGTCAAAGGTCATAGAAGTCATGAAATACATAAAAATGGATTTTCTAGGGATAACCTAAGAGCAGTTTGACATATCAGCTTGAAACCTTGGTCGTGTGTGCAAATGAAAAGCACACTGATCCAAGCAAATTTTGGAGTCATAAGGTCAAAGGTCACAGCGGTCATTTTATACATGAAAATAGTCTGTTCTCGCTAAAACTTATAATACGTTTAACGTATGAACTTGAAACATTGGTCATGTATTCATATAGGAGGGATAATGATCTGATAAGATTTATGGATCTATTAGGTAAAAGGTCACAGGGGTCATTGAATACAGGAAAACAGACCATGGTTTAGCTTATCAACTTGAAACCTTGGTCCTTTATGCAGATGGGAAGTACAATTATCCATAGGCCATGAGGTCAAAGGTCACATAGGTCATTTTATACACGGAAATGGCCTTTTCTCGCAATAGCTCATAATTTGTTTGACAAATAACTTTTATCATGCGAGGATATGGGAAGGACAAGGGTCTGATTAGATTTTAGATTTATGAGGCCATCGGTCACATATGTCATTGAAAACATGAATGTTCAATTCATGTTCTTGCTATTATTAGTATGCAGTATAAAGGAAGTCATGTGTTAATCTTATTCAGTTAAATATTTATTTCTGATTGCGTGATATAAATGGGAAAGATAATTCTGATCACGTGATGGCGGAGGCATAAATTCCGACTGCGTGCGGTCGAGGATTCATCTAGTTAATCCAGAAAATAATGTTGTTCTCTCTCTCTCTCTCCAGAGCTCTCAGATGAGAGGATGGACCTCCTGGGTCTATGGAGCCAAAAAGTAGCCATCCTGTTGCAAAAAGGTCAAAAGGTAATAATAGCATGTAGTTCAAACTTTGCTTGTAGTCCTAATTAAACCCTAATTTAGCCGGGTTTTGGGGGTCTTCTTTTGCCAGAGGTTGATTTAACTCCCCTCCCATCTTCAGATCTTGGCTACTGGTTGCACGATCACTGCAAAAATCTGCATGCAAGTAGAATATAATGTAACTACGCAATCTAAGAGTTAACATCACAAGCTATGTGCATGCCGAATTTCGGCGCGATTGCGCGATCAACGGCCGAGATCAGAAGGGGACAATAACCCCATGGACTGAAGTGATCGAAATATCCCAATGGGATTAGGGTTAATTTCATGTACATGTTGGATATGTGACAATGTACTTTAGAAGGAATTGTGAAAATTTCTTGATTTAGATGACTTTTTGCATCACATGAAGTTGTCCTTAGGTTATCAAATATGCACATGCTTTCTTTTCACTCTCCTATAAAATCTCTTTTCATTTACAGCGGAACGCATTACCTGGACAGCAGCACAACACCATGCTGTAGACACATTTTTCAAAAGAAATTACAGGACATTCCGAATTCCAGGGAAAGAAGAATGTGAGGAATGTAGAAATAAGTATCCTGAACTTGCAACACTACCCTGGACTAAGATTAAATACAGGGTTTATAACATTATTAAACAAAACAAACTAAAATCCCATTGAATCCATCTTACCTCAATGAAGAAAAGTGTACACACACACATGTATGTATATAAATATGATTTATTGCACTCCATGCAAATCATGAGGTTTGATTCAATCACAAGCAAAAACAAATAAATGAATAAAATGATAATAATTCAATTGTATACTATGCAAACATTCAAATAATTTCTATAAATGTCAGATAATACAAAGCAAAAAGGTTTGTAATTAATATGGATCACCTTGATAAAAATTATAGCTGCAAGAATGGTAATTTGTATAGAGTACCGAAGCTGTGACGTCATAAAAATCTATTTTTGGAATTTCTCAAATTTTTCTTCATTTTCCGAAAGAGCACCAAAAATAATGTCCAAATGTCGAAAACCAATTGAAATAAGTATTTGCCGAGATATGACCATCTGAATAAAGATTGCCTATGGGAACTCAGTGTTATATTGCTCTGGCTCATAACATTAGGAGCCAGAGCAATATAGCACTGAGTTCCCATAGGCAATCTTTATTCAGATGGTCATATCTCAGCCAATACAACATATTCAATTGGTTTTCATTTGACATGCTCTTCGAAAATGAAGAAAAAATTGAGAAATTCCAAAAATAGATTTTTGATGACGTCACACTTCACCACTCTATAACTGCTGTTGAATTGTCAAACCATGAACAAACTTTCTACACACAATCGGAAATTGCACTTGAGAAGAAAAAAAACGATACAATAAATTCATTGCTGAAATAAAACAAACATAAACATTCCTTTATAAGAAATATGGATGTGATTGACATTCAATCTGCATCTTACAGCATGGACTGCAATGTATTATAACAAAGAGAATATGCGTGTGAGTTAGCATTTCTTTTATAAGCAAAGTGTATAAAGGTGGAAAGTGTGCACATGTGCAGAATACTCCATCCACATTTTATAGCTGTACTGTGCATTACTTGAAATTAATATTTTTTCCTGACCTATTTGATTTCTATCCCAAGTTATGTGTAAGAGATCAAAATAAATATTCCATATTTCCACGATATTCCAGGAGGAAATCTCCCTTTGAAAAGGGTTTATTTGTCACAGGTCCATGTCCTAAAACATATGGAAACGTTGTCTCATCCGCTCAATCTAACTTGCGTGCATAGAACAAATAAGCATTTTTCCATGAAAAAGTGAAGTTTTCTAAAATGTGCGTTTCTTTCCAGCATTGGGGCGCCCGGAAGTCACTCGGGTAACATTTCATAAAGTATAATATAAAAAGACCATATGCAAATTTGTTTTACTTTTGTCGGAAAAAATACATTTATCCAGCACAATGTCGTCTCTTTTTGCGTTGGAGAAGAGCAAATAGCGAGTATTAATCACACTTTGGCCGCTCTCGTAAGCTCTCACTCGTTTCACTGTGGTCAAGCGACTTTGGGGCAAACGGTTAATGAAAATACTAATCGTTAGCTTTCTTCTGGTATTAAACTTGTTTTGATTGATTGTATAATTTTGTCGGAATAAAGGAAACAAAAAGGCTTGACCAATAACTTATCAGCGTCTGAATTGACCTTTTGACCTTGAATTCCCTGATGCAAGCGCATAAATGACGTCATCTTCGCTAAATCGGTGTCTTTTATCGTAAATGCTACACTTTCACAATGTTTATACATCTTTTTTTAATTATTAGTAAGATATAACATATTTTGTCTGATACCACTGAAGTTGGGGTATTTATTTAATGAGTTATTTTAAAATAAGAGCCATTTTACTGTTTTAATTTACGTTCCGACATTCTGTTAAATGGGTTCGTGTTGTTAAGAATTCACTGCTTTCTGCTCCACCAAACGTCCACATACGGAGTCGTTTATCAACTAAATGATTCAAATTTATGGATGCTTCCTTCCCAGGTGTTTGTGTTGTCGAAGCATTTCATTCACCTGCTATCATTCTTTGTACTCCAATTGCCAGAACGCAAATTACATTTTGGTTTTATAGTTTCATCGGAGTCGTTTATCATAGAAATTATTCAAATTTATGAATGCTTCCTCCCCAGGTGTTTGTGGTGTTTATGTATTTCATTCACCTGTTATTCTTAATTGTACTCCAATTGTTAGAATACAAAATGCATTTTGGTTTTATAGTTTCATGCAATAAGTAAGTTAATAAAGAATATGTTCTACAAATTAAAAACAATGTGTGTGCCTATTGTACAATGTAATGTGTCCCCTCATTTTGTAATAGTTAATTTATACCCATTCACATAATGGAACTACCTGCCCGATGAAGCCAGTGGCCGGTGACCCCTGAGCACTCAACACCGTGTGGGAGTCAGTTTGTGTTCAACTTCTTTTATGAGACAAATACAAGCAAACGTTTCCATATGTGGAGAAGGAAAATATTTTGTTAAAGTAAAAAAAGTAAAAAAAAAAAAACCTTATGGCAAAGTACCATGTAATCATGGTCATACGAAGCAAATGTGTGTGTGGGGGGTTACCTCCAGAAAATGCTTAAAATTGACGTTTCTTTTTATTACTGAATGTCTGCACAATCGACCACAAGTGTGGACCAAATCTTTCAATATCACATTAACAAATGCAGAAACATGCTGCTAATTTAAGGATTTTTGACAATCTTAGTGATTATATTCATTTTGAAAATTCTGTGTTTAATGATCGATAAATGATCACAATGATCAGACTTTGTGTAGATTATCATTTAAGAAAAATGAAGAGGTGATTTCTGAGATTTTGTACATGTAAGAGAAAAGTTATTTATGCATTATGAATGACTAACTGCATGTATGTCAAGTTCCTGTTGTCAGTGTTGAGTTTTATTAAAAACAAATCTTTGAAAATGATCTACATGTGTACTTGAAGTGTTTAAATTTGCTTGTATCTGAATGATGTAAAGTGGAACCTTGTTGAGATAAACTCCTCATGATCGCTAAAAGAGATAAATACCTGTGCAAAATAAACAGATAAAGTTTATATGTCCTCATAAGTTTATACAAACAAAGACTGTGTTTCATTTGCAACACATGTTGTCCTCGTACATTTATGCAAACTTGAGCTGTGTTACCTATTCAATACACTGTCCTCATAAGATTGCGCAAACTTGGTATGTGTGAAATACCTGTGCAATAAGTCCTCGTGTGTTGCTGCAAACTTGATTTGTGTGATGTCCTCATAAGTTTTTAGAAACTTTATCTGTGTTGATATGTCCTCATAAGTTTATACAAACAAAGACTGTTTCATTTGCAACACATGTTGTCCTCGTACATTTATGTAAACTTGAGCTGTGTTACCTATTCAATACAATGTCCTCGTAAGTTTACGCAATCTTGATCTGTGTGAAATACCTGTGCAAAATAAACAGATAAAGTTTATATGTCCTCATAAGTTTATACAAACAAAGACTGTGTTTCATTTGCAACACATGTTGTCCTCGTACATTTATGCAAACTTGAGCTGTGTTACCTATTCAATACAATGTCCTCATAAGATTGCGCAAACTTGGTATGTGTGAAATACCTGTGCAATAAGTCCTCGTGTGTTGCTGCAAACTTGATTTGTGTGATGTCCTCATAAGTTTTTAGAAACTTTATCTGTGTTGATATGTCCTCATAAGTTTATACAAACAAAGACTGTGTTACATTTGTAACGCATGTTGTCCTCGTACATTTATGTAAACTTGAGCTGTGTTACCTATTCAATACAATGTCCTCGTAAGTTTACGCAATCTTGATCTGTGTGAAATACCTGTGCAAAATAAACAGATAAAGTTTATATGTCCTCATAAGTTTATACAAACAAAGACTGTGTTTCATTTGCAACACATGTTGTCCTCGTACATTTATGCAAACTTGAGCTGTGTTACCTATTCAATACACTGTCCTCATAAGATTGCGCAAACTTGGTATGTGTGAAATACCTGTGCAATAAGTCCTCGTGTGTTGCTGCAAACTTGATTTGTGTGATGTCCTCATAAGTTTACAGAAACTTTATCTGTGTTGATATGTCCTCATAAGTTTATACAAACAAAGACTGTGTTACATTTGTAACGCATGTTGTCCTCGTACATTTATGTAAACTTGAGCTGTGTTACCTATTCAATACAATGTCCTCGTAAGTTTACGCAATCTTGATCTGTGTGAAATACCTGTGCAAAATAAGCAGATAAAGTCTCGTATGTTGCTGCAAACTTGATTTGTGTTTCCTATATAATGCAATTTCCTCAGTAAGTTGTGCAAACTTGATCTGTGTTAATGTATGTCCAAAAAACTTGAGATGTGTTAGCTATTCGGTACAAAGTCATCATAAATTTGTGCAAACTTGGTATGTGTGAAATACCTGTGTGAAAGTCCTCATAATTGTGTATAACAATTTTCTCACTCGGCCAGAATGTTTGCACGCATTTTCTGAAAAAGTGTGGGGTTGCAATCCCTCCCTCCTCTGTTTCGCGGTCCCTGTGAGGGCATTATGTTGTATAGGCCTAAACTAGGTTTACAATGTATAAATGTTTTTAAAATGTAGATTTTGGCATTATATAGAAATCTTGCATTTGTTAGTACATCTAGATTATTCGCATGATAAAGTGAGATAAACGTAAGTGTGCGTGGTTGACCTCTGTCGAATGCTGAAATATGACATTTTAACATTAGAGAAAGCCACCTCAGACGTATACCAAAACAAGAATCATGTCCTCTGATGTATAGGTCTATGATAAATTTTTAAACTTAAAAAAACGCATTCAATTTTGTGAGCGTCCTTAAAAGCATTCTCTTTTTTAAGGAGTCTTTTCACCATTATGTCCATTAGAGCTATATAACACCTGTCCTCAAAAGAAGGTAGTTTACCATGGTCCTCGGACATAATAGGCGTGTATGTATGTGTGTGTGTGTGTGTGTGAACGCGTGTGTGTGTTTTATTTTTGTATTGTTTTATTTTGTTTTTCAGGGAAGCGAAACTTTTAAAGGCATGATGGTGGAGGTTCAATTTAGAAAATGTAATTAGTTAAGATGCACACACACAAAAATCACTCTTCCTGTAGAATCAAGTCTTTATTAGGCTTTACTCTATACAGAGTGATTAACCAAGGAGTTATCACAGCGAGCAGAGATAGTTCCTTGAATTAAAGGATTATGATATCATTATCCTCAATGAATTAAACAACAAATCTTACAAAACAAAGACATAATTTTTGTGATTCTAGAGTCTAGAGATTAGACCAAGATAATTGATCGGAACGCAGTCAGCTGGCTCTTCGCATCAAAGCCGCATATCTGCACACTGGCATCTTGGAATTCACGTTCTAATTATTGGTCGGAAGTGTTTCATAAGAACTGTTCAGCACTACAACAGTTGCCATGATGTGTGTGTTTTCATAGACAATTTTCTCACAGTGGGGGAAACGCGTACAGTTGCTTCAATCAAATATTAGCATGGCGGATCCAGGGGGCTTTACAGGCAGGGGCGTCGTTAGACCTTTTTCAGTGGGTGGTGTAGAGGCCACCGATTACCGACAAAACTAGCCACCAATAGTACCGACAAGTATATTAATGCCAATGTCTACAAATAAAAACTACAAAATATAAACCCAGGGCCCGGGGACCCTCCGGGCACATACAATGATGTGCTGAGATCACTTTTTCTTCGCCCCTCCTCTACACCTTTAATCAAATTCTACCGAGAAAAAAAAATCCATCATTTCTGGTTGCCATGCCAACCATAAATGGACGGCCAATCCATGTCAGTCAAATTTCGTTTTTCTATTACATGTGCCATTTCAGTAAACAATAAATTGTGGGTAATTAACGGTGTAAAAGGGGATTTTGACTCACTTTTTTCATTTTCTTCATAACCTTTTGTGAACCTAAAGATATTTCCCTTTCCCTCTCAAAAAAAAATACACACATTCTGTTGTAATTTCTCCGGATCTATTTAACTTCATATTTTTAACTTATAGATCTGTGTGAATGCCAAGCCATTTGACATATGGACTGATTGAGGAATACCCCCACCACATACACCCTCGCACACACACACACACGACCCGCCAACCTACTCCTATTCCTGTACTCCTATTCTTTCTGAGTACCCACAAATCTTACTAGGACTCTAGGAGAGTTTCTTTTATATAGTCCTATGTATTCTCCAGCGTCTCCACGCTCTTGAACTTTTAATGTATGTGGGGGTTACTCGGGGTATAATCTTCTGCATGTAAACAATCACACGCCAATGATGCAAATAGTAAAAGATCACACATATTTTTTTTTCTTTTTCTTTTTTTGCATGATTTTGGTTATTTATTTACTGCACGATTTATCTCAAGATTTATTGTACTTTATGATCTTTTTCGAAGGTATACGAGCTCATGATCAACTTTGTAATTATCCAAAGATTATCACAGACTAACTATAAAGATCTGTCATTCTGAAATCAAGCTAATCAACAGTCTTTTTTAACCAATCAACAACTAACAGTAATTCGTACGCGGGTTTGGGCATGCAGAGACCCAGTATGTGTTTCATTATTTACTGAATTTAAAGGCAAAATATTTGATACCAGTGAATTGTTTTCATATTGTTACTCGTTACTTGATTGGTTCTTGTCAATTTGATACATTAAATACCATCATTGTACATATATCACCACGTAAGTACCTGCTGAACTTAGAGAATATAATGCATGTTTGTACGAAATTTATAACTTTTAAATCTCTTTAAAACTGTCTTCCATGAGAATGCACAACATCCATGTTCATGTTTCTTTCTACATACATTGGTTACACGCTTTAGCCTTTAGCTTGGTTACTGTCATACTCAAAACATGCTTAGGACGGCGAGTACATACATATTTTACTACACCCTGTTTGCTGTTATGTGAGATTCTTGTCTGTTTGATATCCACCTGAAAATCACAGAATTCTGATACAGTATCATATTTATGATTGCGTCCAGAAGGACCAGAACCAGAAATGTCCAGAAATATTCAAGGAAGAGTGAAAATTCTCTATAGAGTGTTATTATGTGTAGGGTATATGTTGCCCTGGATTCAATAATTAGCGCCTCGGCTTGTGAAGAGAACAATCTTCAAGAACATCTCTCAGATTTAAGTCATCAGTATTAAAGTTCCTTTTCACAACTTAAGATCATGAGGATCATCTAGTCTGCTGTCACCCATTGTTGATCTATAGAAGTTCTTAACGAACTTCAAGACACTGAAAGTCCCTCCATATTGCTACACTTAAAGCCCAAGTCCACTCCGATTTTCAAAAATTATAACATGTTGTAAATAAATCAAAGGTTAAAACTGCCAAATATCACGGGCGTACTTCAATCAGGTGATTTTTAAGAGCGATTTTTGTTTCGGGTATTTCGAGCAAAACATTTATATTGCTGTACGGATGTGACGTATGCTCCTCACAACGAAAGTGCCAGCGGTATACATTCTGACAATAGGCTGTTTTCGTAATGTAACCAAATTTAATGCATACGTCTTTGTGAAGTGCCTCTATACAAACTATTTCATTCACCTGATAAGAATAATAGTGTTTCATTATTCTTATCAGGTGAATGAAATAGTTTGTATCGAGGCACTTCACAAAGACGTATGCATTAAATTTGGTTACATTACGAATCTGTGTTGTGAGGACCCTACGTCACAACCGACTCGCTCATTAACTTGTTTTTGCTCATTAAAAAAATTATTAAAAATAAATCTGAGCACCATTTTCCAAAACCAAGTTATATTTGGGCTTTTTAGATTTTTGTCTATCTAATCAGCTCAACTTTTCAGTGGAGTGGACTTGTACTTTAATGGCGCAGTAAGCATCAGTTTGTAGCATTTCCACACAAGAGGCAACATAGAACGACATCCAGGGACCTAGTCATTTCAGATCGAGAATGCGCATATATTGCGTAAGTGCCACGGCCGTATGGCAAGCCGTAATTGGTAATGGTATGGTAATTGTTTTTATTGAAAATTCATTTGCAGCCAGATGGCTGAATTGCAGAATTTTGTACATTGCGTAAAAACATAAATAATTATACAATAATTGCTATTTAAAAATGATTTTCGATATCACTAATTCCATTTTGTGATATCACGAAATGGAATTAGTGATATCACGAATTCAATTTGTGATATCACGAATAAAAGTTAAATTTGTGACATCACAAATTCCCATTGGTTTATCACATATAAACCCAATTTTTGATATCAAGAAATCGACTTTGTGATATCACAAATTCAATTCGCGATATTACAAATTCGAATTCACGATATCAAGAATTTAATTTGTCACAAAGTCGATTTCTTGATATCGAAAATTGGGTTTATTGGGTCTATATGGGTATTTGTGATATTACTAATTCGAATTCGTGATATCACAAATTCGAATTCGTGACATGAATTCACAGCTTATTCGAGCATTAGGTTTGTGCAGAAATTCAACTGGGAATTCAAGCACTATTTTTGTGCAGAAAACACCAGGGTCTTAGTCATGTAGAAATACTGTAAGCATGCGTGACCACAGGTTTTCCAGACACCCCCTATACGAGGATTTCTTATGAAGCCAAAATACACCCTAAATGAGGATTTCGCGTGTTTTTTCCCCCGAATTCACACCCTAAACAGATATTTCACAAAAGTGTACTCCTAAACAAGTATTGTAAAATTGTAACCCCTTGAGCATTTTGAAATGCGATAGGGATTACCATTTAAGTTGTTGACAATGTACAAAAATCAAATTGCGCTTCAGATGTAAAATTCACAATGTAAAAATTTATTTCAGTAGAGAAGCAATAACATCAACTGTACACTTCCAAATGGGTTTAATGCACAGCCACCATAATTATGTCCTTTCTTTGAAAAAAATGATTTAAACCCCGGTCGTAAAAAACAAGCAATTCACATGCCGGTACGCAAGTTACAGGGGCTTCTTTGTTATATTTATTTATTTATTTATTTATTCAATTTTATTTAAAAACAGGGTATTCTTTTCAATGCCAAAGGCCTGCTTTACAAAAAAGCCCTGTACATACAAAGATTTACAAAAGAATACATTATAGAAAACAAAGACATTATATAAACAACATACCATAAGAGATTGAGAAAATTATATCAAATGAATAAAAAAACAAATTAAAAACTAAAGCAAATTAAAAACTAGATCAAAATGAACATAAGGCCTAAAATATTTATTTATTCAATTTTATTTAAAAACAGGGTAGTCTTTTCAATGCCAAAGGCCTGCTTTACAAAAGAGCCCTGTACATACAAAGATTTACAAAAGAATACATTATAGAAAACAAAGACATTACATAAACAACATACCATAAGAGATTGAGAAAATTATATCAAATGAATAAAAAAACAAATTAAAAACTAAAGCAAATTAAAAACTAGATCAAAATGAACATAAGGCCTAAAATATTTATTTATTCAATTTTATTTAAAAACAGGGTAGTCTTTTCAATGCCAAAGGCCTGCTTTACAAAAGAGCCCTGTACATACAAAGATTTACAAAAGAATACATTATAGAAAACAAAGACATTATATAAACAACATACCATAAGAGATTGAGAAAATTATATCAAATGAATAAAAAAACAAATTAAAAACTAAAGCAAATTAAAAACTAGATCAAAATGAACATAAGGCCTAAAATATTAAAAATTTAAGATATTATTGATACAAAGTAAAATACAAAAAAAAACTACAAATACACATGCCATAAAAATAGACGTAAAATCAAACGGGTAAAAGGTAAGAAATAAAACTACTACAGACTACACAACTACAAAAAAAAAAAAACTAAACTAACTGTATGGTAAAAGTCATGATATAACATTAGGTACCAGTGCATGCATTAAAGTGATGGAGGGAGTGACTTAATTTGGTTTTTGAACATTTGGAGTGAAGTTGCCGTGCGAATATGAGTCGGTAGATTGTTATAGATGCTTGGAGCGATGAAAGAAAAAGATCGTTTTTTAAATTCAGTCTTGGGTTTCGGGATAAATAAGGGATTTAATGTAGAATAACGAGTAACATAGTAAACTGGACGTTTACAAGCAAAAGGTTCTAAATAATAAGGGGCTAGATTATTGAGTATTTTGTAGACGAAAATGCAGTAGTGGTAGTTGATTCTATTTTCAACACTTTGCCTTTTGTGTCTTTTGGGGTTATAGATAGTCTGCATTAAGGACTAATCTTGCATATCTGTTCTGCGTCCTCTGTAATTTGAGTAAATCTTTCTTTTTGCACTTGCCCCAAACAACTGGACGGTAATCTATATGTGGAAGAATGAGGGAGTGATAAAGATGTTTCAGTAGGCGTTGGTTCAAGTAACACTTAATCCTTCTAGTGCATGCAATAGCCCGATTAATCTTATTAGTCACATTCAATATGTGTGGTGTCCAACTTAGACTATGTGTTTTTACATTAGCAAGCTGACGTTACCGAAATGTATAGATAGCCGGCTTCCCGACCAGCTTTCAATTCGGAGTCGGGATCTAGAAAAACCCCTAAACGCGTATAGCAGGATTTTGAAAAACTACCCTTTTTCTTGAAAATTGACGTTTTTTAACCCCTTAAAAACGCGGCACCGCGAGGACCGCCTGTGAATTTCTGCGCAAAACTAGTGCACGTAATCCCAGTGATTTTTTGCACAAGATGAATACTAGAATTCCTTTTCCATTTTGTGATATCACACATTGGATTAGTGATATCACGAATTCCAATTCGCGATATCACAAAATTCAATTCGTGATATTTGTTATCACGACTTGAATTTGTGATATAATAGTCACAAATTCGATTTCGTGATATCAAAATTTGGGTTCATGTGATGAACGAATGGGAATTTGTGATATCAAAAATTCGAATACGTGATATCACGAAATGGAATTAGTGATATAAAAAAAAATCATTTTAAATATAGCAAAACGGCTTGCCATAGACCGACAATATATATAGATCTCACCGAGTTCAAACTTCTGCATTGATATAGTACACGAGGATCGAGCGAGAATATATACCGACACAGCAACATATCTACATTTCTTTCTTGCTCCCTCGAAAGGACGACTCCACCCAATTCCCCTCTCTCTCAGGCTCTTACCCCCCCCCCTCCTCCCCCTCCTCCCTCCCCGCCCATACTCTCTTTAATCTCTCCATTTATTTGTTTCATTTCATTTTCTTTTCTTTTTTTCCTTTTCTTTCTGTTCTTTCTTTTCCTTTCTTTTCTTTTTTTTCTTTTCCTGTTTTCCTCTCCTTCCTTTTTTTCCTTTATTCTCTTTCTTTCTTCTCTTCTCTTCCCTTTTTTTCTTTCTTTTCCTTTTCTTTTCTTTCCCTTTCCCTCTCATTTTTCCCGACGGCAGCGCAATTTTAATGACAATATCCTGAAAGGTGGGATGTTGCACCCCAAACACCTCCGTTAGCGACGCCCCTGGTTACAGGGGCACGTGAACGCCCCCCCCCCCAAGCAGAACCCAACCCAACCCGACATACATTTAGTACTCCTCAAACTGACCCTAGCCTCCTATAACAACTTTAGACCCTGAATAAAATAACCCCTTTTCTATGCCTAGCAAAGAGTTCTTCGGTCTTGTAAAGTGCCCCACCCCTTCCCTTGCAGCATAATCCTATATCCGCCATTAGACAGTTGGATCATCAAGCGCCAAGAAAGGCACTTATAGGCCAATTAAGTCCACTCCAAAAATAACTTGCTTTCAATAGATGCAGAAAAACTGGAAAAACATAGCAAAAAAGTTTGAGGAACATCGGACCACTAATAAGGAAGTTATGATTTTTTTTTTAAAGAATGAAAAACTATGGAACAATGAAAATCACTACACAAATTGCCAAATTGGTTATCAGTTTGTGACGTCGTTGCTTCACTAATTATCAATTACTTTAAATATTTTTATCCCCAGAACTTGATTTCCCCATGCCTTTGCCCAGGTTAACTGATTTGTATCATAATGCATGCATGACATTTCACAATCTTTTATGGACTTTGAAAAATTGATACTATTTTCGGAATACTGTATACTCATTATCATTAATTTTCATATAAA
Source organism: Mesocentrotus franciscanus (assembly GCA_037976565.1). NCBI lineage: Eukaryota > Metazoa > Echinodermata > Echinoidea > Camarodonta > Strongylocentrotidae > Mesocentrotus > Mesocentrotus franciscanus. Next base: position 25,454,881 of record CP137678.1, read on the forward strand.
ATAGTTTATTAAAATTCACATTTTTCATGATTTAACAGAATTTAAAAAAGATACTCTATATTAGTGCATCGACGCGAAAACATAATAACCATCAATATAACTTGGATGCTGGTGTGAGGAAACAAGATTTTTAGGGGGAAAATTGGAAATTTATATTATCAATATAAGGAAAAAAATTAGTGGATAGTGAGTCAATGACGTCACAGACTCATGTGTGAGTTCCCAATTTGTCTTGTGATTTTCAAAGTTTTTCATATCATTAAAAATTCATCACTTTCTTATTAACTACCCGATTTTCCTCAAACTGTTTTTGATTGGTTTGTCTGATATGTCTGCTTCTATTGAAAGAAAGTTATTTTTGGATTGCACTTGCCCTTTAAATATTGTCTTTCTTTATTCATCTCTTTCTTCCTCTTCCTTTCTTCTTTCTCTCTTTCTTTCTCTTTTTCCCCCAAGTACAATAATTTCAGTGAGTTCGCATTGGAGAGAAACAGAAGTTTTATCTCTCAAGTTGTGGTTATGATAGAAAATGGAACATGAATATTTACAATGTAGGCCCTACATGCGAAATTCTGCTCCAATTTATTTCATAAGGATAAAGCCACACAAAGTACTCGCCCATAACTAGGCGTTGTGGCATGCGCCTGTAATCCAGCTAACAGTGGAAGTTACAAACTGATTCAGCCGAGGACGCAGGTTCGAAACTGAGTCACGTCTTTCGGACGGTGACCTTTAAAGGTCGGTCCCCAGACGTAAATAATCATATCTGATTGATACACGTCTGGATCTGTAAAAACCCAATACACACACACACACACGCTTAATGCCGTTCATGGGTGGGTCTGATTTAGTTTCACAATAACCTCACGACAACTACATAAAGGAACGCTGTACTATGTAGCCTGTTACTGATGTTTCACCATCATGGCCACTGTACAGCTCCCGGAATACATTGCATGACTTGCACGAATCATAATATGTTTAGGTACAACGATTTTTAATATGCCTCACGGCAGTGGACATGAAAAGACATGGTTGAGAGTATTCGCGTCACTCACTAGTCATCCGTGTCTGATAAACCTTGAGGTCAATCATTCAGAAGCGTATCAGTAAACCCGATGACTACTGAATTCTCTAATTCCCATAGGCTTATAATACAGGGAATACCCGGTTCCGAAAGCCAATTGGTTAAACGGATGCTGGTATATGAGTCGAGTCAGCATACCTTTAACGAAAAATGTGTCATAAAATTCACACTGAATAGTGCATTGAATATTAGGCTTCCTGGGAGAAGTTTCAATTGTAAAGACATTTTTGGCTTGTACCCATTAGATCAAGATCGCGTGCTCGATCTTGTAATTGAAAACTAGTCAGAAAAAAGTCTAGGAGCCAGCTAGGAGCCTGGCTAATTCTGACTTATTAATATTCCTCAGTCCGCCATTAGGATAATAGCTTTGAATCTTAGGCTTCCTGGGAGAAGTTTCAATTGTAAATATAATTTTGGCTTGCACCCAGTATACAGATAAAGATCGCGTTGCTCGACCTTGTGATAGGAAACAAGTCAGGAATAAGTTTTGGAACCAGAGGGATTTGACCCTGCCACCTACTGCTTGCCGGGCAGTGAATTAGTGCAATCAAAGAGCGAGATACAGAAAAGACATGTCTAAGACAGAAGCGATATTCCTTGTCGGTGTTCTGGTAAAGAAGAAAACGATATAATATGTCGTGGCCACTGTGCTTGATGTCTGTTAATAATACTTTGTCGATTTAATGCGAATAAAAGGGAAAAAAGAGTCAGCAACAGTCACGATCACAAGAAATTTCAAGAAATTAACTTTTACTTCAAATGCCCTATATTGCAGGGCTTCTCGAAGTCCGGACCGCAGGGGATGCCAATCCGACCGCCCGGGACAGTGTCTCAAATTGGCTTATTTTTAAGTAAATACAGAATTGTAAGGGTGTCAAGGAATTTTAAAGAAAATGTAAAAAGCAAAAGGAAAGAAATCCTAAAAAGTTCAAGAAATTCCTGGGGCTCCGCCCCCTAGACTCCCGGCAAAGTACACAAATTGTCTTGCTTGTCTGCTGCCTCGAGATCACTGGAGCGAAGAAAGGTAACAATGTATAGCAAGAGTCCCTATTCAATGAAGGGTTAACTTCTTTCTTTTTTTTCTTTTTTATCCCATTGAATATTGTGTCCAGCGTGTTCTGATTTTCCTGAATGTTCAATCTGAGGGCTTTTTGTGCTTTTCGGACCCCCTCCCCTTAAAAATTCATGGATCAGCCGCTCAGAAATGTATAGTTTTACCCATTTCCTCTGAATGAAGTATACATTTTTGCTCGCTCGCAAAATTTAAAGTTTTAAGTTCATAATCTGGTACTGTGCAATAAGTCGTGTGACGTTGGTCTACCCATAGCAATTCATCCAAATAAAAAATCCACGTAAGAGGCATTTTGACAGTTTTAAGAAAATTCCATCAAATTCCAGGAAATTGGGTGTTCTTTTTCAGGAAACTCTATTTAAACGAGTGGAAGTACTGGCGGCTCTGTTTTTAAAAAACTATTACAATTCGCCTTGGATCAGATATAGACCTAAAACGAGCCTCATTTTCTTCAGTATACAAGTGTCATTACCGTACGATTTAGGAGTAGATTGTCTAAGTCTGAAACAAAATGAGTCGTGCCCGGCTTTCCAGCAATCATATTATACGATCGACCATAAGAATTTTCAGGCGAATGGCATCCCTTGTTCCGGACCGTACACATTTGGACCGTATATATTGTGAGGGGCGATGGCCAAGTGGTAGAGCAGTGGTCTCGTAACTGGGAAGTCCCGGGTTCAAAACCAAGTCGATGTGCTAGTGCCCTTTGGTAAGGCATTAATCCTCATTACCACGTCCCTCGGAGAAGACTTAAAGCAGTCGGTCCCCGGTTGCTTCCTTACAAGCATGCACATGCTTACTTAGCAGTCAGGTTTTAAAAAAACAATATAGACATTTTCAAAAGCCTTTAATTGCGATCGTGTTCAACTCAATGTATAAAAACTCACTGCCTAACAACATCAACACACGCATCATGCCTGCGAAAGTTATTCTCGGTCCTTTATTTTCACCATAACGCAAGTCATGTCAAGCGGTTACATTCTTTGGTAGGAAAGTATGAACTGGACAGAATAAATGTTTAGCTAAATGTCGCTCCGGTTAAAAGAGTGTACCCCGTCGTGATTCCTAAATCGAGTTTGTCAGAGTGATTCAATTGTTGGGTGTTAATCATGATGATTATTCGTCTCAATTGATGCCCAGTTGGAATCTATGATAGGATTATCTTTCACGCCAAGCCGCGGTCAAGCGCATTTTGTAATGACTTGTACAGAGATATTGAATGATTGTGGGGGTGGATGATGCGCCAGGATGACATCTTATGAATCGTTGCGATTGCAACTCTGTAAAAGGAGTTTGTAAGTTAAAGAGACAGGCCTTTGTAGCTTTCCGATTACTCCGTTGATTACTGAACTTTCTAATTTACATAGGCTTAATACATGGACCTCCCGGAACCAGTAGGCAAAGGGGTTAATTGAGGTTAATTGAACGACTTGGGATCAGTCCGAATCCATCGCGGCTCTTTATTCATGTTGTTAGACAGGGAAAATATCTAGAGAAGAACTGTAATCTAGAGAAGATGTGAGGAAATTATAGACATGCTGACAGTACCGGTGATGTATAAGGCCATGTACAGCTTGGCAAGAGCCGCAATAAACCGGTTTACTAACATATTCCAATTTATGGATGTTTCTTTCATAAAGGAAGGTTTAGGGAGGTATTCCATCGACCTGTTAATAATGAATGAACTACAATACTTGGAATCCAGTCTGCATGCATTATCTGTTGCTATGTCGGGCAAGCCAAGTTGTCAAGAACAACCTTTGTTACAAAGTATGCATACATTTTTTAAATTGTTAGTAAACCGGTCTTTTATGCGGAAATGATGTATATGATAAAACATCGGCTATTTCAAAAGAGCCGTATCCTTCAGATATTAGGGACTTTTAGATTTTACACGACGAGAACGTGGACTGCCACGGTGACATCCTTTTAAGGTAATGTGACGTCCTTTTAAGGCACTGCCGGGCACGGGCCAGTGCCTTGAAAGAATGGGACACGTTGCAGTCCACTACGTCGACGTGCAAATCTAAAAGTCCCTACTATAGCTTCTGTAAGAGAGCTAGTGTTACTGAGGTAATTAAACAAAAACACCAAGAAGGGTCATTCTAGTTCACTACTCATCAAACATGCTAGTCCACAGCCTGGACTGTTTCCGTGTCGCGCGCCCAGGCCCAATCAGCTGAGAAAATAACACCCCTCAATGCTGAACCAGAGACAGTCCTTGCCTCTCATTAACTTTTCGACGGTTGTTTTGGGACCGGGGATCGCGCGATGAGTGGAGACACAGAGCTGAGTGTGGGATGCGTGTAAGGGAGGAGGACATAGATGATTGAATCAGTGAAGAATAACAAATGTATAAAAACGACAGAATCTGGACTACAAACATGCCTGTATGAGATTGCAAGATGGTGGGCGTATGATCGATGCAAGTAATTTAGCCCCCACCACTCCCCCTGTCTCCCCTTCGGTTGCTCTGCGCAATCACAGCTATGGCGACAGTTACTCCGCGGTAATTATCATACACTTACCGATTTTTGTTAATTTTTTTTTTTTAACTCAACCCTGGACCAAACACTATATTTAATCATAGCCCGAGCCCTTGCCCAAATCTAACTTTTAACTCAAATTTCAACGACGAAATTACACCCGAAACATTGTTTGTTAATGAAACAAATGTGGGAGCACCTCCCATCCCAGCCCTCTGTACGACAACAACAAAATAGTCCTTTGCATATGCCACTAAGATAAGACAATTGAATATACATTAATTTATTTTCCTGTCTTGTTTATGTTTCATGCAGTGACCATATCGGGTGCTCAGTTCGTTGGTTTCTTCGTTCAAGCCCGACGGCGGGACCCTGGCAGCGATACGAACACTGCAGTAGGTAACATAACGGCAGGCAATACAAACATTGCCAAGGCTCTTAAATGTGGCGGAGACACTGCCGTAAGTATGATTCCATGGTCCTCTCACTTTTATTTCATTTATTCAAAGAGGCACAAAAAAAAGCCATAATCATGCAAACCAAAAGGGTTGCACTATAATCAGAGTTTTTGAGACGATCCAAATAATTACAATGATTCACATTTTGCCCATGTGATGCCTTTGTTTATATAAGTTTATAAGTGTATAGACCCTCGTAGTGACGTGACGCGTGAAACGCGTATAATGCTCGCAAAAATGAATGCGCGTAGTATTGTGACGTCACAATGATCTTACACAGTGGGACGCTTTACGTGAACTTGCGCGTGCTCGAGAATTCGGGGATTACCCTTTTCGGTGGTGGTACTTGTGGTGGTGGTGGTGGTGGTGGTGGTGTTGGTCATGGTGGTGATTGATCAGTAGTGATGGCGATGGGTAGTAGTGATAGTGGCAGTAATGGTGGTGGGTGGTGGTTAATTGTGATTAGTGTTTGTGAGTAGTGGATGATGTGCATGGGCGGTGCTATACGTTGATGGTGATATGGTGGTGGTGGTGGGCGGTGCTACACGTTGATGGTGATGTGGTGGTGGTGGTGGGCGGTGCTACACGCTGATTGTGATGGCGGAATGAAAAATCTCAATAAATCTACATCTTTGTCATCTCTCAGTAGGCCTATTCAAAAAGATAAATCAGGAAACATTTCTTAATAATATTGATGACCATTTTATCTGCCGGTCAGAAAATAATAAAAGCTTGAATTTGTCTAAATGGTGCCCTTTCTCCTGTCGGAATTTTCGATCAATAGACAATAAATTTAGGCGATGACACTGAATTTGACACTCATACAAATTTGAAACTTTGACATGATTCTATTTAATTACAAATAAATTAATGAAAGTGAATCGCAATTCAAGACTACACCATATTATCATGTCAGACTAATTCTTGATAATTATATACAGCATACATGCCACTGGGAGTACGTGCATTTTTAAAGACTTTTTTTTTAATCAGATTTAATATTGACCAATAGGCCTACTTGATTGATCAATAGGCTTACAATATACATTGTTCTAGGACAGTGTATAGTTTTTAGACATGTGTTTAAAGAAAATGCATTATTGATTGTTGGTTTGTTTTATACTTATAATAAAGCATAAGGAAATAATACTTCCTTATTAATCTCTGATAATAATGCTTTTTGCACCTTTCACAGAACGCCTGGTCACAAAAGACCAATGCTGCCAAGACAAGCGAATTCGCAATTTGGACAGCGCCATCTAACGAGAAAGGCACGATAGCTTTTAGGTAGGTACTGTACTTGCAACAATTTCGCTCCGAGTAGAATACAGTGACGGACCAAGAATTACTAGGGGCAGCCCCCTCCCTCCCTCCCCAAAAAAAAACCCTCCTGGGCCAAATCGAATATCGTATATGTTTATATGCCTGACATTACCTTTTGATATCCAGTATAAAAAGAAAGTATTAATTATATGCCCTCCAATTTTGTGCCCTACGCGGCTAATTTCCTATAAAGACCTCAACATTTACCCCAAATTTTGATGACATAGTTTTCAGACTTCAATCAATCAACCAATCAGCTAGTCAATCAATGTTGTACAATTATATGAAATATAGTCGCTGTCACTATAGTCTCAAATACATATCCAATTTTACATCATTATTCTATAATACCAAAGAATTGAATATACATGTAATTATTTAAATAACGAAATCGAATCAATAACGACATCCCCTTCATCTGTTCCTTCTTCTTCTCCTTCTTCTTCTTTTCATTCTTTTTATTCTTGTTTCTTTGTCTTCTTCTTCTTTTTCTTCTCCCCCCCCCCCTCTTATATTTTTCTTCTACTACTACTACTTCTTCTTCTTCTTCTTCTTCTTCTTCTTCTTCTTCTTCTTCTTCTTCTTCTTCTTCATCTTCATTTTCCTTTATAGGGCTACTATCGTACAAGGACCAAGCAGTGATCGCTACTGGACTGATGTCTATTCAGCTAATCTACCCTACGGCTCCCCACCTGATGACACAGGTACGAATCGGAATGGTAGCACCACCTATCCAGGGGGTAGGACGAAAAGCACTAGCTACTTTTTTGTTATGGGTGCAATTTTCATGGGATCCGTATGTCTTTAGGCCTACCCTTTATTTGTTTCACTGTTGATTTCAATTTCGGGTTCTCTCTCTCTCTCTCTCTCTTTCCTTCTTTCTTTCTCTCTCTCTCTCTCTCTCTCTCTTCTTTGCCAATGTTCTCTTCATGATTATACATGTATTTGATTTTGTTTAGCCTACTTCAAATAATAGTGTGTTTAGGGGAATCACCTTGTGGATGGTAAAGTGAGGAAAATAAAGGCTATATATATATATATATATATATATATATATATATATACCAACGGCAAAATTAAAACTAATTATGAGACCTATCCATATTCCCATTCAATGCTATACTGGTTCAATGATATTCCGAGCCATATCCTTTTGATACTTAAAAATTAAACTGTTTATTTGACCGTTTAAGGCTGGTTCAGAAATAGTACGGTAAACCACCAAATAAAAGCCGCCGCGGTTTGTATTTAAAATATAAACAAAAGAGAAGAAACAAAAATGAATGGCAATTGCGCGAAACGAAGAGATCTGTGTTATAAGATACCGAAATGTCATCAAAAAATATATATATATATGAAGAAAAAATTCTCGGCTTTGCCGTGTCATGTCTGAACAAGGCTTTAAAAGGAGTTAATAAGATTTAACCGCTTAAACCTCTATTAGGGTAGGAACATTATTAATTTTTCATTTTTATTTATGCAGGTGATATGTCGAGTCCAACAACAAATCCTACAACCGGTAGCGGACGTGAGTACAATTATTTTCTAATACAATTATATACAGGGATCAAAACAGGAAATGTGGGAAAGGGGTTCGGGGCGTATTCAGCATAGGGTGGCACCCCCTCGTTTTAAGGCCTGGGAAAAATAGTGTTGGTCTACATTACGTAGAGTATGACTAGGTAGTCAGCTAGACCTTGCAGATAGTATAGGGTGTTTATTCACCCACAAAAACGCCGCCGCGGCCCCCTCCCCCTCCCCTCCCTGTAAATAATAATAATAATATTGGATTCTTATATAGCGCACGTATCGACCTTGCAAGGTCCTCACGGCGCTCCAACATTACCCGGTTATGCGAGGCTGCCGAAATGAATAAAGTGCGCTCAACACTGAGCCCTGTGTAATAAGCTATGGTTATAAGAAACAGAAATTTGAAATGTATTACGCTTTACGTCATCTAGAGTGTTTTAGCGTGCCCCCCACCCTCAACACTATTAAGTATCACTATTTTGTCTTGTTCTCTTGCATTTTGTTCTCCTATATTTCTGAGCCCCCGCCATGACACTAGGGATGATACAGCACTAATGTCTTGCTTTATAATTTTGTAAAGATAATTTATGCACGACAATGGGAATGATGACAAAAGTAGGCCTAATTGTGATTTTGGTATGGGATAACTATAAGCATAGTTGAGTTTAGGTATAGAGGGCACTACCCAAAATAATTTGTTGTGAGATAATGAAAAACTCAGTGTCAAATTTGAAAGAGCATACAATTTAAATGACAAAATCATATTTTTTGATCAAAATCGTTTCAGAGACGGCTGAAATATTTAACGGCTCTTTATATTTGTTAACAGGCTTATACTAAGTCCTTTGAAATTTGTGTATGTATACCTTTCGAGCATGCATGGTGCAGTTATAACTATTAGTTTGTAATGTAATGGTGCGGGTTTTGGTTACTAAAATTCAGTTTGACCTAAACTGTACTCTACCAAAACTCAACTATCCCTTTATAGCCTATTATGTTGAGACATTATTATTACAGTATGGAAATTGTTTATTGTTCACAGGAGCTAACTTTTAATTCGTTGTTCCATATACTATTAATATGGAATCTTCTTGCGGCAATTTAATGTATTCCCCTTTATTAATAACCAGATTTCTTTGAGAAAAAAAGCAATTTCAATGAATCTTTTTTCCCATCTCTTTTTTATACAGATGCTGTTTATGGCTCATCACTGCTCTTACTTCTAGTTTCATTTACAATCGCTGCAATGAATAATTGACTCTGGCTGGACCCTACTGATTTCTCATGCATGGAAATAGGCAGTGTCTAAACACTTGAGTAATCACTGAGTCAGACATGCAGCCCGGGGAGTGAGAATATAAAGAAATTCACTCTTCTCTTGTTTGAGAGCACTCTAAAATAAATAGACTGTCATTCCAAAACGAGTGGCCATAGGCCTGACTCACCGTAGAGTGAAAATAGTATGGTTTTTTTTAACGGGAAGTAAAGTTGATTTTCTTTTATGTGATACCAAGAATTTGGTATTCGTTGCATTTTATAGTATCCTTCTTATCTACAAATCATATTTATCTGTCTAAAATTATTTTATCTGTAAATTACCAGCAACTGACATCTCAGATATTGGTATTAGAAACCATAGATTCGGCATATCAATCGCCCCCTCCCACCTTCCCTGTCATGGTAAAATACCAGAAGTAAATGTCTGAGGTAAAATGCCATAAAAGATGGCACACACTATTAAAATGACAGGTAAAAATACGTGAATGATGAAATTTGGTCACATTGTTTGTGCATGGATATAAAAATGAATTAAGGGGAGGAGGGTACAAAATCGGATCGATTTATCATTTCAGCGACGCCATATAACAATAATATTATTATATACTTTATTCAAGCACCACTTCCCGATTTTTGTTTGATTTTTGTTTTTTTTTAATCACGTTTGGCTCTATGTAGGCCTAGAGTTCTTCTTATTTCAGATAAGCCTTGTGTGATATTATAGTTTTTGTTATAATAGACTAAAATATAAAAGTGCTCATTGATATCTAATCAGTGCATGCGACCCGGAGGCGATTCTTTCAAAAATAAAATGATTCTATAATATAGGGTATTCACCTTTCGTTAACCAAACATAGCTCTTTGTGTATACATTATAATAGTGAAAGTCAATTGTAACTATGATGAATAATTATTATAGGCCTATAAGTGCCTATACAAGTGCCTACAAAGTTGTATTCTGTTAACTGCATGGAATTGTCATTTTCTCACGTTTTCCATGAAATAAGCTTACAATTTGCGTAAAAAAGGAAAGAAAAGAAAAAACTTTGCTTGCCGTCACATAAATGGTTAATTATAATTTTGACCGACATATTTTTTCTTTTACATTTAGTTCATGGTGACTATAGTAAGTAAAATAATGCTTATATCTATACTTGCGGCTCTATATATTATTATGAGCCTTAACAAAAATTAAATATACCTACAAAATACTCGTGTGAATATAACAATAATAGCATGCAATAACTAATTTTGTATTAGATTGTGAAATAAATTCATTCGATGAAATTCTGTAGTCACTCTTAAAATGAGCTACCCATGTTTTTTTATTTTTATAAAACGGAGTATTTTATTTTTAGAAATGGATCGGGAGAGAAACGGAGAGAAAGAAGGTGAAAGAGAGGTAAAGAGAGAGAGAGAGAGAGAGTGAGAGAGAGAGAGAGATGAGAAATAATTTCTTTAAAAATGAGGGAGAGGAAGAAGAGAGAAAGCGAGACATGAAAGGGAGTCTCGTGAGGGGGGTGAAGCGCGTCAAATATTATTGTTGCATAATTATAATAAACACGCGCGACCAGAACAAATTGTTAAAATACATTTTAGGGTATACTTTGCCTGGGGAGTGTTTCACGAAGACTAAGATCGACTTTAAGTTGGACTTAACTATGCCTGTTCATGCCACTGTTTGCTCTCACCATTACCGGCGTTTGTCTCTCAAAGGACGTACAAATCATGGTCACAATGATCTACAGAATTTACATTTTTGGATAATTTTTCATTATTGAAGGAAAATATAATATCTAACAGGGGCGGATCCAGCTTTTATAAAGGGGTTGGGGTGGTATGCGAGGAGCGTAGCGACCGAGTCCAAGCGAGCGGAGCGAGCGAGGGAGGGTGTGGAGGGGGTGTCCCCTCCCACAGTAGGGAAAATTTTTGAAAATCTGTGTGTGAAAATGGCGTTTTCTTGCATCTAAAACACCACTATTTTTGGTATAGAATTTTTTTGGGGGGGGGGTTGCAACCCCAACCCCCTCTAGATCCGCTTCTGTCTAAAGATCATAATGGTGAGAGCAAACAGTGGCATGAACGGCCTGGCATAGTTAAGTCCAACTTAACGTCGATTTTAGTCTTTGTGAAACACCCCCCAGGAATTGTTGTTGTCATTACACTGTAAATTGGAATTTTTAATATTAAAAATATTATTTTTAGCAAGTAAATTTTTTCTAGAGGTTTGAGAATTTGTTTAGGGGATATGTACGAGGGGTCAGCTTATCTACGTAGAAATTTATACTAGAAAATATGAGGAAAATACTCGAAAGGGTTAATAAATTATGATATTATCGGTGTTTAGGTGGGTTTTTTTAACCTGTGGTCACGCCTTGTATATACAATAATGTTCTGAACGCCCCCCGGGAGAAAGAGAGAAAGTGTGAGAGAGAGAGAGAGAGAGAGAGAATATATGAGAGAGAGGGAGAGAGAGAGAGAGAGAGAGATTGAAGGGTGGGGTGAAAGGGTGAGGGGGCTTTTCAAAGTCGGAAGAAACTCGGAGACAGACAGATCTAAATTAATGATGCCCAAGATGAACGGGGGAGTCTGAATCAATTAATGTTTACCTCAGGACTGGACCCGCCATTGATCGTAGACTAGAAGCCTAATGAGTCGTTTTGGGACAAAATTATATTATTATGTTGTACGGATGTATAGCTTGAACAACAGGGATAAACTCGTGGAAGGGGCTTTCAATGGCCCTTGAAGTGCGCCTCGATCCAGCCCGATCTTAAAAATTCAAACCCAAAACGGGTTCAACGTTCCGGACGCGTCTTTTTTTTAAACCTAGACCAGCCATCCTAGCGCTGCATCATATTTGAATATTTAAATATATTTGCGTTGGTACGGTCTGATTATTTTTATTATAGACTCTCCTTTTCCCAAGATGTTGTCCTGCATGGTACGTGGGCAAACTTCATGTTAAGTTGCAAGAAAGTACACCTCTCCGATTTTGATAATATATATTTCATGGTGACTTTGACTGACAATTATTCTCTTTTACATTAATTTTAGTTCATGGTGATGGTAATAAGTAAAATAATGCTCGTATCTATACCCACTTGCGGCTCCTTCAAATAATATTATGCGCCGGAAAAAAACACATTGGTTCTATAGGACAATTATTTACACCTATAGGGCAATCACCCCCGGCCAATTACCAGCGGGACAGTAGGCCTACCCCGCCCCCTCCCCGCCCCGAGACAATTCCCCGGAAAATTACTCCGAGGAAAACCACCCCCTCCGAGGACAATTACCCCCCTGAAAATTACCCCCTTGGACAATCACCCCCCCCCCGATTAAAAAATTCTGCTTTTATTAAAACCAACTTATTATCAGGGTGGACTTCCCCTTTAATGAACAGGGGGTAATTTAATTTTCGGGTAGGAGTAATATTATTGTCCTCGAGGTAATTTTCAGAGGTCGAGGTAAAATTGTCCTGGGGGGCGGGGCCCGGTAATATTGTCCACGGGGGGTAATTGGGGTCAAATACATACACATGCGCGACCTGAACAAAATGTTTAAATGCATTTAGGGTTTACATTGCCTTGACTGTGTTTTGTCATACACTATATAAATTGCATTTTGTTAATATCAATAATAGTTATTTTTAGAAAGTCCTTTTTTCTCTAGAGGTTTGAGAATTTGTTTAGGGGATATGTTCGAAGGGGTCAAGCTTGATCATTTGGTAATTTATACGAAACCAATGTGCGGAAATACTCGAAAGGGCCCTTTATAATTATGATTGATTTGAAGAAAAAAACCTGTGGTCAGCCGGCCGCCGGAAGTGGGGGAGGGGGGGGGGGGGCGAAATAAATCAGTAGTAAGAGTACAAATGGTTTGTATTTTTTAACCATGAAGAAAAGAAAATAGTTCCATTCAAAGAAAAGGAGAGTAAACAGGAATAGATTTCCTAAACATTCCACATGCCCCTTATATCAATGGAGGATTTGATAATACTGATAGGCGCATATCGTGGAAATTTTGTGGAGTGGGAAAGCGTGTGTTTTTTATTTTTATATAGCCGCGGGCCGCAGGGTGAGAAGACCGTGAGCCCCTAGTGGCGTACTGATGGGGAGGGGGACTGCCCCCTCCCCCCAATAAAATTCAAACGTGGATTATTTCTAATTCGATACCAGTGATTTACAAATGTTGCTGAAATGGCATGATTCAGTTCCGAGATTTTTTCTCATTTTTTTGTAAACATATTTTTTTGCGTTTGTTCACAAACTCCCCAAATTTACAGTCAGGCAAAAAATAATTATGCTTATTTAGAAGCCTTCATGTCAGGGCCTGCAGAATGGCGGGGCTCGGGGGCTCGAGCCCCCCCCCCCTTCACTTTTTTGAAAACTGTACGTATCTTTTTTCAATTAAGAGAAAAAGAAAGAAAGAGAGAAAGAAATTAAGCCATCGGTGACCTGCCAGAGTCACAACTGATGATGTATACTAAATGCCTAAAAACCCCTGAGCTTCCGGTGGCTCTGGACTGCCCCCTGGACCCCACCAAGGGCCCTATAAGGCGGGCCCCTGGCCTCGATCATCTGACCGTAATTAAATACCTACAACCCATGCAGATCCCCCAGTCCCAAACTACTTCCGGCGCGCCTAGCCTGCCTGCATGTCACGGTCACGCGTGTCGGTACACAATATAATGCTGCCCCCCCGGCCCCTGCCCCCCTCCCCCGGAGAAAGACAGTGAATGAGTGAGAGAGTGAGGGCGAAGTGTGGGGGCGAAAGAATGAAAGGGGGGGGGTTGTTTAAAGTGAGAAGAGACACGGAGCCGGAGGCAGATTGAAAGACAAACAAAATGAAATAAATAAAGTATTAAAAAATTGCTCGTATATATCACTAGTACAGTGTATAAGCCTAATCAGGTCATGTCCGGAACAATAAACCCGTTTAAAAAAATTGGGTTTTAATTTTACGGCAATTTTAAGATCGGGGTGGATATAAAGGGAAAATCCCTTCCAGCATTTTCTTTCCCTGTTCAATGTTGTTCGAATTTTATACGAGTCATACAACATCGTGATATCATTTTGTCCCTAAAGTTTTCTTCAGATCCAAGTACTGAAGTAGGGTCTACGTACTGCAGAATTCTAGAGATCGTTGGTTATCTATCGTTTTTTCGTGCGCTCAGTTGCTTTGAACCTTTGCTTCGGAAACTATTCTCATACCAGCAAACCATAAGAACACCCCTCAAAAAAAAATAGAAGAAATCCCTAATATTCACGATAGCAAAATAACGCGCTGTTAATACAAGCCACGTCGTCAGAGTCGATGGATCTCAAGTAGATGTCCGAGCTTGCAAGCAGTTTTATGCAAATTCACCGCACTGGCGGTACTATGTAAATAAGGTGTTCAGTACACTATTTGGGCGTGGCTTTAACCACGCGCTCGCCGGTCCGGTCCATAATTTGCATAACCAGCCCGATCCTTTGATTGGTCCAAAGTTTTCGGAAGATCATAATCTGTGTGTGATTGGTTAGCGCAAGAAATTCATGAGTAGTATCCGATCCCTCATTTGCATACCATATGTAATAAATACGAAATTTTCGCAATTGACCTCATAGTTGTCTATTCAGCTTTATCTTAACGTAACCGCAACAATGCCAAGAAGTCCGTCGAAGTCTAGCCCCAGGAAGGGTAGCCCGCGTAAAGGTAGCCCAGCTCGCAAGGCTAGCCCCAAGCGTGGTGGCAAGGGAGCAAAGCGAGCTGGAAAGGGAGGTCGTCGTAGGACTATCGTCAGGCGTCGCCGCCGTCGCCGAGAGAGCTACGGTATCTACATCTACAAGGTGCTGAAGCAGGTCCACCCAGACACTGGCATCTCCAGCCGTGGGATGTCCGTGATGAACAGCTTCGTCAACGATATCTTCGGGCGGATTGCCAGTGAGGCTTCCCGCCTGACCCGCGCCAACCGACGCAGCACCATCAGCAGCCGCGAGATCCAGACTGCTGTTCGCCTTCTCCTCCCAGGAGAACTGGCCAAGCACGCCGTGTCTGAGGGTACCAAGGCCGTGACCAAGTACACCACCTCCCGTTAAATCCTCGGCGCAGCCATGCTGCAACAAAATCAAACGGCTCTTTTCAGAGCCACCACATTTCCAAGAAAGAACAAAAGAACAACTCTGTGACTTGCCCAGTCCCAACTTAGAAATGGGCTAGTAGTCTAGACTATCTAGATTTGATCTAGCTAGTCTATTAAAAGCTAACACTACAGAAATGACAAGAAGGGGCTGCAATTTTGGGTCAAAATTGAACCATTTTATAGACTAGACCTAGAGTCTAGATCTAGACTTCTAAGTTCTAGAAGTAGAAGTAGAGTAGAGGAGGGAGTTTTCGGCCGGTCAGTTGGATGCATGGTAAAATCCTTTAAAATATTGCATAATAGCATATCACATATCACACACATACAATAACATGCCAGAGTCACCGGAGAACCACATTTGCAATGAAAAATATATCCTTAAATATCACATTTTAGCGATGTAATCGGCGGTCCCGCTCCCCGAATCTGAAAAATCGAGTATCTTACGCGTGTCTGTAAGGAATATGGGTACCATAAAATGAGCTTTATTTCAAGTATTTTTCAGATTTAGAGCCCGATTTTGTGCGAGTCGCAAGCTCAAAAGTATCTCATCGCATGTATTAAATCAATGCAGCCGGACATCGCAGCACACACACAATATCTCTGGCTAATTCAGATTCCAATTTCTGACCACCGCAGAGGTAGTTTTCGGCACGGGGAGCTCCGGCGTGGGATACCTGCTCCGCCCGCTAGTGCTATAGATCAGCGGGGAAACGCACGGCGCGCGCGCGCGCTTCCTATTGACTTTGTACATGCGGCCGAAAACTGCCTCGCTAGGCCGAAAACTACCTCCGAAACAGTGAAAATGGAAATTAATATTGCCATGGCAATTCATGATTTATTTCTGGGATTCTTTTTTTGTTTAAATATTAATAATATTTGCTTCATGATTTGAACAAGAAATGATAATAAATAGGAAGTAAAGAGTCCAAAAATAGGATTTTGCCTTTAGTGGCCGAAAACTGCCTCCTCTACTCTAGACCTAGATCTAGATCTAGAAGTAGAACCTAGCTTAAATATGGTTAATGAATTGGGCCTAGATTTATAGAGTCTAGATTCTAATGCCTTGGAATCTAGATCTAGGATCTAATGGCAACAACCAAAAAAAAAACGATCTTAAATAAAGATCGACTCGCCTTCCTTTTTGAAATATGGACAAGAAACCAAGATGATCTAGCCTAGATCTATCATCTAGGACTATCTAGGCTAGAAATAATAGAATCTAGATCTAAATATTTGTTTTAATCCATGTTCCCTTACGGCCTTAGATCTAGAGCTAGTCTACCTCCCTTTTTTGAAATGTGGAGACGAAACTAGTCTAGACTCTCTATAGTAAGACTAAGAGGTAATATTACTTGGCCTAATAATGTTTTCAATCAGATTTAGAGATTTGGCTAGGATTATGATTTTCACTTTTTATTGATTTAGAATCTAGATCATGACCTAGATTCTAGATCCTAGGCCTATATCTAGACTATTTCATCTTTTAATATTTGTATTTTTTAAATCGTTTTAAAATCTGTATTCACCAGTGGTAAATAAATGGTGGGGGGGGGATAGCCCCTAGCCCACCTCTAAGAAATGATGAATGATGCACAATCATGTGTATCAATTTATGTTTACACTGAACCAGGATAAATGAATATAAATAATATGAAAAATATGATATTTTGGATCATATGATCATGTATAGAGTACAGGCCTTAAATTTCAATATTTTTAGGGCAAGGCCACTTTTCTATAGGGCACATTCCTATATTACAGCACAAATAGGAAGAATTGGAAAGGGCACAAAAAATCTCCAAGGCCAATGAGAGGGGCATTGAGGCCAATCAAAAGGGCATCCAAGGCCATGGCCTTGGTGGCCTTGGATTAATTTAAGCCCTGAGAGTAAAAGACACCAATGACACTTAATTGGTATAAAATATAATGCGTCTTTAAAACATGTATGTTTTGTTACTTCCTCAGGAATATATATATATATATATATATATATATATATATATATATATATATATAAATATATATATATATATATATATAGAGTCTATATACACAAAGTCAGAAAATAATTGTATTATTGTCGAAGCGTCATCATTGACGTCTTGTACTCTATACCTCTTAGCTTTATGTATAAAATGAAGACTATAATTCAAAATCCTTCCTGTGAACAATTACCCCCCTCCCCATCTAAACCTTTTCGATTGATATTGTGAAAGATGTGTACCAAATATACTGTACATATTTAAAAAGTGTCAACAGTAACTTTATGACAAAACACAACTGCACACCAAAATGTCTACGATTGAAATTTAATTTTATTATTGATAACTGTTTAGCGACAATAAAATTTGCGCAAAATCTTTGAACGAAAAATACACAATTCTTTGCTAGTGTTTTAACTGCATTTTACAGACATGTAGGTACGATGTATGCACATGGAACCATGGTCATATTTCGGTGACATTTCAATTCCCCCAAATGTCTTTCCTCTCCTCACCAACTGTAACCCCTTTTTTACTGGGATAAAAGAACAGCTATACATTTCGATGTACTCCACCCCTCTTATCTACTCTCTTGTATGTTGAACCCCCTCCCTGATAATTCATGTCAATGTTTTTTTCATTTGAACATTTTTGCTGCACCTCTCAAAATTACTTTCATGGTAAACACAACATGACCTCCAGGACACAATTATACAAAACTTGCTTGTATCGAGATAACATTAATATTTTCTATCTTTCACACATTCATCCCATATTCATTGCCATTAGAGTAGCTCTGTCAAAGTTATGGTAAATCTATGAACAATTTCAATCTGTCGTTCCTCACTTCAAAATGATGATTTGACAAAATCACAAGCAGAATCTATTCAAAACCATTAAGCCATGTACATTAGAACTAAAAGTAAATCACTAGTGAATGAATAGCGCTTTAAGATATTTCTTACATACAGTACATGTAACAATTGTTATTGTGTGATTACAGATGTTCAGGTGACATTTTGAAGTACAAATCACTTCATTTCATCCGCAGTGCAATATGAAATACATGTATGTGCTGTTTGTTGTTACTGTGCAGAGAAATTTTAGATGTTACACAGATCTAGAAAGAATATTCCATATATGAGAAGAGATTTTTTTTATACGAACAATTACTTATAAAACAGCAATATAATTAGTAAAGTATGAGTACCAGTGAATACCTTTTTGATGTAAACAATTTTTTGACTAGCATGTACAGAATGTACAAGTTTTTGACAGAAATTGACAGGGAGATAGAGAGAAGAATGTATGACAGCCAAAGTGGAAGGAAGAAGAGATGAGAGAAGATAATGAGGAATTGAGAGAGTGAAGGAGAGGAAGATAGTAAGTAAACTGATGGAAAAAGAAAAAAAAAATCATGAGATGGAGAACACAATAAGGAATGAAAAATCAGAGGGGGAAACTGATGGAAGTAACAAAAATGCAAAATGAAGCGATGATGTGATAAAGAGGTTTGGGGTAAATCTTTGATGCATTTCTCCCAACAATTGCAATTCTTTGTACCTACATGTATATCTCAAATAGTGTTTCATCTTTCATTACATAGGCAAACTCGCTACTTATCACCCTACTTTTCCCTAAAAGGCATATCACCCTTGTATAATACAGCTACCAATATCTGGAAAAAATTGTGAAGACAAGGAATACATATCAAAGACACATTATATAACTCTTAAACAATAAATTACAAATCATATATAATTCAATTTATAGGTCTAATCAAGTGTCTGAACAGAAGTTGAAACTCTGACTAAAATTATGTATTTGTAGGCTTCAGATCCTTATATCGGATCAAATCAGTTTCAACATCAGTTTTCTGATGTTAACTACTCTTACACATGTTACAGTTCCATTGACTTTGAAAGAAGAAAAAATCCTGTGATTGAAAATAAAGTTAAAAAACCCTGTTTTTTTCTTCCCCTTACTCAATCAATTTATTTTTGTATCAAAGCAGTATCAGCACAATTGTTTTCCAAATGCACTTCAAGCATGAACTCGGAACTTAGCTATCTTCTTTAAGCAACTTAACTCTTCATTTTCGTTAATTAGACATCCCTACCTCCCAAAAAAAAAGAGGGTACAGTTTCAACTTCTATTCAGATACATGCGGGTTTCACCCTTGTATATAGATAATTAGAATGACATCTTAGCCAAATCTACTCTCACTATACAGTCCGAGTAATATACACTTGTTAGGCATTTGTTTACATATTTATTATTAGTTTCATTGCTAAATCTTTCTGCAATTTGCAGTTTCCTACCAGCTTGTTTTGTATTTGTTTTCTTATTACAATGATTTCATTGATGAAAACATGCTTCAACATAGGATGAAAGATAATCATTTTTTTTTTCCTGTTGTTTTCTTTATTCTAATCAGACATGATTATTATTTTTTGTTTGTTTTGAGACTTTAATATTATATTTCTCGCCAAATATGAAAGATTTCATTGGATTCTTTCCTTTTTCCAGCAGGTTTACTTATTCAAGAACTTGATTAGTTGCCAGTGGTAGGTTTGTTGCCAGTGGTAGGTGTTGTTGCTCTAGTGGTAGGTGTTGTTGATGTTGCCTATTCCTGGTAGGCTGGTGGTGGTGGGGGCTTGTCTATCTTTATTTTGATTGCTTCGTCATAAGACGGAAGGAGTGCCTGTAAATTGTAAATGAAAAGCAAATTATTAAATTATTTTCTCCCTATTTCCATCATTTGCTTACTTACTTGAGAAAAGAAGAATTACAAACTGAAACATTTTCTTACTTCACTAGTTAACTGCAATTTTTGCTTTTACAATGAAATGCATATTCTAGTTGACATATAGATCTGATCAGCATCCACCATATCATGAAAGAAATAATTCATTGCCTAATGAAACATCAGGGGCCTGTTTCACAAAGACTAAGTTCGACTTTAAGTTGGACTTAACTATGTCAGGCCGTTCATGCCACTGGTTGCTCTAACCATTGGTCTCTCAATTATGATTTTTAGATAATATTTTTTCCTTTAATAATGAACTATCAAAAAAGGTAAATTCTGTAGATTTGTGACCACAATTTGCACGTCCCTTGAGAAACCAATGTCAGGAATGGTTAGAGGAACTAGTGGCATGAACGGCCTGCCATAGTTAAGTTTAACTTAAAGTCGATCTTAGTCTATGTGAAACGCCCCCCAGGTTCTTGCATGGCCCAATATTAATTTACAAGTAAGACCGACCATATTACAAATTTGTTATTCTTCTAATTCAAATTTCAGTGGTTCAGTGGTTCAATGCGTGGCACAATGGCATCTTTTATCAAGGGGCAGAAAGATAATCACTGCCAATTGATTTTCTAAAAAGCCCAATTTCAATCCACATTAAAAATGCTACATTAAGAATGTTTGCAAGATATTTACCTCTGCATCAGGACACTGATCAATTTCCCTCAGCTCCATACTTGCAGTGTGTTTGTAGCAGGCCCAGATACATGCAATGCAGTAGAACTACATACAGGAATATTTAGTACAGTTGGAGAGAGAGAGACAGAGAGAGAGACACACAGAGAGACAGAGAGAGACAAGGAGAGACAGAGAGAGACACACAGAGAGGGAGAGAGACGCAAACATAAATCAATTCAGATTAAATGAAAAATCAATATAAGGTTGAACAGGGCAAGGCCATACCCATTTATTTATTGATCTGGCCCATGTACTACGTTGTACATGTACATCTATATCAGGAGTTGATGATGTCATTACATCAATTATTCAATGCATCATAATTGGGCAATAATCTTGCACTTGTACAAGTTACTGGCCATTTTGAAGGTCACTAATAAATCTAGAAAGCAAATACCTGATTTTATGATTGCATAAAGGTAGTTATTGACAATTACTGAACACCACCTCAGCCTAAAAAAGAAATCTTAATTAAAAAAGAAGAATATCATCCTTCTATCATGCCAAACTGCTTTGACATATTCGTTAACAATCTGGCACAGTTCCTAATAGCTGCTTTATTCATAAATTCACACATATTCATAAAACTTACTCTATTTTCTACAATCTGACTCTGCAGTATACAGTTTCAATGGGTGCATCAAACAGCCACAATAAGCATTTCCCATTCATAAGCACATGCAGTCTTATGATCTGATAATTAAATTACTAACTTCCTGTCACTCAAATTTATGTCAGGATTTAAGTGCCATTATATTAAAAACTGATATCAGTACCCCCTTGCATTCCTCATTAAGGAATTACAAATGCATTTTAAATGTAGTATTACAATATCGCCTGCTGAAAGCAAACAGGGCAGTAACATCATTTTGAGAGTTTAGGGCAAATACAATGTTGCCTTGAACATTACATGGTTTTTAGCATAATATCAGCCTAAAGTGACATTAAATCAGAAGAACTTTAAAACATTGAAAAAACAATTGGTCAGGGATTCACTATAAATCACTGTGGTGAAAATCGATCATCTTTTTAGAGGCAGAAGAGAAGGAAAACAAATTTTGAGTACTTTTTTGGGCTAGATCAAAAGTTAAGCTCATTATACATTTGTAAATTTAGTCTGCGAGGACAACCCTACCACTCCTAATGAATATGGTTTTGTGACACCTGAGCTTAAACAATTTCTAGCTGTGCCTTTTTTATTTAAAAAAAAATGACAAGAATACACCCATCTTGAGTTCTCGTTCTATACAATATGTCATGATCTCTCAAATTACAACTTTCGACATAGTGAGAGATAAATATAAGATGACAGCCACAGGTATCTCTTGCAAAACTGTCCCCCCAAAAAATAAGATTGCAATGATTACATTTCTGAGCAAAACAATTAAGAGAAAATTTGCATGGCTTTTATCAGAAAATGTAGATTAAAAGGTTAAAAAAGCTCTAATTTAACAGTCCTGTACATAATATCAGCTGCCAAATTTTTATTTTTTTTCATTAAATGAAAAGGGATAATTATATTCTCTCAACCTTCCCTAAAAATGATAATGTAGATGACGGTTCAAATAGTTTACACAGGCTACACACATGATTACAATGTTTGCTGCCTGGCAGTACATATGCGAACATTGTAATTAGCCTGTGTAAATAATTGTAAGAACAACTGAACAAAATTTCTATTTCCATGGAATCTGCTAAGATATCTGAACTAGAATAAATTTCACTGCAGCCTTACACAGTATCATATTTCCCTGTCTTGTAAATATTCTAATAATGGATGCTCACCTTAAATAACATAATCCCCAGGAAAAGTGCAAGAGCGATGAATGTAAAGACAGGTGATTCAATGTCATACTTGCTGACGGGTAGGTTCTCCTTCCAGTGCATGAATTCCTGTAGTCAAAGATAAAAAGTCAAGCTGAAATGTTAGAACTTGAAAAGGTACTAGAATTTAACTAATAGTCAACATAAAATGCTGAAAAATCAATTAAAGGTGTTTTAAACAGCAAGATAAGTAACATACTGAAGTGAATTTACATTGTATCTCCATGAACTCTCTCGGCAGATCTATAACACCTCATTTTATCTTTTTCTACATGTATTTAATAAAGAAGAGTAAATAGTTAAGGTATGGCTTATTGGCTATTAGTTTGTGTGGAAACAATACATAATTATTTTTCTACCAATTTTGGGGAGACATTATAGTTTATATTGAAATATTGTCATGCATAATCTGATGAAAGGAAAGGACTTTCAAAAGAAGTACAGTACCCTCCATTCCTAATTTCTAAATAAGTATAAAGGGATTCAGTGTGACAACATCAAGATCAAAAGAAAACTGCGCTCTTCAAAAAAATCAATTCAGATTTCAAATCCTACCTAGAAGTTCCTTTTATATTATTGTATCGGTTAAACATACATGATGTACAGGTGTACAAGAATAAACAAACTGAAATATTCAACAACAAAAACTTGTATACAGTAGGCTTGCGGGTGCACCATGTGAGAGAGAGGGAGGATTGAGGAGTTCTGAAAAGAACTCTCGGTATTATCTTTCTTGAGGGTGTGTAGTCCTGAAAAGGACTGTTGGTGTAGTCTTGAAAAAGACTGTTGGTTATCTTTCTTAGCTTATAGTTCTAAGGAGAACTATAGAGCTTGGAGAGGATGAGTGGCGGGAGTGGCTCAAAAACTTGTAATTTCTTGCTTCCCATTTCCTATGGATGTACAGTAGGAAGCATCATAGTAGAGTTGATCATATTTGCAAAATGACTAAAAATGAACATAAAATATGACCCCTTTTCAAGCTGACATCCCACACTAGGCCACACCCATGTTTGCCTTGGTACTTGCCTGGTTGTAGGGGAATTTCGGGCTATCCTCGTAGTCAAAGTCTGGGTAGTAGGACATGACTCCGATACAGGTGAGGAACGTGATGAAGAAATCAAAGAGCTGGAGGCAGAAGAATGGGAGGATGTAACCGGACCGGTACTGGATGATGCCCTTCATCATCATGGTGGTGATGAGGAGGAAACAGAATACGATGACCAGGCCCACGCAGTAGTCAGCTGAAGACAGAGTCAAAGTGAAAATCGAAAGACATCAGAATCACAGACTTGGTTGTGAAAATTTGTGAAAATGTGGAAATTAAACTTTTAAGCATCGTTCACAT
Organism: Mesocentrotus franciscanus; assembly: GCA_037976565.1. Classification (NCBI taxonomy): domain Eukaryota; kingdom Metazoa; phylum Echinodermata; class Echinoidea; order Camarodonta; family Strongylocentrotidae; genus Mesocentrotus; species Mesocentrotus franciscanus. Next base: position 25,478,883 of record CP137678.1, read on the forward strand.
ACATGTACATGTATGTACAATACATGTACATGTATGTACATGTACGATGCAGTATACATACTTGTACCACCCAAAAAACACACCAAAGCAAAATATGATGACATTAAAGAAGCAGGCCCTCTACATATATTTCTGTGTATGGTAACACTTCATGAGAAGTGAGAATGGTTAGGGATCTGCGTTGTATGCAGCGACAACTTTTTCTTTCTTTTTTTGTTTCACCTGATAACATGACAGAGCTTAACAATAGAGAGTGCCTGTATTATCAATGACATGAATCTTTGCAATAACATTATAACAAAAGCACAAGAAAATAAAGAGTACCCCTGGTAATTTTTTTTGTAAATCTACAAAAAAATTAAAAAAATTAAGGGGGCTACTTTTTAAGCTTGCCTGCATGAAAAGAACCCTCTTTAATTTGTTTTGCATTGAACTCTATGCAAATTTTTTTGGGCTCTTTTATGACTTTCGTGGGCTCTTTTTGGCCTTTCGAGGGCGAATTCGCCCGAGCCCTCCATGTATTTTTTTCCCCCTGGCCTACATGTACATGTAGGGGTAGGGAGGGGGATGGTTACAAGAGTTAAATCCCGTCTGATCTACATAATTGCTCCATGTTCAGTGAAAATGGAAAGAATTACATGTACACTGCACAAGTAAACACTGTGAGATGAACATCTGTTGGTACATGTACTTCAGGGATTGATTTGTATGCACCCTTGGTTGAATGCACAGGTGTTGCTATTTGTTTGGTTATAATGATGCAAACAAAATATGTACAATGAGTTGTAAGTGTATGTATGAAGTTTAATGCCAGTATGCCAATAGTTCCACTTGTTATTTATTGGCCAAAGAAGATTACCGGTACATGTTGAGAAACTTGAGGAAGCAATGAAGATTTAGCAATTTAAGCATTTCAAAGGATTTAGCAGACAAAATTCTATGGAGAGTAAAAAGTGTTCACACAGTCAACACGTACAGTACATGCAATGTGGTGCCAATGCTATTGCCAGCCAACTTGATGTACATACATGTACCGGTATGTACATATTGGAATGATAGAGGGGCAGTTTTGCCACCCACTAATACATACATTTGTAAGCATGCAAAATGGCAAAAGTAGTGCCTAAGACTTTGTCCTGAATCGACCAAGGTGGTTTTATAACTGTATACTGTAACCTACAGCAATTCAATTTGGGCAGACAAGATCAAATACCTGCTAATGTACTTGTAGATCAACATGTTGAAAATGAACAAAATAAATTTCTCCTATCTCTTCAGTAATCATGTTTGAAAAATAAAGGCTAACAAAATGCATCTTCTTCATTGCAAAAAGCATGCAAAATGGCAAAAGTAGTGCCTAAGACTTTGTCCTGAATTGACCAAGGTGGTTTTATAACTTTATACTGTAACCTACAGCAATTCAATTTGGGCAGACAAGATCAAATACCCGCTAATGTACTTGTAGATCAACATGTTGAAAATGAACAAAATAAATTTCTCCTATCTCTTCAGTAATCATGTTTGAAAAATAAGGGCTAACAAAATGCATCTTCTTTGTTTTGTTTTTAAAGAGATGTTAAACAAAAAAGTTAATTTTCTTTTTATGGCTCATATCAACTGTTTTTAATATGTCTCATGTTCCCCCCTTTGGCAGCCCATTGTAAATTTTTTAACAAATGCATGAAAGAGTTGCTCTTTCAAAATGCCGACGAAGTGATAATGAGTGCACACGGGCGTAGCAGGCTCTTAATTAGTCTCTTCACGAGACTCACAAAGTAAAATTTCGGTTTAAACCATCTCCATTAATTTCAGGTTGCATGAATTTATAGGACCAGTGCATTTCCAAGGTACATTGGTCCTTTTGAAACTCACATGCATCATGCTGACTGTTCAGACCGAGTGGCGTTTGTGGTGGGTCATCCAAGTCCATGTTCATTGCGTTGTCGCCTCCTCTCATGATCATGGATGCGATCAGGAGCATGGCGAACATTTGACCCATCTGGTGAAAGTTGGAGAAAAAGAGAGAATAAAAATCATGACACTAATATTCATGCTAGATTATAATAGACATTAATAATGAATGATAATTTCAACAAAAAAAGGGGGGGGAGAAGGAAGTTAGGAACAGAGGAAACTGCAGTAAGGGGTCTTGCATAAAAGTAAACATAGTAACATTAAACATGATAAATATTAAATAAGTGTTTCTTAATCATATTTGGGCATTCCAAGTTCTTCTGTGAGTTCTGTCTCCTCCAATCCTCAACTGTCTTATAAGTTATAGCAAGTTGCACTTACAGAATTAGCTTTAACAAATCTAAATCTAATCAAGATCTTAATTGTTCTAAAACCTTGTTCTAAAAGTTTTAAAAATATCAAAACAGGCTTTACTTATGACAGGGTGGTTTTATCATGCAAGAGGCTCGGTTCAGGTTGGCGCTACAGAACAGTGTATGACTTTGTCTATGGCTACAGTATGCAACTTTCAAATTTTTCATTAGTCTATACAGACCCCCCTAAGGCTACACTATGGACCCTAGCACTCAAATTCAAAAGCCACTCTCAAATCATACTCATAGTCATAGGGAACAGTCAAACACCATGATAATCATTAAAATTGGCAAAATGACATGGCTAATTAAATTTATAGTCCTGTCTACAGTCTAGCGTGTTGAATGTCGATGGGATTGTTCTTGTGAATTGGTTGGCAATTTGGCATTCCACATTCCCACAAATTATTCACACGCGCCCTTATTTAACTTTAAGTTACGGGCCAAGTTAATCCTTTAATACTCAGCTCAGCTATGTTACTGTCTGAATCTTTCTTTATCTCATCTGATCTACAGTATTGCTTGAAATAAAGTAGACATTCTCACACTGTGTCACGCGTGAATGCATGTATTGTTCCATAGACTTGTAGACTATATCATGTTTGTCTAGATCTATGTATAGAGATCTAGGCCTATGTAGTCTAGATCTAGTCTAGTCTTTATTTAGAATTAGATACAATTACAAAAAATACAAATAGGCCTAGATCTAGATCTAATCTGATACTGAGTGATAGTGATAACAGTGATATTAATAATTAGTCTAAAGTGATATTGACATTGTGAATGTGATTGTGATGTCAAACTCAAATATTTGCAAAACATTAGGCTACTCATTTCATTATTTACATTAATTTAAGATATTAGCAGTGAAATATATTTATTACTAATAAGTAATACTAATATATGATATCAGCAGCTACGCGCGAAAAAATGCCATTATCTTCAGCACGTCTTTCAAATAAAATAATGGTTAATCAGATATGTTATTGTTACACTTTGTTGTGAAATGAAACTTACCAAGTGCCATAATCCGATGAGTATAGATCCCGTTCTCACGTCCAAACATAAACAACATGCCGGAGCACTCGGTGTTCCCCACCTTGTTCTCATGATTATTGCTCAAAAGTCACGTCACAAGCAGGGAAATGGCCTACACCATCTAGAAATACAGAATTTCTAGATCAAACGGAATATAGAATACTAAATAAACGATCACAAACGAATGATAATTTTAACTGGAAACCACTGAAAATGTAACGGCTCGACTACATGTAAAATGTAGTTATCACAATGATAATTTCCGCATTTGTTTTGTGTATGTAAAATGCATGGGTAGGTTACGTACTGTACGTACGTTCCGTTATTTGTTATACATTTACTGTATGTTGTTGTCATTGATGAAGTAGTCCCGCTGCAGAGATCGTCTAGCTCGATGAAGAAACCATATTCATGCGCTGATCATAATGTAGCTCCAGTGCAATAGAGGGGGAATGAATGGTCTTTGTTTTCCTTTTCTGTTGCCTGATTATAATCCTCTTCTATCAATGAAAGACATTGATGATAATGATAATGATCATGTTTGAATAAAAGAAAAAAAAAGAATTCATGGATAGGCCTATTAAATTGATTTTTTTTTCTTTCTAACACAGAATAGGAAATTAGCAGATTTTTTATATTTGTTATTTTATTTATTCTTATTCTTATTCTTTGGGGGTGGAGGAGGGCGTGGGGAGGGCATCACGTTAGATAGTTGGGTATTGTATCCCCATCACCAACAAATATGGGGACAGATCCGTTATGGCACTTAATTACGATTAGACACCCTTAATTGTCAGGCTCTCTTGTTTTATGTAACATTTATTCTTTCTATTCATAAAAGGTGTCTGTCAGTGCAAGCCCTTTTTCCTTCCCCTCCCTAACTCCCTTACCCTCCCTCTCTCTCTCTCTCTCTCTCTCTCTCTCTCTCTCTCATGCAATAATGGTATCCATCTATCTCGCTCTCTCTCTCTCTCTAGCTCTCTCTTCAATTTCCTCCTCTCATATTTCATCATATACATTATTTATGTTTTACAAACACATGAAAGGAAATATGAAGGATAGTGAAAATGAAGAGAAAAGTACAAGGAGTATGAAAATACACAAGCGCAATGTAATTATAATTACCAAAATGGTAGGAGAGATAGAAGGATGAAATAATAATATTAAAGAAAATTATAAATTTGTTAAAACTCAATAAGCAAGAAAAAAATCATGGTAATAAAAAAATACATGAAGATAAATAATTTCCATGTATCTCAATAAGCACAAATCAGGAGTCAAAATTCTTTTATTACAAGACACTCCACAATTAGTTTTATTACACTTGCACAATAATTATAATGATTCTTGTATGATTTGAACATGAGCAAAAAGAGCTATTCAGCTTCTGGCTATAAATTGGCTATAACATCTTTGTAACATACAACATTCAAATTTGATTCTCATTTTTAAAGAAAATATTACTTTCTCCCTTGATTTTGAGGAAAGTGGTCCACTGCACAATAAAAATTTCACCATCAGCTGAAACACCATCCCCACTATAACCAGTTGTGACCATGAAAGCAATTTGATAAGTCAGGTGACATTAACGTCATGTGACAGGGTCATATGATAAGTCATGTGATGGCCATACAGGGATGAAAGCAAATGGTACCAAATAATGAATATCATTTATCAATCTTTATCACCAAATGCAAATTCAAATCAATGAAAAATTAAAGATGATGAAAACATAAAAGAACTAAACATTGCCATGTAGATTGCATAAATATTAAATAAATCTGTATCTAAATAATATCTAATTAGCTTTCAGGTCTCATTGCAGGTTATTTAGATTGTTAAGTAATTTCCATATTATATACACAGTAGTAACAGAGCACCTCTTGATTGGATTAAAAATTTATTCATTTTTATGCAATCTAAAACTCTTGTTTAACTTTAATTCTTTCAAAGTAAATCATTGACACAAAATAATTAAATGTTGTATCAAAATGAACAGATAAATTTAAATTGTTCTTTTTAAAGAAATATCAATCACAATTTATGATACCAAATTGGCAATAATCACAAATTATGGCACCAAATTGGCAACATGAGACCAGCATAAATCACTGATACAGATCAGTAAGTGCACATGAATTTTCTAAATGTTTCAACACACACATATACATAGCAGATCCAATTTTAGAACCAATTTGAATACTCAAAATAATTATCTCAAGGTCCAAGAATGCTGTACACTTTTGTTTTAGAAGTATACATAAAAAATAAACAACGAAAAAAGCACTATAGGCAGTCCTCTATCCATTCTACAAAACTTTGGATGGGATGAACATTTCCAGTTTCACAACACAGATAATTATGCCACTGCTGTCATGAATATTCATGATTGATGACAGCACGTTTTCTAGAAAATATTTTGGTAAGAGACTTGAAAGTGATTTCAGATTTTGACATAAAGTTTTTACCTCTGTACTTCCTAAATACATTCAAGTGTAACTACATTCAAGTGTAACTTTTTTGAAAAGTAAAGTACATTTAGAATATTTTCATCATATTTAGTACGTGCATTCACCAATATGTCAACAAACATTGGAGTTACAACGATGCATAACATCTGTTCAGAGGCAGAAGGGCGTTCATTCTTTATACCGGTATAAGTATAAGATTGAGCGCCCTTCCGGGCATTCAGCAGATTATATATATTAACATTAATCAGTACAAAGAGAAAAACTATATCAGATGCTTGAACATAACTGCCAATTTGGAAATTGGATGTGGTAACTTTGATACTCTACCGGTACTTTTTTTTTTTTAAATTCAAAATTGGTAATGCAGACATCACATTTCATACAACTCAAATCTGTCGTAATACAGATTTGTTTCCAACACTTGATTGAACACAGTAGTTAGTATTACTTGATAATATACTCTCCATTTTCTTTCAGACCATGTTTTTCATACAAACTCCATCCCCAAACATTCATTCATAAAGTAAAGAATAAATAGAAATTAGTATGTACATGTATAATCACAAAAAAAAATCACACAGAATCTATGAACAATTTGCTTAAATGTTGCAATTAGTCCAGATTAATGATATACTTTTTATCTACAATGTTCATGTACCATTGATAAAGCAATGATTTAGCAATAATCATTTTATTTTACATCAACTACTTTTCCGAGACTTGAGCAAAACTGGATTGAAATTGAGCAAATGAGTTGTCCATAGTATTTTTATTTTATTGTTTATTTTAATAGTAAAACACATATTTATTCCAACAAAACATATGAATACACGCTCAATATCAGTGTGTTACCATAAATGACTGCATGATTACCACTAATGACAAATTTGTTCATATTGTGATTATTTGCATATGAGCCGGAAGGGCAATAACTGTGTAAACTTTCCCAAGTTAATGCCCTTCAAACTCCCAAATGACAATTTTCACATGAATATATCTTCAATGAGCTACTTGTCTCAAAAGTGCTCCTGAATGTAGATCAAATAAAATGATTAAATTTTGAAGATGTCCATCACACAGACTTATCACCATTCACTTAGATCAAAACTGACCTTTGACTCTAGACGTGAGAATATCTTTATATATATTTTGACGGTGGCCCATATAGGGGATAGTTGTACGTACTTCGTGTAGTATTCTCTACAATCACAAAATGAAAATGCAAAACATTTTTTTTTTAATTGCCTTTTAAATGCCCCATTGTATGGCCTATAAGTATAGCAATGAAGCTCTGATACAATAAGACTTTGTACTGTTCATCTAACAAAAGTAGGTAATTTACTCACAGTCTGCACTACACCATTGGCATTACAAAATTAATTAGTCAAGATTGTGCCACCATAACATGCAGAAACCTTATTTTTCAGTGTAAATACCGGTATAACAAATACAAAGAAATTAGGGAAAGGGAAACGATTGTCATTCAAATGGAACCAGGTCTAATTACAACTGTTATTAAAAGAATCTGATTTTATAATCCCAACTCCAATGTCCAATTTCTTCTTTTTTCTCATCCTTCCCTCATACATTGATCATATCCCTCCAGACCCCAACAGAATACAAAGTAAAATTTGAATATTTTTTTTTTTCCAATGATTGAAAACAAAATGGAAGCACTTCATCAACAAAGGCACACGGGTCTGACTCGTGGTACAGATACATGTAGTGTACAATCAGAAATAGACACTGAAGCTAGGTAAACAGCTCCCACCCTTCCCCCAAAAAAGTAACAATACCATGCACCCAATTATACCGGTATATTACATAACATATACTGGGCTCATTCTAATTCTTACAATTTGTCATATTTAAAAAAACAATTTAATGATACTACAAAGTTACAAAATGTGAATTCAATAAGGAGGGCTATTTTTCTTGATTTTTACCTTTCTTACACTGCTGACAGAAGACATTTATGAGGTTACCATGAATCTTGTCAATACATTTCGAAGTTGGGCTTAAATTTTGATACGTTTGTCATACGTTTAGTTGCATTTTTGTAAAATTTGGCATGGTCAAATGATTTGTCAGTAAGCCATCAATCAGTAACCCTATAAAGTGAAAGGTCTTTTATATCTATTCACACATGTACACCATGCACTAAACCGTATGCAACTTCATTTTGGAAAACAAAAATTGGCAACATTTACATCATCTGCTGGGTCATCAGGCAAGCTTCATACAAGCAATGTTTAATATGCAAACAAAAATATTTTAAAAAGAAGAAGAAAAGATAACTACAATGAAAAAAGGGGTGCATTGCATGCAAAATAAAAAAACTTTAAGCAAAAAATGTTGATATATCTTACTTACAGTACACACATATCCAAATGAGAGTTGAAGGTAGTGAATGGTATAGGCCATTTTTATGATGTATCAAATTCATTCATGCTTTCTAGTAGCTGTAACATATCTCAAAGGATTGCAGCAGGTTGGTTAAAGTGATACTGAACTGATAAGCTTTCTGCCCTAGCGTACTGTTTATTGCACAGCGCCATCTCATGGTCAACTTGCCAACAGTGTGTGATCCAATCCCCAATTTCTGCTTTGCAGACAGAGGACTCGATGCGAGGACCAACAGTGCAGCGACTTAAGGGACCATACTGCTACAGCTGACCTGACATGGCGCTAGAGGGGATGCATCTAGTAGTGTAGCTTTTAAGCTAACATTAATGAATGCAGGCCAAGTATTGATTAAACAAGACACGTGGCTAAGGTTTCTTACACATATCAATCACTTCTCAGTGATGTTCAGGTTATTTTAAACACAGAATCGTATAGAGTCAGTTGCCCATAAATCATTTCAGCCAGAAATTTAACGAGGCTGTCTCCATAACAATGAGCTTCTTTAAGCTTTCAGCTTCATAACAGGCTTCCATTCATATTGTTTGGTAATGCGGCAAATAAGTATTTTTCAGTCTTTACTTCTTATTCTTATTTCAAATTGATACAACCATTCCAGACACCACTCATTTCAAACTAAATAGCACAGTTGGTCACAATAATGTCTTGATAAGTAGATCAGTCTGAAATACCTCTGTATCGTTTCACACTTCATTAAATACCTATAACCCAAGTACAGTCAAACCTGCTTTAGTGACCACCTGTCTACAAAGACCACCTGTCTACAAGGACCACATTTTTTGTTTCCCTTGAAAATGGTTTCTCATTGAAAGATGTACTAAAGGAACCTGTCTACAAAGACCACCTGTCTACAAAGACCACTTTTTGTGTTTCCCTTGGGCGGTCGCTATAGACAGGTTTGACTGTAATATGCTTAAGGCAGTGGAGTGAACAAGTACAGATTAAGTACATTAGCTTAGAGTACCGGTATATCCTTAAAGGAATGTTAGAATTGTTAAAAACGAATCCAACAATAAGACAGTTGTAAGTATGAAACAATGCAAGGTAAAGGTACAGGCAATGAAAACACATAGTTGTTTGGTTCCTTGTAATTCATGATCAAGATATCTGAACTAAAATAATCTATTTGTAAGTGTACACCAAATTTTATATCCAGTGTAGGGTAGAGGCAGTATACATCTCCTTAGCCCCTTTTGCCAACTGTTTACTGTTATGCTCTTGAATTAAAATCACACTTGATTGCCTCAAACTTTTGAGGAAATGAAATGTTCAGGATGACAAAGTACACCTCCCCTCCCCAAAAAAAAAAAAAAATTAAACTATTCACTGTCATGCTCTTCAATCTATATCAATTCACTTGGGTTTGTTGAAACATTTCACATAAAAACACAAAGACATCGATGTGTTCATAATTGTCCTGGGATAGAGTGTAGTCCCATTCAGCCATTTACTGTCTGGCAATCCAATATATATTTATATATATGAAATATGTCTAATTAATCATTTTTAATTACTATATTCAAGTTTACAAACATTTCATCTTGAGACACAATGAAAGAAATGATAGAGCATTAAAACAGAAGATGAACATTTTGATGTCCAATAGAGTACTGTATGCAAAGCAGAAGATAGTAGATTTACATATGATCTATTTGGAGCAACAAAGTCGTTAATCAATGTACTTTAACATCGAGTTAATGCCTTGTGGCTCCAAATGGATTTTACATTTAATGCCTTTGTGGTTCCACACAGACAACAATATCTGTGATTAAAACATTGAAACTGAATTGTTAAGGACAACATATTCTCACAATATGCATTTCAAAGCGAATAAATGATAAAGTAAGATTGCAGTAAAGATTAGTAATGAATAAATAGAGTTGAAAGATTATTAGTGGCAAAATGAATTTAAGAAAGCTGTTTTAAGGAATGATTGATTTTTAGTTTTGTAAATAGTACTTTAAAAGAAGATTCTGAATTCAGCCTGCATCTGCTTATTTCAGTATTCAGAACTTGCAGATTCTATGCAGCAGAGGAGTATTCAAGCAAAAGTGTCATTTGATCTGCATGTATTCCTATTTCTAATGCACACATACATTATGTGTACACGTATTGAAGATAATTGTTATTAAAGTACCGGTATATAGCTTATGAAGCCTAAAAGAGTGGTATATTTCTGACTGGCTTTAAGTAGAATTAGAATCTAATGCAATCTACATAGATGTAGCTAGAGTCTTTATAAGCACTGACTATCAACCACATCTAATATTTCACTGTATCTGATGACTGCATCAAGCTGATAGCCCTCCTAGAGCTTGAATCTGAAAAACATCAAATAAAATGAGTCTGATGTCACAATTCCATAATACATAGTAACACATGGGACTTACCTCAGGGACCCGTTTCACAAAGCCTTTTTTCAATGACAAATGACAAAAATCAGTGACAAATCTGCTGATATCCAATCAGAAGCAAGGATTTCACTAGCTTATAACAAAAACTGTCATTTGTCACTGATGACAAGTTTGTGAAATGGGGCCCAGATTCGTCCATCTACATGCTCCACTACCTAAAATTATTTAGAAAAACATGCAACATGCAGGAAAAAGATGTACCAATAAATTTCTGAATATAACGATGCAGGCATTCCTTTCTCCACATATATTTGATGTAGTACTTGAATAAGATTTCACAGCACAGAGTAGTTTGGCCATGGCACATACAGATTCACATGAAATTCAACTACGTTAATTTACTGCACCAATTAGTACTTCTGACAAATTGTACTTGAGTATGTTTCAAACCTTTGAATTGAAATTTTAAAAGGTGTGAACAGCATGGATACAATTATTCTACATGAGCACGTATTTCTGAAAATAGTCCATCTAATCCCTCTCCTGTCCATGTAATCTCACTATCTGAATGATTATGATACAAACACCTAAAATCTCAAAAACCCATAACTAAGGCGCCAGAACAACTTGTATGCTCTTACATTTCTAGGCTGTTTTATGAACAGACGAATCCCTAATACACTGTATATCAATGTACGGATTCATTGATTCATAAAAATGACAACGATTTATGTCATGTTCTTCTGGACCTCAGCAGATGAAAGTATTCTTAATTTTCTACTCGTTGAGAATGTTTGTTCATCTGCCATTATGGACAGCTACAATTCGATGTCCAAATGATGCAAACACCGAAAATCTACTGACACATCAGTTCATTGAGAGCCAAAAGAGCATCAACTCATCCACTTTTGCATAAAGTTAGTGCTCTTTCCACTCTCAGCAGATTATATATTTGGCATGTTCTAATTGTTGAGAGAGTTTTTAGTTCACCTGCCATTATGGACTGTTACAAGTCGATGTCTGAATGATAGAAACTATCAAAATCTGGAATAACATAAGTTGAGAGACAAAAGGGCATTAACTCAACCTTTTTTGCAAGAAGTTAGCGCCCTTTCCACTCCTTGGCAGATAAAATTATTCACCATTTTCTACTCGTTGACAGAGTTTGTTCATCTGCCATTATGGACAGCTCGATTCGATGTCTGAATGATAGAAACTATCAAAATCTGGTACATGTATAACATAAGTTGGGAGCTAGAAAGGCATTAACTCATATACACTCTAGATTTCTATCAAGTTACTGCCCTTCTGGCTCTGAACGACAAAAATATTCTTCATGTTCTACTGGTTGAGAATGTTTGTTCATCTGCAATTATGGACAGCTACAAGTCGATGTCTGAATGATTAAAACACCCACAATCTTACAACACATCAGGTGAGAAACAGTGGGGTCTTAACTCCTATATACTTCAATAAAGTTACTGCCATTATGGCCCTCAGCAGACAAGAATAATCCTCATGCTCTACTCAAAGTTTGTTCATCTGCCATGATGGAAACCAGTCTTTGGTACCCAGGTAAGGAGAGACTTGGGTAGGCCGATGTACTTCTTGATGGTCACACAACCATGATAGGTCAGGGCTCTCGGCATCGGACCAAGGACCGTCCACTCGTTGGTCTGAGGGTCAAACTGCTCTACGCTGTTGGTTGAGATGGTCAAGGCATCGTCCTCGTCCCCCACTGTCCACTGACCACCGATGACATCGATCTTCTTGTTGGTGACCGTCATGGAGTAGAGCTCCCTCGCGTGGCCATCTGCGTGCTGCATCTCGGCTATTGTGTTCACCTCCCCCTTGTGCGGACTGTAGACCTGGTTCAATGGAAAACAATCAAAATTCTGAGTGTCATTAAATATTTTCTAAACTACATTTCTGAGATTGGAGTCAGTAGGGTCATTTCTGATTGACATGGCTCGGTACACCCTGGCACAGTACATTATGAATATATTCATAATCCTGAAACTTGCATACAGTCTTTGGTAAATAAATTTGTTCAGATTCTATGACTGGCAAATGAAATCTGAGAATTTATGATACAAATAATGAATGTACTTTTCAAAAAATCTTTCTTTTAACAAGACAGGAGTGTTGGTAGTGGATTAGTTTGATGGCACAAACCCTTGATAGTCGTTGTGCCTAACAGTGTCTGCAAAATGAGACTACATTAGGCTCCTGTACTATAGCCGCTCCTACCAGAAACTAACAGATCTAGGCTCTGCTTTTTACATTTGTTTTTTTTATACATGTGTTATCCCTCCACTTCATTTGATTGTACTTGTATTATTTTGTACACTTTAATTTCATGTTTTGTGGAAATAAATTCAATTAAAAAATCAGAGTCTGTGTTTGTAGACAGTAGTGAACCCAATCTTCTAACATTTATAAATTTCATCATCAAGGGGTGATAAGTGGGCTTATTTTTACCGTCAAATCTGCTCCTGAAGAGAAAGACCACCCGTCAATAAATAATGGCCATAGTTTTTTGTTTCCCTTGCCCAGTATTCCTCATTGAATCATTCAATGAACCTGTACATAAAGACCAGCAGCCTACAAAGATTGCTATCTTATTTCCCTTGTCTTTCTGTACAGTCTTCATTGCATTAACAATAAAGCCCTGGAAAAATTATTAGACCAAGCTTGGGTATTCCACGAAGCATACAAACTAGCAATATGTTTTCCTTATTGTCCTTGAATAAATAACACATTAAATCAATTGCACGTTACTATTTTGGCATTTTATTTCAATATTATTATTATTTATTTAAATATCATCAATACCCTTGCTTGGTCTAATAAGCTTTCCCATGGCTATATATTATATATATCTAACCAGCACCCTGTTTCATAAAACTTGTTTTCAATAACAAGTTACAATAACTGTTATAAGGTACTGAAATCGTGGCATTTGATTGGCTGAGAGCAAATTTGTCATAGAAATTTAGCATTGTTATTGATAACCAGTTTTATGAAACAGGGCCCAGGTGCTGAATTACCTGTACTTTGTACTCAGTCCTCCCTCCTACTAGATAAATCTTGCTCTTCAGAGTGGCTCCAACCCTTGGTTCACAAGGCAAGGATAGATCTTTTATGACTGTCCAACAACTTTTGTCCAGATGAAAGCATTGCACCAGGATATCGTTCGTGTCCTCCATGTGGCCTCCAATTACATAGAGACGTCGACTATGGGCGGTCACGACTGGATCAACGACTCCATACGTCATAGACTCTGTCTGCTTCCACTGGTTGGACCGCCGACTGTATCGTTCGACTTCACGAAGGGGTTCGTTGGAGGAGTCCAGGCGGCCACCAACAGCATATATTCGGTCTTGAACGACACCTAGTCCCTGGCAGAGTCGGGGAACAACAAGCCCACTGCATTGTGACCATTCGTTGAATAGGGAGTTATACCTCCAGGTGTCGCCAGTGATTAACTTTGCCTCATTACGTCCACCTATTACATATACATCATTGCTGTGAGCAACCACACGGTATTCGGTAGTGTTCCCAGGATACTGTGCAAGCGGATACCACTTGCGTCTGACACTGTCATAGTAGCAGGTGTCTCTGATCCAAGTCTGCTGCTTGTTGCGCCCACCGACGACAAAGGTCACATCAGAAAAGGCCCTCCTGGGTTTCATCCGAGTGTCCCCGCTGTTCCTGCCTTCACGTATAATCTGCTGCATCTCCATAGCCTCCAGGATCAGGAACTGGCAACCCTCGTTGTCTCGGATCAGTGGTGCCATCTTGATTTTATCCCGGAGCATATCTGGAGGGATGTAGGGGAGGCGGATACACATGAGCATGTCGGAGAGGTACCCTGCTCTTTCGTCTTCCTTGCACTTGACCCACTTCATCAGGGCGTCAAAGGCATCTTCTTCAGATCTCAGGTTGAGGTTGTCATCTCCTAGGTAATCCAGGACTTCCTCAGGAGATAGTTGAAGGAACTGATCCTGCTTGATCACCTCTGGGAAGCACTTCAAGGCATATTTTGTGGCAGCCTGGAGAGATAAAGGGAGCAAGTAAGAGAGAAAGAGAGAGAAAGAGAGAGGGCCTGTTTTTAGTATCAGAAACTTGATTTTACTATTTACACTAGCTACAATCAACGTTCAAGTACAAATCTAATTGAAATTTTGATATTGTCAACTATTTAAATTGACCAGTAAGCTAAGGATACGTCAGTGCTGTCGGAATCTGATAGCTGGTATAATCGCACGCAGTGTTTTCACAAAGCCAGATAGACTAGCTGAAGGTAAGTCCTTTTACTTCAAAGTTTAACATTGATTTTTCAATGTTATTTTTTAGAATAGGACGATTAGATAATATCTTTTTCAGATCGTAAATCTCTAGTGGAAGTTTCATGGTCAAAGAAATGAAACTGGAGACAAACTTCTGGCTAGATTCTAGCAAATATCATGAGTTAACCCCCCTCCCTCCCTGTGATGACATGGGCCTGCATCAGTGTAAGTTGAAGATTGACAAATGTCAGTTTAATCACAGTATACCCTATACCAGATGGATTATCTGTCTCATCTGAATAAGCCACATGGAGCAGTTCACAGACAGCATTCTGTAACTTAAACATTACACAAGTATGATTTGTTGTGTATTAAAACAGTTACCTTATGGAGCTGTTCACAGCTGGGATTCTCATAGGCTGTCCTCTGGATCTCAAGGCAGTTTGCAGGATCTAGCATCCCTCTCAGGAAATCACTACACTTCTGAATGGCCGAGGAGTGCTTCATCATGGACGCCAACTGCAGGGCCTCTCTGGCATTCTCTTCAAATATCTACAGGGGAAAAAGGAGAGAGAGAGGAGGGAGGGAGGGAGTGGGAGGGTGGGAAAAGGAGCGAGGGAGGGAAAGAGGGAGGGAGAGACACAGAGAGAGATTATGATGGGAAGAGAAATATTTAAAAAAAAGTTAAATGGTACACAAGAAAAGAGGAGAAAAGGTTAGGTATGATGAAAGAATAAAAGGTATAAAAAAGAGAGGAGAGAAATAAAGGGGGAGGGGAAGAGAGGGTGAAGAGAGGGAGGACAGAAAGAAGGAAAGTGAAATAGAAAGATAAAAAAATGGAGGAGAGGAGGGATAGAAAGAGTGGGCGAGAGTTAGGAGAGGGAGAAGAGAGAGTTGAGGGTATAGTGTTTGTGAGTTTAAAATGAAAGGAGAAAAAGAAAGCGAGAGGAAGCATTGAGAAGAGAGAGGATGAAGAGGAGAAAACAGAAATAAAAGATGTGAAGGAGAGAAGGAAAGGAGAGAGGGAGAGTGGGAGGAGAGGAACACAAGAGTGACAGAGTGGAAGAGAGAAGAAAGAGGGAAGAGCAAAAGAGAGGAGAGGGTTTCAGATTTTAGTGTTTGCGACCAGATAAGACTTTATGCAGATGCTCAAATTAATCTTAGGCAGGAGCTGTGCACCTGTCATAAAATTTAAGGTTTGGCTACATATACATGTAGCTTCAGGGCAAGTCTTATTTCGAATGTTTGTATTTTTACCTCAAGTACGGTTCCGTCATGCAGGTACAGTATTCCCTAAATGTACCTGATGCCTAAATGCCATGAATCTTTTTTTATGATAATGTTATTTAATTGAAATAGCAAAAACACTATTTTCAAGTGTGTTTTTATATATTCCAAATCAAAGGGATTATCAAATACATGCAGTTTCTTATTCAGTTAACCACCTCTTTTGGTTGTCTGCAAATTAATCAGACCCCTTTTGTTTCATGTACTAGTAATGCATGTCGTCTAAGAAAATGCCCATATAAAATTAATGCTAATTGTCCTTTATAGCCCAATTTTTAATAATAATTTGTAGGAGAATTACAGTACCTCCAAACGAGATGTGTAGGTGTAATTGACAATCATCCTCAGAACTGACGGAGTAATGTCCTCAATGGTCACTTTCCCCGACTCCCCTGTTTGAAACATCCTCTTCTCCATCAATTCATCGATGGTTGCTATGACAACCCGATGGCACTGAAGTTCCTCCTTCTCCACACACAGTCTAACATCCACGAATTTGCCATCGTGTCTTTGGTCATTTAGCCCGAGTAGGATTTCGTTGACATGGTAGGGTTGTTCAAAGGTGTATTCTGTGGCGAGCTTCGCAAGGTCGTTTGCAGATTCACGCCTCCTATTGTCTTGCCTCTCAAGGAACTCAAGGCATGCCTGTTCTGACGAGTGCATGTGGAACTGCCTCGACGCTGCAAGTAGCTTTGTTGCGTTCTCATTGCTGATTGTGAGCTTGGCCGAGTAGATGTAATCAAGCAACAACCGCACAATGAATGGCTCAACGGCATCAATGACAAGTTCATCTTTGGCAATGCGATCTCCTTCCTCTGTCACTTCATCTGCTAGATTATGGGCAAAGAATCTGCTAGTTGCAGCTAGGACTACTTTGTGACATCTAAATTGCATATTTCCTACAAATATGTTGAAGTCTGTGAATCTGTCCTCTAATCGGAATCGATTAAGTTTGTTAAGCACGTCTGCCGCGTAGTTTGGATCGTCCACCTCCTTCTGTTCAAAGACAGACGACGTGACTGTCCAGGTGCTTCCATCTGTCTTCAAGCTGTCCGCGATGCTGAACTGGCTTCCATAACGGCTCAAGCGGTAGAAATTCCCTGCCATGGACAGCCTCTTGGACAAGGACAGCGTTGACCCAGGAGTTCTCCTGATCACAAAGGACAAATTGTTGATCGGGGTCATGTCTTGTCGATGTCCGTTTGGTGCAGGAGGCACCGGTGAGGATCTGATGATATCCTCGCATGATGACGGCTCTTCCTTGATTTCTGTGAATGGACGGCCCCCAGCATCAGGAATCTCTGGGTAAAGGAAATTCCCAATCTCGGTGGAAGGCGGACGCGCCTTCTTTCGACAGCAGCTCTGGCAGCAGCCCATCTTGTCTCCTTCACATGCTACAGCATACTATTCTTCAAGTCATCTGTAAGATACAATGTTCAGACATTGGTAGAGGTTAGATGTTGGGAAAGACTGTTAAAAGACATTCTCTTTCTGATAGTAAACATGGCAATCATGGGTTATTTCTTCAAAGCCTGTCACATTTGACCAATAACAGTAACCACTCTTAATTCCAATATTTATCTCATGAAATTAATCTGGTAAAGGTACTGGATATCGGTGTTGCAAGTCCTATCTTGCCGATTCACAAGCATGCTAATCAGACTTCAGCACTAATGTGTTTTTTCAGGCCTCGGTGGCATTGCAAATTGCAAAAATTTATTCCAATACCTCTCCCACATGAACTGTTGAAGACAGATTCAGGAACTATAGTTGGAGATATTGTTATTTACAGTATAATGGGACTCGCCCTGTGCCCCATTGCAATGAAAAGATGACCCTTGTAGACTGGCATTTTTCACACACTGCCTACAAGACGGCACGTACCTGCAGTGTAAAGTGATAGGGGACAGAATCATATCTTAATTCTTACTCATGGAGAAATCACTACTATGATACATGCTTCAGCATCAATTGCTCTAAGGTCAATTTCCTACACTATCAGAATTCCCAATATCAAACCCTGGATCCCCACTAAACCTATTAAAATGTATAACCCTATTTTAAACAAATAATCCCTAGCCCTAAAGACCTAAACCATGCAGGACTTGACATTTACAGGCGCCTGGGACACACGGGCACCCATATCTGCATGTAGGTCAGGACCACCACAATTTCAAACTTTTACATAGGGCTCATGCATAAAGACCTTAAAAAGTTTAAATCTTGATCCCTTCACGAAAAATGTTGGTGTGAAGCCCTGCCCAAGCCTCACCTAATCTGAACATAAAACCCCATTGCAACCCTAACCTAGAAAGCTGGAGCAAAATATTGGATCACCATAAAAATCTCATACTGCCTATGAATCAGGCTACATTCTGCATGTGAGTTTCAAACATTTTAGCGTCTGGAATTCCAGCCTTATGAAGAGGTTATACCCTATGCCAAACTACTGTAACCTATCCATAATGAGTTTTCCAAATTGCCTACATGTGTAAAGACCATTTGAATTCTCCTGGATTAAAAGCAAATGAAAGTTTTATGCTTATTGCAGGATTAAGAATGGCAAACAGCAAATTGTTGGCAAACAACAGAGGACCATTCACACTCGGTATCTTAAACATTGTAACTCTTCTATTTGCAACTTTGGGAATATATGCTGGAAGAAACTAAAATCGCCATGTGTGTGCTTAGAGCAACAAGGGCATTATCTCATGTTTAATATTTAACACAGAGTTAACGCCCTTCTGGCTCTAAACAAATGATATTAGAAATCAATGCATATACACTATCACATGTACATATACATAAAAATATTTTCCTTATACATACGTGTGATTCTGTCACCTGACATCAATTGGTAATAACTGTCATTTTTGCCAAAGGGTTATATTCTACTTGCCGAAATATATAAGCGAAATAATCAGGAAATTATTTGTTAGCCTGAAATGAATAAGTGTAAACAACACAACATACATTAGAGATTGGATAATTTAGTTTTCTAATGCTGGTATTACAAAAAAAAAATATATGACCCTCCCCAAAAAAAAAAAAATCAAGGCTGATATGAATGAATTAAACAAATATATATGTGAATACAATGCTTTGAATTAAAGTTTAATATGTTACACCTGTACATTAATTCATACATGAATCCACAATTTAAATGGCGATGGAAAAAAGAGAAAGGCATTGCCATAACTGTCAACCCTATGCCAATGCATTGCACGAAAGTAGAGTTGCAGCATCCGCACCATATACAATGTACCATAATATTTTACTTTTTTAACGATATCCAGGGAAGTATGAACACAGTTCAAGTGCAATGTCGTAGCTGCATGACACGATTATGACGTGATCAAGTTTTTGTCATCTGTGTGTGTGTCGGTATGACCAATTCTTCTGACACATCCATACATACATTGTACTTGACGTTTTCTTTTTTACCCTGGTGAAAGCTGAGCTAAACTGATGCCAGCACGTGGGATTTCAATATAAAGCTAACTTTCGATTCTGGTAACGGAATTGCATTTCAAGATAAAACTGGCCTAGAGTCATTCTGCATTATTTATGACACAGGGGTGGGTTGTTTGGAAATAACAAAAAATAAGCAAATTAAAGAAAAAAATGATGCTAAAAATCATATTCACTGAAAAGCACAACTGAAAATTGAATGTACATTCAATTCAATTTCAATTCAATTTTAATTTATTGTCCAATATTGGAAATTTGTTTTGCTCACATTTTACAAACATACAAAGAATCAAAATAACTTGACATACTGTACATACTATATACATGTATATCATATACCATGACATAGAAATCTTTCAGAATATTGTTATACAGTAGTTTTCTTATGTTACATGTACAGTATGTAGAAGACAGCATGCTCTATGACGGTCTGGAGCCTCAGGACTATTAATCCAATTTCCTTATTTTTCTATCCTCATTTCTCAGCAACTAAAAGTTTGTAGTGAAATCAGAAGAAGATTCATTTAAGAATCAGTGTTTATTTCATTCGATTCTGTGAGACTTTATTCCCCGGAATTGCCAGATATCAAAGCAAAATTTTCTAAGAAATTCTCTGAATCTCTTTAATCAAAAGTGATACCGGTAGTACAAACTGCACTCTTACACAGAAAAAAATAAAAGAATGAAGCTGTAGTCTGGCTACATGTTATTGGTTAGGGAAATTATGACAATTTGGGTCTTGTTTCATAGAACTTTCTATCAAAAACATATCCCATTTCTCTAACAGGTTTGCTAACAGCCAATCAAATGCAACAATTTCAGAAGCTAATAACAGTTATTGTAACTGTTTAACAAGTTTTATGAAGTGGGGCCCAAATCATTTAAAGAATTTCACAGATCATTTTAAGTTGAGCAGTTCATACCTTTCCTAATGATGTTATTTATAGATAATACGACATGATTCTTCTCTACCTGTCATGCCAGTTCCAGTTAGCCTTACTTTTTGACATTTTCATTGTCTCTCGGAACACATGGTCCTGAAGGAAATGAACAATTGAGATTAGTGTCATGTACTTTGATGACATTGAACCGCTATCCACAGACTCATTAGAATGTGGCAAGTCCTCAATTCACCACATCCATGAAAAACAGATCTAAGGTATTGCTTAATGTTTATCACATAGCAGTTCAGAGTTACAAAGACCTGAATGATTCATTTTTTCCTCCTCAATTTTTCAACAATTATTGAATTATGAATCAAAGTGAATGGAAATTACAAAGTCAACAAGAATATGCCAATTTGCTCATGAACATAAATGTACAAATTTCACTCCGCATTGCCAATTACAGACTTGGTTATTTTTTTATCAAATCAGTCTTATTCATAAACAGCAAGATGTATTTTAACGGAAGTGGAATTTTCCAGTAATTTTGCACTCTCTGCTCATGTGTAATTTGGAAGTCAGAGCATTCTGGATCAACAGATTAAAATAAATCATCACGATAAGGAGACACTACACTGATATGGGATAAAAGGGTAGCCTCATGGATGATTTGTGATAGACGTTTCCCAATGAACAACAGTCAGGTGTGAAATAGTACCTGGTAAAGTACTACATGTATTTCCCAATGTGATAATCCTGCATCGGGCTCAATACTATATGGAACAGGTGCCCAGTGCATTTGGGCCCTCATAATCTATGTCTACACCCCCAAAAAAAATGTTGGAGGGATGGGGGGGGGGCAGGCATGCACACATGCCCCCAAAAAAAAAAAATAGTAATTAATTCTGAAGTCTAATGAAATAAGACGGTGTGGAGCCCTGCCTACAAGCATTGCAAACCAGAAATTCAATATGCATGAAACTTTCACATATTCCATGAGTGATCCCGATTTGTGAAAGTTTCATGCCCTTAAATGAATGCCAAGTCGACAAACTCACACAACACTGAATTTTGCAATTCACTATTAAAGCTTATTTCCACAAACACCACTGTCATTTCACAATTTGCAAAAGGTTCACTTTGCCTGAATTTGTGGTTCTAAAGTAACCTTCTAATATCTCCATGTAGGACCAAGAAGTATGTTTGAGACACTTTTACTTGCAATGATGATTGATACAGGCTTCCCATGATAATTCATTGGATGAGATATGTATGACTCCAAAGTGGTATTGGAAGTCGTGCTTAAATGTCAATGGTACATGAGGTTTTCCTTCTTGACTTTGTTTTTGAGATTAATAATGATAGTTTACTTACATTGTAAAACCGCAGATCATGCGGTCTGCTATGACTCTTTTGGGCCTTCCCAACTACTCATGTCATTGGTTAAATGACAAACTTTTTTGACACATACACAGTCACAAGAGATTTTTCCTGGGACACATCAAATTGAATATTAGTGCAGAGTCTAAAAATTTGGCCTCTCGATGCTCAGGTATTTGCCTTAAACATTTTCCCCCAAGATGCAACTCAGGGTGCGTTTATCATGTCTTGCCACTCAGAATCAGCGTTTCTATACCGTATGTACATATTGAACCCCACTATACGAACGTGTTTTTCGGGATGTTAAGTTTATCAACTCTTCACGATTCGAAATAAAGGCCTTGTCTCTGCGCAGCTGCTTTGCGCCGTTTGACCCAGGAAGCAGATTAGCCTGGGAAGGTCCGATTTGTATACAGTATATGGTTCAAAACAGCTTTGCGTTTATCATCTCTCAGAAACGTGATTCTGGCTTTATGTCACATTCAAAATGCACTTTTTTTGGCGTTTCAATATACCCATATCTACAACTGTAAAGACGTTTGAAAAAGGCTTTGCGTTTATCACCTTAAAAATTTGCCTGAAAGACGTTTGAAAATGCTGATTCTAGGCAAAAAATTGCACGATAAACGCACCCTCAGTCAGGATCAAACCCTACATGTCAGTTGACCTGAGAGCCGTGGACTAGACCAACTCACATTTGCTCAAAGATTGTTTTCAGGATGGCTCTTATTTTTCAAAGAAACATTTAAATGAATTGTGAACTGAGCCTTGATGAATGCAATTGGATGTTTTTTAAATGAGGCAAGTTGTAGATCTAGCTTTCATCTAATTGGGGTGGTATCAAAGTCTATAAATTTAGCCTCCCAATAATGAAGGTATAATCACAAAAGTCGAGAACCATGAGAGCTAACCACAACACCAACTGCCATTTGCCCAAAGAGCATTATTCTGCTTATAGCCCTCAATTGTCAAAGGGCAACCTATATAAAGTGGTAAATTAGGTCTTTACGTGCGTTTTTGTAATTGGGTTTTCAGAGACAGGTATCAAATAATCAATCAGATATGATTCTTTACATTTGGTATCATCATCCAAAATACACGACTCTGCATCAAACCTGACTTGACCCGAGACCCACCACTTGATCATCTAAAGTGTAAAATGGGCCTTGAGCTTAATAACAGGTACACTGACAGATAGCGTCTACATTCTGTCTACCGTATGACCTCTATTTTCTTTGAAATATGATTGAGACACAACCAGTAGCGGACATCTATAGATCCTCTAGTTGCCAACACCACATCCTCTGTGAATTAATCCATTTCCTTACTGGATTTTGTCCAGATTTCAATAACTTCCGGTAGGCATGCTTGTTACCTCTGCATGCCCTGTATACTCCCTGGATTGAATGAGATGATACAAATCCTGATTTCCTCTGGAATTAAGTGATTGTAACGTATCAAAGGATTAACATAATTGTTTTTAAATCTTATTTTCTGCACTTGTTTTGTTTCACTGAGAGATTTTCTGCTTAGTATAGCACAAAAATCATGGTTTTAATTCATATACTTTTCTGGCTCTCAACAGATAGACATTTATAGTTAACACTTAACAACTAAATTATTCACACCCTTACCAGGTTTTGTTAGTTTTTAAATGTATATGTGAAAAATTGACTTGTCCCGATTTATATGTTTCTTGAAAATGTAACATATTAAAGCTTACATGTACATCTAAAAGTATTAAACAAAGGCCCTAATTTAACCAGTCCACCTTTTATTCTTGAGTAAGCCAAAACACACAAAAACATCAAATTTACAAGGGGTAAGAATAATTTAGTTGTTAACTGTACATGATTGTATAATGATCTTGAGAATTCTCTGGCTCAAAAACATGATTTTTGTGCTATACTAAGCGGAAAATCTCTCAGTGAAACAAAAAAAGTACAAAATATAAAATGTTGTGTTGATTTTTTGTTGATGTTTTTGCCTGCATCATAAAGCAATGATTGATAATGCAGACCTACAAGTGAGCAGAGTGTACCGGGGTACACGTACACGTAACAGGAACTATTCAGATGAGAAATTGCTCTTGAAATTAAAAGTGCATTCACCCCATTGTTTCTAGAAATATTAAATTGGGTTCCATCCAAAAAATTACATAAATGAATGTTCAGTTCCCCACGTGTAGCTTCCTTGACCCAGAAGTCACAATGTAATTTAGGAGACATTACATCCCACTCACGCACAAAATGTGTAATTATGAGTCCTGTTTTAACTGATGAACAAAATCTCACATATTTGTGTCATAAAGAAAAACTAAAAAATGTTTGCATCAACATGCATCTTTGTTACTATAATGTCATCTACATTTACATTGTGATGTGTAAAACCTCATACATGTAGGTAAATGCTGAGAAAAAAAATGACATTAGCAAATGAGCAATAAGAAAAGACATCATGAATTCACTAACTAAATAAGTCGAGGGTACAATTTTGAAAAATGACAAAGAATTCCAAATTGGGAGAAGGGAATTACAAGAATAGTAAATTATGACGTTTTTTAGTTTCACATACACGGATGATATAAAGGTATGCCATAAATGTCTGATCTCCTCTGAATCTATCTTTTCTTCGACATGGCATTCGACTCACCTAGCATCATGAAAACATGTCACTTTGACCGTATTTGGTAATTGAGTTCCATTGCAATCTAAGCCCAGTCTACACCTTCAGACCCAGATGTATGCTGTTCTTAAAGAGGCCTTTCATGTTTTTGGACCTGTGAACATTTGTATCTCAGATTGAATGAAGTTGTTAAATGAATGCATGAATTAGTTTGGGAATATTTTAAGGAAATGGTTAGAAAGGATCAGTGGGTGTGCGCATGTACATGTATAATGGAAAATTGTTCAAGTTTTGGTTTACTCTAAACAAAAATTAATGTCATTTCACTTTGCCTCCCCCCCCCCTCTAAACATTGAGTCCTGAGGGCCAAGGAGGGGGAAGGGGGGTCTGATGTAAGATTGTGTTGGAAGGCACATGTCATCACTTGTTACAATTAATCGGAGTTGATCACATCACATACATGTACCTGAAGGTGCTTTTCCAGTGGGTCCACGGCCAAATGTGATTACATGTACATTGCATAGCAGCAGGAATGGGGTTTGCTGTTTGTAGACTAGCATGGATGACTACAGATTGTTTATGCAGAGAAACCCTGTCTAAACTAAACTTGAACCCTTGCGCCTCCCAACTTTTTGCTAGAACTCGCAATGATATCTGGGCAAGACCGACCAGTAAACATCTGGGGAATTCATCACCCGTAACATCTTTTCAGTGCCAGAAGGGTGTTGACTCTGTGTTGAAGCATATGAGTTAATGCCCTTCCAGCTCCAAACAGACAATAATACGTATCACCAATTCTACCTTGCTTTTCTGCATGTATTTCTGCATGGGCTTCCTAATAGTAGTAGCAACATCACCCTACATCAAATTAGCTGATTGGGTTGTGCACAGCATGAAAATCAATGAAAATCAGGGATTCCAATTTAGTTAAGATATTGTCATTGATTTACACCTGTACATGTCTGTTTTCTCATTGCTTTCAAGATACGTCTGTTTGGAGCCATAAGGGCATTTACTCTGTAATAAAGTATATGAGTTAATGCCCTTCTGGCTCCAAACAGACCATACAAGGCCAACGTACAATGGATAGAGTGATTTGAACCGACGTGTTCACTTTTTCAGTTTTCAGGTTTCCACAATTCAAAAGTAAAATTCTTTGATAAAGTATCAAAATGCATTCTTTTATTATTTACATTTTTTTCAGCATTACATGTACATAGATTGGGATGAGGGAAGGAGGATAGGGGGAGAGTTTAAATATTTTTAGACTCTGTGTATAGACTCCTACTTGGCTACCTCAAGTTATTCCTTCAAATTCCAATACATTATCTTCAATCAGCATGTGTAAAGTAAGGGGCAGATGAAACTATGTTACATTAGCTGGGGAGATGTCTAAAACTACAAACACAATGTTCTTCTCTCCCTTCAGTGAGACTTATAATATGCCTGACTTGTATCTCATGTTGTTCCTTTAATTTTAAATTGACATTATTATCCTCCATCTATGGATTAGATGTTCAAGATGTGGCTCAAACGTTAAGATGAAGGCAGGATGAGGGAGAGGATTAACAAATAATGCAAACACAATGGTTTTCATTTTCATTTTGTACCCTGCAGGCTTGCTCCATCATACATACATGTAACAAACTGGTTTCTTTTCTTCCATTTAAAATGCACATCATCTTTAAACGAGCATATATGCACACGTACATTATGTGAGAGATATCAAAGCCATTCTATGATAATGATGCATTCATTCAATACATTCAAAGCCATTGAGCTTCAGAGAGCCAGGCAGGGCATTCACATGTACACGTAGGTTATATTTAGAGCGCTGGAATATATTAAAACTAGGAGACACCGAGGAGCCTGCAAGGGCTTACGCATGGGATGGGAGTCCTGAGCGTGTCTCAAGATGTATGAGCATAGACTTCACTTTCCCACTAATTTGTTTAAAGATGTATGTGTACATGTATTAACTTACAATTACAGTTACAACAATTGCACATAAAAACTACAGAATACAGTTACAGTTAAAAACTTGGAATCCAAAGAAAGGAAAGAAAAAGAAGCTATGTACACATACTGTAGGTAGTTTGAGAGAGGGTGAGGGGTGCATTTGCATTATTGTTTGGCTATATTAAGGAACAACTGAGTTCATACAAATTAGTAGACATTGGGGAGCCTGTAAGGGGTAGCGCATGGGATGGGAGATCTGAGTGTGTCTTATTTTTAAGCCTGAGTCAAAACGTTTAACCGACGGTTAAACGACCGCATTTATCAAAACCGTTTAGCATTTCTCGCTCCGTTTAACCGTTATTTTCTTGCACTTTGTTACATGCGTGTTGTTTTTGTTTTTGTCCTTAATATTTTGTTCATATTTACATCGGCACATTGACGCCGATTCATTTGTTTTCAGACCTCCGTATCGGCAACAAAGTCCCGCCAATAATTATTGTTTTCAGACCTCCGTATCGGCAACAAAGTCCCGCCAATAATTATTGTTTTTAGACCTCCGTATCTGCAACAAAGTCCCGCCATTAATTATTGTTTTTAGACCTCCGTATTGGCAACAAAGTCCCGCCAATAATTATTGTTTTTAGACCTCCGTATCGGCAACAAAGTCCCGCCAATAATTATTGTTTGTAGACCTCCGTATCGGCAACGAAGTCCCGCCATTAATTATTGTTTTTAGACCTCCGTATCGGCAACAAAGTCAAGCCATTAATTATTGTTTTTAGACCTCCGTATCGGCAACAAAGTCCCGCCAATAATTATTGTTTTAGACCTCCGTATCGGCAACGAAGACCCGCCATTAGTTATTGTTTTTAGACCTCCGTATCGGCAACAAAGTCCCGCCAATAATTATTGTTTTAGACCTCCGTATTGGCAACAAAGTCCCGCCAATAATTATTGTTTTTAGACCTCCGTATCGGCATAAAAGTCTCGCCAATAATTACTGTTTGTAGACCTCCGTATCGGCAACAAAGTCCCGCCATTAATTATTGTTTTTAGACCTCCGTATCGGCAACAAAGTCCCGCCATTAATTATTGTTTTTAGACCTCCGTATCGGCAACAAAGTCCCGCCATTAATTATTGTTTTTAGACCTCCGTATCGGCAACAAAGTCAAGCCATTAATTAATGTTTTTAGACCTCCGTATCGGTAACAAAGTCAAGCCATTAATTATTGTTTTAGACCTCCGTATCGGCAACAAAGTCAAGCCATTAATTATTGTTTTTAGACCTCCGTATCGGCAACAAAGTCAAGCCATTAAATATTGTTTTGGACCTCCGTATTGGCAACAAAGTCCCGCCAATAATTATTGTTTTTAGACCTCCGTATTGGCAAAAAAGTCCCGCCAATAATTACTGTTTGTAGACCTCCGTATCGGCAACAAAGTCCCGCCATTAATTATTGTTTTTAGACCTCCGTATCGGCAACAAAGTCAAGCCATTAATTATTGTTTTTAGACCTCCGTATCGGCAACAAAGTCCCGCCAATAATTATTGTTTTTAGACCTCCGTATCGGCAACAAAGTCCCGCCAATAATTATTGTTTTAGACCTCCGTATTGGCAACAAAGTCCCGCCAATAATTATTGTTTTTAGACCTCCGTATTGGCAAAAAAGTCCCGCCAATAATTACTGTTTGTAGACCTCCGTATCGGCAACAAAGTCCCGCCATTAATTATTGTTTTTAGACCTCCGTATCGGCAACAAAGTCAAGCCATTAATTATTGTTTTTAGACCTCCGTATCGGCAACAAAGTCCCGCCAATAATTATTGTTTGTAGACCTCCGTATCGGCAACAAAGACCCGCCATTAATTATTGTTTTTAGACCGCCGTATCGGCAACAAAGTCAAGCCATTAATTATTGTTTTTAGACCTCCGTATCGGCAACAAAGTCCCGCCAATGATTATTGTTTTAGACCTCCGTATCGGCAACAAAGTCAAGCCATTAATTATTGTTTTTAGACCTCCGTATCGGCAACGAAGTCTCGTTTTTTAATTCCATTTTAAGCCTCTTTTCATGAACATGATTACATGATATGTCTTGTTCGAAATGACAGAATATTTGAGAATTTACATACATGTAAAAATACGTGTATTTTCATAACGGTTAAACGAAACCGCCCGTATAAAATTGACGGTTAAACGTTTAGCAAAAAAACCGTAATGACTCAGGCCTACTTATTTTGTATGCGAAAGAAGCGCGGACTTCACTCTGACATTAGAATTTTTATAGATATTTACCTACAATTACATTTATAGGATTTACAGTAAGAAAACTAGGAATCAAAATAAATATGAAATAAATATGGAAAGGCATTTGAGCTTGAGACAGAGAGGGGTGGGGGTGGGGAGAGGGGAGCAAGGGGAAGAGGGGGAAGAGGGAGAGAGAGGGAGAGGGAGAGAGGGGGAGAGAGATGGGGAAAAGGGGGGGGCATAGCACTACATGTAGTTCGTTGTACATACATGCACATGTAGATACCAAAGAGCTTGTACGGGCTTCAAACGGGGATTATAATACATAATTTAAGGGCAAATTTTAACAGGAGCATTATAACTTGACATTTAAATACCAGAAATTACAAATTAGTATTACACTTTGAAAACTCTAGATCAAAATAAATAAAAGAAAGAAAAGTCATTGAAATTTGAATGCTATCATGCAGTGTACATGTAGCTTGTGAGAAAAAAGAGAAAGGGGAAGGGCATGAACATGTACAGAAGGGTATATTTATAATAGAACACTGGAATACAAAGTACATGTAGTAGACTCTGTAAGGAGCCTCTAAGGGCTTTCCAGTGGAATTGGAGACCTGAGAATGATTTATTTAAAGGTACTACCTTTAAATATGCAAAAGAAGCATAGGCTTGACATTTACATTTTACAGTTAGAAAACTCAGAATTAGAATACAAGAGAGAAATCATCAGGGATTGCTACAATTGACACCTCAGGATATTTATTTCAATAGCATTCTAAAGATTAACTAGAATATAGAAGCTAGAAATGAATACATGTATGTACATCACAATGACTGATCTAGGGTTTTAAATCTTGAGCATCAATTCATTGAATTCAATGCACATTAATGTAAATACCTCTGTGATCCTTTATAACAAGTTAAAAAGTAACTTTCTTGCTGTGAAAAAAAGGTTTTCTGAGAAACCCTATATCTTGTTATGATTTAAAATATAATTATAATATATTATACTTATATCCAGATGACCAACAAACAACATAGTGTTTGCATAGTCCAAATGTCACATGTATTGTAGAGTTTCCAATTTGTAATAGCAAAAGAAAGACCCCTCATTTAAGCCTCATATACTTGGAAAGCAGTTTCAATCCTATCCATTTGTCAACAAGTGATATTTAAAGGTATCATCTAACATTTTTGAACATCCATCTTTAAACTGGTTGAAAAGGCAAATTCAGGTAAGCACACTTTTTTAAAAAGTGATTTAAAGTTACATTTAACAAATTTGACTTTTTCTTCCCATAACTAATAATGCAATTGCCTTGAGTAAATGAATGTTATAATTACTTGCAAACATATTTCAATTTGATGGTTTCATTGATGTTTCAAACACTATAGCCCCAAAATGTCAAATAGTTTTAAATTAGACTACAGTATTCATTTAAAACTTTCACAGCCTAAAGTTTCATGATTTTAAAACCACACCATTTGTTTTAAATCAACAAAGTGAACAAAGTATCAATAATAGGGGGGGGGGGAATAGTGTTGGAAAATAATAGTTTCATGGAAAGAAACATTCACAAATCCGGACCCATTCATAAAAGTTTTGAAAGTACCGACCTCCATGCATGCACAGGTTTCGTGGGTTTACCCCAATTACAATTGTCACGGTAGACTTTCCCTTTAAGCATTTAATAAAGTGCTTACAATAAATCTCATCTTACTCTCTGTGGATCCCTGGCTTACCGATTACATTCCCCTGCAAGCCCTCATCCATCAAAGTTAATTTCTTACGATTCCAATGAAATGAGTCATTAGAAAAGTGCATATAAATCTATACATCATCTATTTGGAACCAGAAGGGCATTAACTCATATACTATAACACCGAGTTCACGCCCTTCTGGCTCTGTACCGATGGCATGTGCATGTGAAAGCTCCATAATTAATCAGTGAATTTCAGCTAAACAGGGCTTGTCAAGCTTAAAGCTAAAGCTAATCTGCAGTTGGGTAATGGAATACAATTTAAAGAGTTACCGTCTTTGCAATGGTCTGTGAATGGTTTCAAATGCAATATTTAGTTGGCTCAAAAGGACTAAGAGAATATACTGTAGTGTCTGCTTAGAGCTGTACGGCAGGGCCCCACACTACCTTATTTGAAAGGGGCTCTGAATTTGAGTTTTGAATGTCTTTATACATGAGCCCTCAGAGCTGCCAAACTCCAGAACAGAAAATCAGTAATCACAAGGATCAAAATCAGTAGTTTGGGGAATAAATCAGTAGTTTGGGGAATAAATCAGTAGTTTGGGGAATAAATCAGTAATTTCCTATGCGGCGCTATGAATAAAAAAAAAAACAGCACGCCAACACCGTGCGGACGCATGCGCGCATGATTATCTAAAAAATTTTGTGATTTTACTCACACAAAGTTGCTAAATATTGATTTTCAGGTCATCACAACACATCAGTTTTCCATGAAAAATTGGCTTCTATTAAGAGAATACTTGATACTTTTCTGTCTTTCTCAGCAAGTGTTGGATGGCCGCCATACTGCACAGCACTCGCTAGTATAAATCATATTAACGCCAAAAAAAAAGAAGAAAAAAATCTGTAATTTAAGACAACATTCCGTACTGCCATAATGAGCGTTAATTTCCGTACCAATTACGGGAAATCCGTACTAGTTGGCAGCTCTGAGCCCTATGTAAACAAAAATGAAAATTGAGGGACCAGACCAAGATACCGGGCACCTGTTAGGGTCGAGCCCTGCTGTACAGTCTTTATTAATGTCATCTATCACAGGGTTAACAGGCTTCTCGCTCTTAACAGTCAATAAATACACTAATTAAACCTTGCTAGAAATTACATTTTCTGACAAAACATACGTATGTACAGTGTATCAAACAAGAATCAAAGCAACCAGACCGACACTAGGACACCATACCAGCAACAGACCAAACAGGAAATTACATGGCCCCTAATAGCTAAGCGGTCAGTTTGGACTTTGGAGTCGGTCTGGAGCAAGTTTTGCAGTGTGATTAAGTTACAAGACTTTTGTTAGTATAATGTTTAACATAGATGCATTGAGACTTGTTTCCTTTGATTTCCTTTGATATACCGGTATCCTTACTCATTACTGAACCATTTACAGTTTCTACAATAATCATTATTAAAGCAGATGTCGTTTCTTTCTAGTCTTGGACGTACATTTTGTATTTGTTTTTCTGTGAGAATACTTTTTCTATCATTAGATCAGTAGATTTATTAATGTAAAGTCACATGGATTTGAAAAGAAGACCTTCGGGTTATAGTTATTTTAATAGTTAATCCTTTTCTTTTCCTAGCATCCATGTGACTCCCTTGAAATCTTACTCATTTTGTATTCACTTTTTCTTGATTTTGTCTTTGCTGAATAGATAATAATACCAACTAATATATTACCAGACTTTTCAAAATTACCTTTGACAATTTTGCACAGTATTGCCCCCTCCCTCAATCAATAAAAGTATGACTAATATGGCTGTCAACATAGACTTCCGGAAATAACCTAATAAATCGGCACTCCCCTGAAACGCTATTGTTCTGATCATTTGTATTCACTATGCACCGACATGTTCAATGTTCCATGTTTAAAAGTCCTACCGACAATCTCCAATCTCTTGAAACCTGTACAATAAAAAAAAATGCATAAATATATTCATACACGCACGATATGTTGAGGTGTAGACTGGCAAATTCATGTTGGCAACAACCATTATTCATCAAATACACTGTACATGTAGTAACTATAAAAGCTGGAGTCTAATGGATTTTACACAGTGTATGTGATGTAATGAATGAATCTGAAGCATAATTTCACTGCATCTCATGAATTCTTCTAAATACTTTCTGATTAGAGCCAGGTCTGGGTGTCATTCACTCTGTAGCTCCAAACAGATAATGTGTTAATTGCAATTAATTGAGGCTAGTGTTCAAAGGGTGTAAGGTGTACATGTATAGTATAATGCAATAAATATTGGTACATGGAGATGCAGCAGAAGTAGAAGCAGATTAATATTAGGTAGCTTCCTTAGCAGTTTGATGATGATGATGATGATTGTTTTACCATTGTGTTAAAGATAAAGTTCTGGTCAAGATAGAGTTCTGGTCATGCGATTGCATTGTGAAAGAAATGGTGTGGAATCGATCAGAAAAGGTTGATCATCTAGCATATAAGTATTGGTGTGTACTGCAAGGTTCTGGAATCATCAAAATGATTAAAGCAATTTGGCCAAATCTTGATAAGTTACAAGCACTGTACACAGAAAGATGTATATGGGACTACACGAACATGTGGCATAAAAATCTGTCCCGATTTTTATGCTGTTACATGCAATATTTAGAATATTAAGGCATTTGAAGAGCCATGCTTTTCAGGGGACATTTTTTCTCTGATGTTCTTCCACACTTGCATAATAACAATAATAACGCTCACAAATTATTGTTCACCTCTTCCCAGAACTCAACCTTCTCTTTAAGAAAGCACAGAGTGCTTGTAAGTAAGCAACCAGGGGACTGACGGCTTTACGTCTTCTCTGAGGGACTCAGTAATGAGGATTAATGCCTTACAAAAGGGCACGAGTGCATTGACTTGGTTTTGAACCCGGGACTTTCCAGTTACAATACCACTGCTCTACCACTGAGCTATCGCGCCTCCTCCTATTGGATGCCTCATGGTACATGTAGTACCGTAGTTGGGAAGGCTATCTGTTTGGAAGTGACTTTTAAATTGGGCCCGCCCAGTCCCATGTACCGCAGCTAGAACACTGGTGTGTGGTAATCTTACTTTCAATCAGCGGCGACCTTGGCAAAAGTGAGTAATTTGCATTTAACCAAAAACCATCCGGTTTTGACTAGCGGTTAAACGGAATTGGAAATATCCATGATGTTACAACACTAGTCTTGACCTGCTATGCAGTATATTGTTTGACTCATTTTGTTAACAAAACTATCATACCACCCAAGTGAATGCATTATGTAAAAAACACATGCACACACACACACACACACACACACACACACAATGTGTACATGTACATTGTATACAAATCTGTAGTAGATGTTAAAGTGGTCAAATGGTCAATTGACCAATTGAGGGACACATTAACCCATATATGGCCATGGTCTATCTTCAGCAGCATTAGAATACAGTATCTCTTTTGTCATGATTATAATGTACATTATTCATGTACATTACATGTACAGGTAATATACAGGTACCTAGCACATTCAACATTCCATTTCGAAAAAAAGTCCCTGAAACTTTTGGACATCTTTTCAATTTACAGTGTACATGTACACTGTGAGCGTCGAAAAAGTGATGTCCCTATTAAAAAGACGCCATAGACTGAGCTGCCTTAGTGTATCCAGAAGACACAAATGAATGGATTATTAGATGACTTTATCATGAAGTTCAACCATGAGACTAAAGCAGTGGAGAATAAAGGCTCATTCACACTCAAATGTATACTGTATAATGCAGTAAACCACACTCCTTTATTAAAAGTGTGAATGGATACTGAATACCGGTAGCAGGTGAGGATTGAACAAAAATTAGCTGCGCACAGCTAGGGTCCTACGCATAACTCACACTGTAACTTTGTATTAATTACAGTACACAAAAATGTGAAGCGCACTAAACTTATCTTACCCTAGCAGTTAAATGTACATGTACTGTACATGTATATGAACAGGGCTTCGCAGATAATTAACAGCATGATGCTCTTCCACACCGACTGTGTGGAAATTCAGAAATAGTTTGACCTCATTAACACAATGATAGGTGGGCTGTTTACATGTACACTGTAGGTAGATGACTGGATGTTTGTAATTAAAATGCCATATCAAGGAAATGTATTAATTCCAATTTTCCAATTAATTATTCATTACAAAAGTACAACTACAGTACATTCACATTCTACATGTTCATGTAAACGTAGACATCATCGGTACAGTTAATACTAAATTATTCATACCGTTATCAAGTTCGTTATGTCTGTGAAAAATTGATTTGTCCCAATTTATGGTTCTTGAGAATGTGACATATTAAAGTTTACATGTACATCCAAAAATATTCAACAAATACCCTAATCCTACCAGTCCACCTTTCATTCTTGAGATACAAAAAAACACAAAAACATCAAATTTAACAAGGAATATGAATAATTTAGTTTTTAACTGTATAACAATATGTGTGCAGAGAAAAGAGGGAATTTTTTCCAAAGATAGCGAAGAGCAACTTTAAATAGCTCTTGAAATCTGAAGAAAAAAGCTATGGTACCGTACACAGAGAAAGATCGATCGAGCTCTGGTAAAAAATAATACATCGTTGTGAGAAAAATCACACTTCCATATATTTCTTTATAATGGAGCCCCTGTGAAAAGAAAAGTACTTTTTTACACTGACATCATTGTACATGTATCACCATCCCTTGTAATGGATCACAACACATAAAGCTACTGTAATGTCCTCAAGAGTCAAGACTACCGTGAGTGTGACTGACATGGGAGGGACAATATATAAAGCAATGCTTCATCCCTTCAATGACCATGTGTACAAATATTTTACATGTAAAAATAATTTCACATCGCATGTGACCTGTATTACACACAACAGAAATCATCCCCATAGTGGATGCAGGTACAGACTACATTCCAGGGCAATCACAATTTTCCTTTCTCCTTGAATAAAAGGATATCTGAAGTTCCTGAACATGCATGTGATTTACAAGTATAGTGTACATGTACAGTACACACATCAGAAATATTTGTACATGCAGTGTGTAACATACAGTAGTACAGTACTGCAATTAAAAACATGTAATTATAAAGGAGGTGCATGAATCTATAATCAATTAACTAGCAAACAATTACAATTTGTATCTGAAAAGAAAGGG
This sequence comes from Mesocentrotus franciscanus, assembly GCA_037976565.1. Classification (NCBI taxonomy): domain Eukaryota; kingdom Metazoa; phylum Echinodermata; class Echinoidea; order Camarodonta; family Strongylocentrotidae; genus Mesocentrotus; species Mesocentrotus franciscanus. The sequence continues at coordinate 25,514,578 of CP137678.1, forward strand.
CAAATCTCTGCACATACCTCTACATACATGTACATTCAAACAGATGATGGGTGGAAGAAAAGGTGAAATCACAATGGGCTCTCCTCCATGCACACAACTTCACAAGTCCAAGGCTACTACTCTTCTCCTGCTATAGTAATAAATACAGATTCATAATCAGCTGCAACTCATGCATGTACATCCATCCTCTGATCAGCGGGATACCCCACGACTCATTCTCATCTAAAAACCTGGGCAGGACGGAGCATCTCCGACGATGATGCCCTAATGCATTACCATGCCAGACAAAGCAAGGTGAAAAACCTAATCATCCGCAATGTAACCTGGATGCACGCCTGCGCTGACTGACTGGCGGTGAGCTGGCCTGACTGACTCACTGTGATGATTACATCGAGGTATGACAGGCTTTAATATGATGACGGGGAGACACACACGGAGACTGCCCTCATTTGTCAAAAACAATACACTTGGTAGATTGTACACTTGTAAATGTGGGCGTGTGAACTTGTGTACATGTGCAGTCAGGAGTACCTGGGCATAAATGTATGTATGGACATCTAGGCCTACAGTAGCTAGCCTCCCTACAATGTACACACAGTGGAGTAGCATGGGTCCAGGCATTATTAAAGGGGCCCCAGCATCATGGGGAGGGGGGGGGGGGGGTGGGACCTTGTCTTACTCAGTAGAAAAATGCAAATCAGCAAAGACATTTTTAGGGAGAGGGCATGGAGGGGTATTAGCATCTGCTTTTTTCTCTCCCATTTTCTCCTTTTTTCTTTTTCTTTTTCTTTCTTTTGCCAAATGATGGGAAATGTGTGCCCCCCCCCCACCCCCAAGACTGCTAGCTATGCAGGCTATGTTCAGATTGAGGACTTCGAACAATCAAACACAATAGCTAAATGTGAGAATGAGTGAAATAATTAAATTCCAGATTAGATTAGTTTGGTATTTTATGAAATTGATGGGGGGAAACATGTTCCTGACTCACTAATTATTTCAAACACATTAAAGTTTATAGGCCTAATGTAGTGGTTCATATTTTCCTTCCACATGTGCTCATTTGTGATTTAACCGCACTACAGGAAATTTGTGATTTTTTTTCCTTTAACACAGGGGTGATAGTGAGAGTTACAAAAAAAAGGCTTTAGAAATCCAAGCAAAGCAAGTCATGAAAACACAGCACCTCACCCCCTAATTTAAAACCAGATTTACATCGATCGCAGGGACTATCCATTTTTGGAGAAAAAACATCCCCCCAATATCAAAATAAATCAAAATAAATCCAAAAAATCCCCCCAAAGACGGGGAAAAAAGATTTTAAAAATCGGGAAACTGATTTAAATAGGGAAATTATCAGACTTGTTAACACCTAGTCTTATCTATTTTGTTGTAGCTTTGATTTTTTTTTGTATCTTCAACACAGCTCTTCTCCTTATAGAGTTTTAAAGAGCTACATGTCCCTCAATATTCTTAAGAGTTTTGCTGCACCTACTGTAATACTGTATGTACATATAATTTATGTTTACATGCACATCACCAGCCTCATCTCACATTCAATTTGATTTTAAATTCATTAATCATTCACAGTCAGTCTACCATGTAACTTCCACTCAATCCAATGACGTCGTTGACGATCGGCAGTGCAGGTCTGACTGATATCACGGAATGAGTAAGAGTGAGTGGAGGGCTTTGTTTACATTTCTGTTATTCAGGCCAATATATCTCACTAAGATGTAGATGTATCACACAGTCCACATGCATGCAGTGCAGTGAGGATGTAGTCTGCTAGCACAGACTCTAATTTGACAATAAAAGACAATTGCAAAAAGTCTGGAGCAGAGCCTAGTTCTGGTAGTCTCTGGCTGTGTTAGGAGCAGCTAAAGTACATAGCCTATGGGATGCAGTAGACCATGCAGTCGGCATAGTCTATTAGTTCAGACACTCTACTACGCACTACGACTGAAAAGGGTTTGTGCATGCAAAGTAGCAAACTAACGAGGATGATTCATATGTATGGGGTTTGTGTGCAGTGTGTCTGCTCCAACGTGGCAGTGCAAGCAATTCACAGCTCTCCACTCCTAGCCTCTGACATTGCCATGGTGAATGTTCTCTATTCAAATAAATGCCAACTTTGCACTTTACATTAACCTAATTTACAAATATAATGTGGTAAGAATGATCAGGGGAAATGGGCAGTGCAGTAGGCCAAACATGACTACCAGAATTGAATGGACATGTTGATGGTGTACTTTAAAAGACTATATATTGTTCTACCCCTGACCCATGCCCCTCCCCGCCACACACACAAAGAAAAAATTAAGACTTTGTTCAAGTTGACTTTACCACATAATCTTATCTTCTCTATCTTCTATTTTGTTTTATATTGTAAATGATAAAAACGAAAAACCGGATTCAAAATTTCAAATATTGCCTTCCCTCAAAATTGGACTTTTATGTAGATTGTACGTACTTGAAAATTGGCCCAAACAATTAGTTCTAAAGAGTCAGGGACTTGTGTGATTTTATAATAGTCAATTGACTTACATGTAGGTCACATTGGAACTTTAAATAAAAAGCAAGATACATGTACATTCTATGTATGTATATTCTCAGTACAAGCAAAGTATACTGCAAAGTATAGTACTGCAAACAAAGATACGTACGTGTACATACAAAATGTACACCAGTACATTTGTGTGCATGGCATGAAAATGAAGAAATACTATTAATTGTACATGTTGTTCAACTACAAAATACACTTGCATGCAAGTCATCTGAGATAATCTGTCTCAATAATATTTCAATTTTTGAAGCATTAAGCAATAATTCGAAAACACAAAGAGATTCGGAAACACAAAGAGGGGTAACTGCATGTACAAAATACTTCAGCCTACCCCTAAACATATTGCAATTTGGAGTAAAAAGCCCTAGGGTATATGGCTTACAGCGAAGGTCCAGCTCAGTGCTTCATGTACATGCATGTACATATTTTAAAAGTACAGAGATACAGGGAATCAGTATAGGGCCATTCACACACAGAACAATTGGTGAGATTCAAAGAATGATTTTTGAACCATAATCAGAATCTCCTTATTTTGTATATTTATATTCACATGTACATGTATTGTGCATTTTTGTTTGTCTTAATGACCAATATCAAATGGGTGAAGCTCTCTGTGTTACAACTGCATGTACATGTACAGTGCACAGGTACATGTTTTAAATTATGTCAGTGAAAGGGAAATAAGAAAATTTGAGGCTCTAGAATGTACCTGTACATAAACGTGCAACAGCAAAAATCACTGTCAACATCAGTTTTTTTCCTGGTGTAAATAACCCTCCTGCAGCTTGTCTTCAGCATATTATGTGATTCTGTTTAGAGCATTCTTTGTGTGATACCTAACCCCCCTTGCACACTATAGCATGTCATGCGCAAGACTTACCCCAGAGCAGCTCAGTTATTCCTGGAATGTCGTGAATCACAGGCGATGAGAGCCTCACTGAATGATTTTTCATGTCATTGTATAACTCGATCTCCAGGAATACTTGTATAAGTCTTGGGATTCTTGGAGCTGCCCATATTTGAAGATTTGCCAGAACATTGGGTAATGCAAACAATTGCAGGAAAGGATGGACTTTGTTGTTGAGGCAGAGAGATTGATGGAAACTCTTTTATCATTTTTTTCCTTCTTCTTCCTTTTCTTTTTGGCCATACAGAATTAATTCTTAGTTCCTCATCCCCTCATACTTCCATTTCTCAGCCCTGATAAAGAAGAACCAGAGCAAATCTAGGCAATGAAGTAACGAAAATCATGAAAGCAACTAAAAAATTGAGCCTTTGTCATGCATTATTTAAAAATGTATTAAAAATTGACCATAGAGCATTTTAATGTGTAGGTAAAATATTATCAAACAACATACAACCCCCTTCCCCCTCTTTTTCAAAAAAGTCTAGATGAGAAACTACATTGTAGGAATCAGTTTTAAACTTTTTATTCATGACCGTACAATGAATTCAAAATAATCTAGAAGAGGACATGGAAATGAAAGACAAAGACCAGTATATCCACTATCCATCAAGGTCATACATGTAGATTTTGTAAAAAATTACCATGGAGAGATTGGGGGGGGGGTACATATGGTATAATATCAGTTAGGATAGTGTTCCCAGCATTCTGTTTCATTACTCACAATTTTTATTGATTTCGAGTACAGATGCTCTTGAAGGTAGGTTTATACAGGTCAAGTTTTGCAGAGGCCTATACAATATACATTAACATACCAATGCAAATATTTTGATGACCAAATAAAATGAAGCTTACAGTACATGCACAGGCAGAGTACAGGTAATGATACAGTGATATCGAAATGATCTTGTACTTGTACAGCCATGGAGGCCTAATACCCTATGGATTCCTGATGGGCTCAATAAATATTTCTGAAATTGTTCCCTGGAGTATTGGTGTGACATGCCCCCTGGCTGCTAATGAACATGTACTGTATGTCTATGATAGCCTCTATTCAGACTACCAAATTCATTGTATACCTCTATACGAGAATCGAATGATAACTTGATAAGTTTTTTTTTTTTTCTAGTCCGAATGTCATATACATTTGCATGTACATGTATATCTAAATGCATAGGTTTTGAGCATAACTTTGAACATAAACTTGATAAAGACTCGGGGTGCAGTTCTCGTCCTAATGTCGTATCATACGGAAACCGTATAACTAGGCGGGGCTTATCGTGAGTGAACCATAATGATTAGCCAACTGTCATGTCCACTGACCTCTTCAAAACTAGTTTGTTAATTATAAAAAATTCTTTATACGATGTTCACAAGCTTAGCTTCTAAAGGGGTCCTAAAACCATTCATTATGTGATGTAATCAAGTTAATATGTTAATTAATGTACTATTACCAGTCTCTTTTCTATTTAAAAGATTATATCATGTTTTGTGTGGTTTTGAATAAATGACCTTGAACTTGAACTTGTTATTCTAGTGTCAGTGTCTACCCCTTTCACTAAACAATTATTTCTTTTATAGAACACTTCATTTCATATAAATTGCCTGTAGTCTGAACAGGCCATAACTTCCATTCACACTGTGCATTCAACCCTTGGATTGGGATGCATTGATGAAAGAAGGTGTGTATTGCATACATGTACATGTACATGTATGGTCCCAATTTCTTTGCGATGGTACATTGACTTATTATGATTTATTGTATAGTTCAAACAAGGGAAACGCTCTTGGCGGTCTCGCCTGCATTACGCAATTCGATATGATGAAAAATTGAGGTTGGGACATTATTTATAAGCAGGGTGGCCCATTAGCAGGCCCCAAAAAATGAAATCCTCTGAATATAATCACCATTTTGAAGTGAATATTGACTAAGAATCATCAGAAGAATTATTTACTATTATTTGTACCAAGATTGATAACTTTCATGAAATATGAACAAATAACAAAAATTGATTTGTTAATTCTCATATTAAGTTGTAAAGGCCTAGATCTAAGATATAATAGGGGGGAGAGATATTTGTAATCTGGTGCCAATTCCTTTGCAGCTAGTGGTACATGATTTATTGCATAGATAATCCAGAGAAAATGATATTATTGAAACAGAGAGTGATGCAGGAACAAGACAACTTACATGTACATGTACATGTACAATATGAACTTGTAATAAATCAAAGCTTTCTATTCTAGAATATCAATCTCTGTACATTGTAACTACAGGTGTATGGAACAAATTGGCAGCTCACCAGGAATTATTTGTCAAACCATTTTGACAAGGTAGGGTCTAATTGTTAACCATTGTTATTGAAGGAGTTTCATTTCATGCACAATACATTACGTGCATAAAAGGTGTACAATATACAAATGTGTGAAGTCAAGGGAGCGTTGCAATACAAACCCACCTCAAGCTTTTCTCTAGTTCTCTCATCCATTCAAGAAGTGTCTGAAAACACATCTTTTCTATTTGTTGTAATATTCATCTCAGTTTGTAATTAATGCAAGCTTCGTATGATAATGTTCTCTCTTTTTGTTTGTTTGTATTTCTTGTTTCTGCACTTTGTATCTAAGAGCTTTATAAATGTAATATTATTATTATTATTATTACTATTTTAAGTCTTAAAATGAGCCAAACACTATTTCTATGTTATTAATGGTATGGTTTATATTATTGCATTGTATTGATGTAGGCCTACTCTGTTGAGAGTCAGAATAAAAGTTACCATTGTGTTAAAATATATGAGTGAACGTCCTTCTGGTTCCAAACAGACGATAAATTTATTTCATTTTATGGCGTTTCTGTAGTAACTGACTTGGATAAACAAACCGAACTGAGCTGAATTCACTGAGCCCTATGGCTTATCGTAAGATCCTCAACAGCCAAGTATGGCCTACAAATACAATGTACCGTAGGCCTACGTCTTCAAGCCTTTATTTACAAATGTACATGTACGGCTACCCAGTATGCTTTCTTTATTTCTATTTAAAATCAATAGCAATTGCTTGTGCATTTGTATGTAGACACAAAGTCACACAATACATTGATCAACTGAACAATAGTTAGTTTATCTCAAGGTCAAAGTGTCTATAGAAGACGGGTTTAAAGATCAATTTTTCTTGATTACATACATGCAGCATGCACATTCACAAACATATGTACACATAAGCATTCAAAATCATATTAGACTTAGAGAGAGAGAGAGAGAGAGAAGCAACGTTCCCCACCATGCCCCCCCCCCCTCCCCCAATAAAGGATAACATTAATTCACATTGTAAAATGTACATGTAAATGCACTTAAGCCTATCTATAGCATTTTATAATAACGATCAAATGGGGAAAATATTTTGGAAAATGTGAAGAGAGAAAAGGGGTTTACAAAAAGGGACATGGTGCAGCAGTAACATAAACAAAGATGACCGCACCTCAACGCATCTTCCACGCCCTCAAAGGCTCACACCCTCGACCACAGCATTGTTGTTTTGCATTTCCTTCAGGGTCATCTCCATATACATGTAAATTACATGTAGTAGGGTCAGTGGCACTCTCCTCCCTTGCTCCCCCCCCCCCCAATAAAGGATAACATTAAATGATTAATTCACATTGTAAATGTACTTAAGGCCGATGAAAGTTGATCTCATGGTTCTCGTCAGGCATTGTTGAGATTTTGATGAGGGATTTAGATCAACTTTCATCTTTCATCTGACTTTGATTTCATGTTCTCGCGGGCATATTTGGAATTTGAATGAGGGATTTTGATCCAAATTCATCTTTCATATACAAAGCAATAGAACTTGTCGAATGTCGAGGGTATCGAGTCTTGTACATTATACATGTAACGCTCTTACACCAATATCAAGAAAACTATCTCACAAACTATCTACACAAACTATCTTCCACTTGACAAGCAGTCTGCTGCCCTGAGTCACACAAAGTGAAAGAATCATTTTGACTGACAGTGCGGCCAAAAGCGATCGATAAATAGTACAGATGAATTGCTGTCCTGAGCTAGTATATTGGGCAACGTACACAATGCACTGAACAGTTTATACGCGTTAGCTCCCACCCGCACGGTAGCGGGAAGCCGGAGTACGGTGTGAGGCAAAACATTCGCCCGTGTCAGCCGCAGACTATTCCTGGCCTACGCGATAGGCAGCTAAAGTAGCGGGCGGCATATTATGCCGCCCGCTACTTTAGACTTGGCAGACATCGCCATGGACGCGTGTCACATGGGCCCCCGCGCGGCAGCCAATCGAAAATATTGTTGATTTTTTGAGGCGGCAATTTCATATCTGGCCTTTTTGACGCGGGAATTTCGTCAGCGATGAGTGTTGAACTTTTTTGGTGCGCGAGCAAAATTTGATGCGGGCGCTGACGAGAACCATGAGATCAACTTTCATCGGCCTAAGCCTATCTATAGCATTTCATTTAACAACGATCAAATGGGAAAAATATTTTGAAAAATGTTAAGAGAGAAAAGGGGCTGGCAGAAAGGGACATGGTGCAGCAGCAACATAAAAAAGATGACCGAACCTCACTGCACCTTCCACGCCCTCACAGGCTCACACCCTCAACCACAGCATTGTTGTTTTGCATTTCCTTCAGAGTCATCTCCATATACATGTAAATTACATGTAGTAGGGTCAGTGGCACTCTCCTCCCTTGCTCCCCCATAGCGGACCCACCCTATGCCATTGACCCATTGTACATAAATGTTGTTTGGAATGCACCTGTGTTTGCTAAAATCGCAAGGAAAAGGAAAATTTCAGTTAAAAAAATACAGTAATGCATACTGAGGAAAAAATAGCCTTTTGACCCTAAGATTCAGCATTTGTTCCAATGCTGATAGTAAACAAAACAAATATGAATTACAGTTCTATTATTTGATTAATTCTTCCTGTTTACATTAAGTATACAATGATCACATATTTCTGCTGACAATTTGGACAAAGACCCACCGGGCACAAAGAATACACCACCAGACCATAACAATACCTTCACCTAGTAAAAGTCAGATCTGCTCCAGTACAGTTAACACACGACCAAGTGAGAGATTTGCACTCAAAACCAAGCACAGCTTGACAGAAAGATCAAATAAAAGAAAAATCAAATGGGAATATAGGTAGAGGTGTAGCCCACACGTACGTCCCTTCAATGGCAAGACTTTTGTTGGAAATGTATGATGTACATTTTAGGCCTGCATGTGTACAATACATGAAGGCCCCTAAATTGCTTCACTTTGTGTGTCAAGTGTGCCTGCATAATTTGTACCTGTCCAGTCTATCCTCTTCAAATAGATTCCTCAGGGCATACAGTATATGTATGTACAATCACCTCCTTGCCATCTACACGTAGTACTGTCAAATTGAATTAAATGTCATAAATTATAGGGGACAAAGAAATCTGGATCATTTTCTGCCACAACAAAAAGCAACTACAAGGAGTTCTTTCATTCAAAACATAATTTGATATCATAACCATTAATCAAGATCAGATTTCCCACGCATTAGAGCTAAAAAAATGATTATAACTTGTACAAAGACTTAATTTTTTTAAAGGGCAAGTCCACTCCAATAATAACTTCCTTTCAATAGAAGCAGAAAAATCAGACAAACCAATCAAAAAACCTATTGAAAGCAAGTTATTTTTGAATTTGGAGTGGACTTAGCCTTTAAAGACTTTTAAATGAATTAATCATACTTTCCTATTCAATTTTTCTATACATTTATACAGTACACTGTATAACATCCCCCCCCCCAACTCAGTGTTATTTAGGGTACGCATACTCCCTTTGAAGCACCCCCTATCTCCAGTGTGTAAAGTCAATACGGGCCAGATTTTTGTGTATTACGGGCCAGACTTTCCCCCTGTCCACACACAATTTTTTTCGTGATTAGGCGTGATTAGTTATACCGTTTCGCGATAGTTATATGATGAAATTGTGTGTGTGGACGCTTACTAACGATACGTCGTATAACGAAACGTTGTATAACGAAACGCAGGTTTGGGCATCGTTTCGAACTAGAACTCAATAACTAATCACGCCTAATCACGGAAATTTTGTGTGTGGACGGAACTAGTCTAACTGGGCGGGGCTTAACGTCGGATCGTGCGCGAAAGGAGACCTGACCTCTCATTTCCGCTTCCATTTCATGACCGCAGTAGCAAACTGCGCACCTATACGACATTTCGCTGTAGAGTTTTGGGATTACTTTCTTGTGTGTGTGAACACCCTGGAATTTATACGATGATTCTTTATACGACGTATCGTTATAGAGTTTCGGGATAAATTGTTTTGTGTGTGGACACGCTGTTAGTTGCGTGAAAAGTACCCCTTTATCAGAGATTTTGGGAACACGAATGCAGTCCCTCCGACCCTGGAGTGGGGGGGGGGGGGCGGGTATATAACACCTGTAAAGAAAGAACATGTAGGCCTACATGTATAAACAGATTTTATGCTTATATATTGCCTGATTTAGTTTGTTTTAAATATAGAAAGACTGAATTTGAATTTGAATTGATTGATGTGTTGCTGGTATAAAATGTGGAATTTTGACCTCAGTGGGTAATGTATTCTTAATAAGTTTCTTAACCATGCATAGATCTACATGTATCTGTCAACCATACTATAGGGACACTGATTTTCCGTTTCAAAAAAAGGCCTTTTCCGTTTCAGAAAATCAGGAATTCCGTTTCAGATGGGCTGAAAAATGGAAATTCCATTTTGCCATAGACTTTGTACACATGAAAAAGCTGAAATTCCGTTTACATAAGATTTGCATACAAACATGCTAGAGATCTAGACAAACATTTCAGTCTTGGTTGTCACGTCAGCGATCGATCGATTTTAGGCGCACATGCCAGCCCCTTTTTCGAACTGTACATCAGCGTGTGTACAATCTCGCCGCACCTACCGCTCGCTGCTGGCGCACACGCCAGCCCCTTTACTAATATTGTGCTGAACTGTGCATGTGTACGGCAATCTCGCCTTACACTTCGCGGCCGCATGCGCGCCTAGCTGGCATAATAGGATCGAGTTTTGTGTCAAACAAAATGGCAGCGCCCTGTCTCCAAAGAATCTGAAGAATATCGCTAAATATTCGGAGTTATTAACCATGATATTAGGCCCGATATTTTTCACTGCATAACGAATGACGAATCACAAAAATAGTGTAAGTTTTACGATTTTCTCCTTGAAAAAGGGTTTTCCGCGATTTTCCGTTCGGAATTGCATTTTCCGTTTCAAATGGTCATTTCCGTGAATTCCGTCCGTTTTCCGTGATCGCGGAAAATCAGTGTCCCTACATACATGTATATGAAAAATAAAATCAAAAACATAATGAAACATGAAACAAAATCTGTTGTATGTACATGTACCATAGATTCTGCTGGTACTATGCTGATAAGTGTAGTTTCTGTGACTGTCCAAATTTATTGCCACTTTCCCATCTGTACATGTACATGTATCTACCGGGTAGTCAGCCTGCCAATAATGTATTTCGGCTATAAGGGGAGTGTTCAAGTTACTCAGCTAAAATAAATGTAAAGAACCAACAATAAATGCCTGCCTGGAATGTATTTAGGATTTTCATCACAGTACTGTAAAAAATATAAAAATAATAATTAATAAATTATTTAAAAAAAAACCTGGCTTCATGAGCATACATGTACATACATGTACAGTGTACAGTACATGTATGTATACATAGTATGTACATGTAGGTGTGTATGTAAGCATCTGGAATGTTCAATTTAAATTTGCAAATTTGCCTGCCTTTAAAATGAATATCATTATTATTAGTATTTGGCGTCACCTGTGCCTGGGAGGCAAACAAGAGTGTCCTTACAGATGCACCAATACCTTTTAGGTTAGATTAACAGATAATAATAATTACCTGGTATTAAAAGCAATAATAATTATTAAATTAACATAGTGCTTCATAATATTGTTTCTAAGCAGTGTAATAACTGTACTAATAATACCCCGGTATTAGCCAAGCTACCCTGATAAGGTGCTCTGCCTCTGGCATTCAAGGTATTTCTTCCTACTGGGTACCTACTGTACATGTACAATGTAAATACATGTAAATCACCTGGGTGGAGAGTGGCTAATGTAGATTTCATTTAGCAAAAGGACACAAATGCCATGGCAGGAATCAAACTGCAGACCAAGAGAACAACAATCCAGTACTACAATGACAAACCCACTTGACCATGACACCTCTACATGTTACTCAATAGCATAAAATTGAGAATATATTATACAAATACATGTTAGCCTAAAAGTTCAGTTAGAGCATGTACGGCTTGTACGCAGTGTAGTACATGAACATGTACATGTATAATACTTTATTTTATCTTACAAGGTGTTAAATAATCTTTGTACAGTGTACATGTACACTGTAGATAGCATTCTCATGAGTTCTCATGTTATTCTCATGTTATTCTCATTGTCAGATTTATCACAGATAAAATCTGAGATTTTTTGTCTATGAATGAGAATACTGTTTAGTCTTAACATAATTTCAAATACTTGTATTACAGTGTATATACAACATGTACTTGTACGTGTGTACAATAGAGGAGACGAGTTGGTTCCGGCGGTATTTACAAGCAACTGCTTGTCAAACAAGAGATTGTGGGTTCGGATTCAACCCAGGCGGATGACTGAAGCCTGTGTTGTGTCACTTGTGTGTCAACATGCCCCTCTCCTGTTTCATAGATGGCTTATGTTACAGTGGAAAACACTGTCCCTCGGAGAGGAAGTTAAATGGAGGCCCTGTGTAGAGGAGAGTCACCACCTTTGCATGTAAGAACCTACTGCACTATTCGTATAAGAGTAGGGGAAAACCCCGGTGTAGTGGTCCACCTGTACATATCCAATCAGTTATACCAGGAGGAAAGACCAGAGGGTTACAGTGATTCAGTTCACTCCCGGGCATGGGTGACGCCAAATACAAATACATAATAATCATAACATGATTTTTGAAAACATTGTGCTGATATTTTATCTCATGTCTGTAAGACACACCCATTAGGCCTACACATGATATATACCGGTAACACATGTACCAGGCGATAATCATTTTGTTACACAGCTCAGGGAAGCCCAATCAGCATCAATGCTGTTCTTCCCGAGGACCCTGCACTTATTACTGCCCCAGCAATTTACCAGAACCCTTTACACTTGGATGGAGAGTGGCAAAAGTGGTTAAATGTTTAAAGTTTTGCCAAAGGACGTTAGTGCCGGGCTGGGATTCAAACCCTCAACCCTTGGATTGATAGTCAAGTAAATGAATCACTAGACCCCTCTATACCATAACACCTACTGCACTGTACATGTGTAGAGTACCAGACTGTGACTATACATGTACTATAAAACACTAAATCTAGTTAGTAAAATTCTAAAAATCAAATTCAATAATCCTGTAGTCTGTAGAACGTTGAGTTTAAGAAATATATTCAACGTTTGGTCTGTTTTTCTTTTCTTCTCCATATCTGAGATCACACACTATTACATAATAAATATATTACTGCATCTCGCATACTGTACATGTGTATATTACACCAAAAAATCAGTGTATTCATTCGGGTATAAGTTCCACCTATACATCTGTCTTCACCGAATCCCTCTCCTAGTCCTACATGTACATGTCTTGGAGCTCGAGGAGACCGTCAAAAGACTTTTAAATTTTTTTTTTAGATACTGCAAGCAGATGGACTTTTCTGTCTTACTATCGTAGATATCCAAGAAAGCCATGTACTTGTAGTGCCGAGCACACCAGAAATAGATATTACTATTAAACTGTTTAGACCTACTAATACTTAATTACTGGGAATAAAACTACTACGATACTGGGTAGAGCCTACCGTATGGTCTTGTCAGGGAATCCGAAGATTAGCTGGAATACACACGTAGAATCTATACACACAAATTCGTCGCAGGAGCTCCTGTTGTAGCACCTGCTAAGATCTTTCTGGTACGACGGCCGGGTCACTTGCTGGCTAGGAGTGCCTCAACTAGCGCAGTAAAAGGTCAGGTCCGTCATGGTCAAGTCTCAAATTCAATCTGCCCTTCCTAGGCCCACTACCCTGACACGTCGGCGAGTGTCGCCAAACGCGTTACCCGCACGCCCATTACGTAAGAGCCATTACGGCTTGGGCTGCGTCACTACATACTCATACACCCTGTACATGTACTAGTCATAGAAATCACAGACCAATGTCAATAAAATAGCCTCAATTAAAATTTATATTTCAAATTTTCATATATATAAATTATTATAATATACATTTAATACACTTACAGTAGACCTCTACATTAGAACTAGTAGTATCATGCATCTGCATTTACATCTAAGGAGTAAGGTGGTACTGGACAGGACCAATTGGCATGTAGGCCTACATGTACACGTCCAGACTTCATCATGCAGAAGTCGATCCGTACTTATCAATATCAGAGACAAACAAATCTAATCATTAATCAATATGTATAGATTTTGATATGGAAATTGGGTCAAATGACCAAGATAAATTAGATACTAACAGAATCTGAGCTGAGCCTGAAAGCTTAAAAGTGATGGTTAAACAAAACTTTTAGTTTAAGATTAACTTAAATTTAAAACTAAAATAGACCCTCTACTCTCTACTCTAGTGAGTCTAGACCCTAGAGTCTATTGTTAGCATTGCTTTCCTTTTCATTAAATTGTAGATCTAAATTAAAATATTGTAAGGATTAGAGCATATTCAGAAGACCATCCCAGAACTGCGAGACCTTATTAATCATTTCACTCACCGGTTCAAATTGATTCAATAATTGGTTTAACCGTGCTGTATTACTAGCTGAAGCGTGAAGGGCTCAGTGCACTAGTAGTAGTAGGCCGCTACTCTTGGCGGGTCTGGCATGTGTAACTAGGTCGAAGCTCTTTCTCTGCTTTGGTGTCTCCATACACTCTCACTCTACTTTCAATTCCAGCTGATTGTTCCACTGGTTTCTAGCTCATCTATGGTCCTCTGGTAACTTCAGTTTATAAGGTGATGTCTAGCGAAAATGCAGCGGAAAGGACAAAGATTAAAACTCTGGTGCTGTGGTAATATTAAGTATCGAGCTTCCACTACCAGCTGGCGATCTCGATCGCGGCGCCACTCATACCTTGCTCATACGATCCGATTCATCATGCATGGTACACGCACAAAGCACATGCAATGCGAGATACCAATCTTCCTAGCAATTGTAATGGTCTTATGGTAGTATAACGCGCGAGATGCCTGTGACGAAAAGTGGTGTTGCCAAAATGGAGCGGGGCAAGGAAGTGGGTGGCGGATCCAGGGTGGTGGCATAGGGAGCACGAGCCCCTACCCCTGGCAAAAAAGGAAGTAAAAAACAAAGATGGTAACCACAATTTTACCTTGGGGCTCAAGGGGTGCTCACTACCCCCGGCCTCGCCACCGGCTGGATCCCCCTGGGGGATTATACCAAATATGCAAAATACATATTTTTGTATACGGGCGGATAAGGTTTGTTCTGCCCTAACATTTAACGCAATGAAAGAAAAAAAGAGCTCAGTGTTGGGAGCCCCAACAATTTGAAGGCAAAATTTCACTTAAATTGTATCATAATATAAAGATGGATTTTCAAAACAATCGAATATTGATGGAAGAATACAAAATTTAGGTTTTCTGCGTACAACAGAAAACCCAAATTATGGATTCTTTTCTCAATATTTGTCTTCGAACACATTGGGGTGATCTTTGCAGAAGTGTGTCTTTAAGACAAAGACCAGTTCTGGTCATGCGATTGCATTGTGAAAGAAACGTTGTGGAATCGATCAGAAAAGGTTGATCATCTAGCATATAAGTATTGGTGTGTATTGCAAGGTTCTGGAATCATCAAAATGATAAGAAATTTGGCCCAGTCTTGGTAAAGTTACAAGCACTGTACACAGAAAGATGTATATATTAGGTCTACGCGACCACGTCCGCGATATCTATTTGGTCCCAATAGATATAATAATTTACCAAATATATCAATTAGTAGGCGGTTTCCCGGCAAAATTTGTATCATCACGTATTAGTCAAAACATATTCTTTCACATGATTGGTAATGAGAGCTTCCATTTCATTTTTTTGAGAGAGGGGCGTTTCCAAAACTGGTATTTACCTATAATGACATCCTCTCTCACATTATATGATACAATAATATTTAAGTGAAATTTTGCCATCAAATTTTTAGTGAGTTTGGGGCTCCCAACACTTTAGAGGGGCTTTAAGCCTACCATTTTTAAGTATTAAAAAAAAAATACTGAAGTGCATGAGAAGTGGTGTCATTTATTCTTCATAACCGACAGTGCGGTAGAATGGGGGAGGGGGCTCAGGGGGCTGGTTCTGGACCGGCCTGGACACTTAACAAACTTTAACCTGTCACATTTCCCGTTTGCTTTTTAAGGCTAAGTCCACTATACAAAATTAACTTGCTTCAATAAATGCAGAAAAACAGGTGAAACAGAGCAAACATAGTTTGAGGAAAATCGGATCACAAATAAGGAAGTTATGAAAAGTTATGAAAAGTTATGAAAAGTATGAAAAATTATATATGGAGCAATGAAAATCGCTACACAAATTGCCAAATTGGTTATCAGTTTGTGACGATATTGCCTCACTATTTATCAATATTTTATTGCTTTATATATTTTTATTCCATTAATTTCCCTTTTTATCCCCAAGAACTTGATTTCCCCCATGCCTTTGCCCAGGTTATGACTTGTATTGCATGCATGACATTTCACAATCTGTTATGAACTTTGAAAAATTGATACTATTTTCGGAATATTGTATAGTTTATTCATAATTATTAATTTTCATATAAATAGTTTATTAAAATTCACATTTTTAATGATTTAACAGAATACAAAAAAAAACTCTATATTAGTGCATCCACACGAAAACATATTACTATATAACTTGGATGCTGGTGTGAAGAAATAAGATTTTTAGGGGGAAAATTGGAAATTTATATTATCAATATAAAGAAGACAGTGGATAGTGAGGCAATGACGTCACAGACTCATGAGTGAGTTGCCAATTTGTCTTGTGATTTTCAAAGTTTTTCATGTCATTAAAAATTCATAACTTTCTTATTAGTATATCCGATTTTGCTCAAACTTTTTTTGATTGGTTTGTCTGATTTTTCTGTTTCTATTGAAAGTAAATTATTATTGGAGTGGACTTGCCCTTTAAAAGGAAAATGCATCATGCAGGTAGCACTAAATATTGAGAATAAATTGTCATTTATAACCATTTTTATATCGCCACGATCGGAAAGACTTTCCAGTATTCAACTTAAGGGCAATTTCTATCCCAGCCAATCTTGTTTTAATTATAATATTATGTCATTGAAAACGATGGCCGCACATATTTTCAAAGGGTGGCGAACAAAATGAAAATGTCTTTATCTTAGGTTGGTCGAAAGTCGATCTTTCCGATCTTTTAAAAAAATCAAATTTCTCGTTCCTAGTTATGATTTGGATGATTATTGAGTACATATAGACGTAGGCTACCAGGCGCTACAACCTCACATGACTCCCCCGGCCCTGACCATACCGATATTCAGAGCACCCGTCACCCGTCGGTCACCCGTCCATTACCCTATAATTATATTCGGGCAGTGAAGTGGAATATCTGTAGCTCTTCTAATCTGGCTACAATATTGATGACAAAATTACATCTTCACTTCACAAGAAAGACACAAAAGGTGTTGCTTTTTTTCTCTTCAATTCTTTTTTTTTTTTTTTTTTACTGCGAGCAACTGGAGCACATATACCGCCAAAACTGATTTGGTTTAGCTTCAAAATGAACTACATTGGAGACGGTGTAGCGACTGATGTGAACATATTAAATGCTTCATAATAATTCCATAATTAGGGCCTGAAGGCGAACATAGTAAAATTGAGTGATGAATGGTATTTTGGGCAGTATTGGTTCAGAGCGTCACCTTTCAATAGAGTTTTGCGACTAGGATCGGAAATTGTCACTCCTTCCCAAAATGCCCGTGCCGCCTTTGCCCCTCGTCGTTTTTTATTTATCTATTTTTTTCAGTTATCTTAGTTATTCTTTTTGAAAGATGATATGTTCTAGATTGAGGTGATGTCATGGAACAGTGGTTCATTCACTTGACTTTCAATCTGATGGTTGGGGTTCGAATCCCAGCCCGGCACCAATTTATTTTGGCAAGACTGACATTAATCCACATTAGCCACTCTCCGCCCATGTGTATATATGGGAACCTGACAATCGTTGGGGTATTAATAATTGCAGGGCCATCGGGAAGAACGGCAATGAAGCTGATGAGGCTGATGAGGCTGATGAGGCTGATGAGGCTTCGATTCTGGGTAAACGAAATTCTTGTTATCGTTGTTGTTGGTGTTGATGTCATTATTACAGATAACAAAGTAACAAGAATAAACGCATGCAATGTATTTACTACTTAGCGTATATTATAATTATGCACAGGGCGTACGTTTATATTGCTACGCCCAAAACCGGGAAGTAAGGTGTCTTGTTATTATACGATCTACGAGAGAATCCGGTGCTGGCGCTGCATCCATTTATATCATCATCCACCACTTCACTTTTACCAGGGAAGCTTGATCCAGGGCGCGGCAAGCGGATCGGAAAGCTAAGATATACATGCGAACGATAAAAATGCAATGGGCTAGTGGCGGGTCGCGGGTCCAGTAGAAAGGGGGTGAATAAGGGGGATAAGGAGGGGTGAATAAGGTTCCTCCGTTCCTGTGTTTCCCTACATTTTTTTCAAGTGAAAATGAAGTGATGTAAATATGCGTAATGCTTTTGTTTGTTTTTTAATCTAATATTAATCTAATAATAGAGTCTGAAGTAAATCTGAAACAATAAATGATGTGCATTACAACTGATATACAGACAAATTCTATGAAAAGCCCTATTTCGAATTTGGGGCAACATGAAGTAAAAGTATCTAAATTTTCCTTCACTATCTGGACAATTTCCCTGACCAAAGTAGACTAAAGTTATACTATGGTCCAAGATACACTATTTTGTCAAAAGATACACTTTTTGTGTTTATCCATTTGTCTATTATACTCTGATTATAAAAATTATACTAACAGTAGCATACGATTGATGATTTAAAAAAAAAAATGAAGAGCTTGGCAATTATTTTGATACATGTGTATTCTCGGCCTAAAGTGTTCGGTTTGTCTTACGCTTTATTTAATTTTGTCTTTGTGTAATTCTCGTTGTTTTCTCAATAAAACATTTTTTAAAAGGATTATTTGTATAACTTCTACCAATGGTACATCACTGCAGTCAGGTAGATTTTATCCTAATAGGATATAGGATTACTGGGTACAGCAAATTATAGCAAATTGAAGTACTTTGAAAACATTCGAAGACAAAATGATGATAGAATTGAAATGATAATAATACAAGGATGCACTGGAGACCAAAGGAGACGAGGTAGACAGAAGCTGAGATGGACCGACGGAATAAGAAACTTAACAGGTCTATCACTTGTAGCAGCCCATTGTATGGCTCAAGACAGAACACTCTGGAGAACCACCATCAACAGAGTCACAAAGGGTCAACCATGACTCGTAGGACCACGACGACTAATAGGCCTATTTAACATTTTTGTAGGTCAAGATTTACAGGACCGACAAGCTCTAACACCCCACAAAAAGGACAACATTCTTGGCTAAAGCAGTACAAATTGAGGAAGAAACAACAATCGAGTTTTATAGCAGAGAAATAAAAAAACAAATTTATTGACCATAATATACATGTATAAGAGTATATTCTCTATAAGGTTAAGCATGAAATGTTCTCAAAATCTGCAAATATAGTAAAAGTCCCATCTCACCAATAAAACAAATTTTGAAAAAATTTTTACTTTTGATTAAAGATATTTGATGATTCTTGAGCTTTGACAAAAAATCCATCAAAAGAGAACCAATTAAAAAACAAACTAACAAACATTTTGTTTACATCTTTTTAAACAATGTTTACAATAAAATTTAAATTATCGTAATCAATATATATCTCATCACAACCACAATGAAATCTAATGCAATAATGGAGGGTTTAAGAGGAATGGATCACCCTCTAAACTGTTATAAGTGTGAGTAATGGCTTACAAAAATGGTAAAGCACATGTGTATATATATAGTTGAGCTCTGTTTTTTAAAGCATAAATTCTTGATAAAGATAAAAACCCTTTCATCTACTATTATACAAATTGTATGAGTCCAAACATACAATTTAATTTGGAAAAAAAAAATCCTTAAAATCTCCTAAATTAAAGAAAAACTATATCCTAGGATTATCTAAATTCATTAAACAAATATACATCTCAAAATCACTTTCTTTAAGACTTCTAAACAAATCTTACATACATAGAGACAGACAGACAGCAAAAGATTCAAATATATTTCCCCTTTCCTACATGACATTACAGATGTTTGGAGAAAAATAAACACAAGTGCATTGTTTCACGAAATCATCTCAAGTACAATTTTACCAACATGCTAGTGAAGTGTGTGTATCAAAATTAACACGCATGTCATTAGAATGTCGGTAAACTTGTGCTTGTGACGGTTTTGTGAGACGATACCCAGATCACTGTTCCTTCATTCAATGAATAAATTACATGAAAATTGACCACATTTCAGAAGACAGATGTTATTACTTATTAATGAAAAAAATGAAAAAAGCATATGTTACTAAAAAAATGAATATGAAAGATTGACGGATAAGAATCAAATTTCGATAGAGTAATGTAGATAAGAAAAATTACACACGTTCCACGTAATGTCACTAATTTTCTATCACATTCACAATTAAATCTAATATAAGAGAATACAACCTTGAGAAATATGTGCATAATGGCCCAGTATGAATTCAAAGACAATTGTGTTTGCAAAAAGGAAGGGGCTACTGTTTCAAAACAATGAAGTCTTTTCAGCAACTTAGACTGCTAATATCAAATCTCACAAAAAGATCTATAAGATTGCAAATTAAATACATCTTGGGGGTGTTTCATAAAGATCCTAATTGAACTTATCTCTAAGTTGGCCATTTGTAGCCTTAAAATAAAATATATGTTCAAAAGCAAAAATTCAATTATTTTAGACTTTTTCGTAAATTCCACATCATGAACATGAAATCGCCTTGATAATAGAAAATATGAATGATTTGAATCAACATTTTATGCCTTTTAAAATAACTTTTACAAAATATTTTCAAAGATGCTAATGGCTTTCCATAATTGTTAAGTCCAACTTAGGATCTTTGTGAAACACCCCCCTTATCTTGTTGACAACAGGCAGTGGTGTATTCAGATATTGACTGTCTCTGATATAGTAACCGGTAAATGCATTTTTTTTTTTCTATCCCCCTCCTTTAAACAAACGCAATGCTGTGATGAGGACTCACACATCACAAATGAATATAGATATTTCCAACATCCCCAAATTCTTTAATTATTAAAAAATGTTCTATTATGTACTATCTCTATCAGACTGAAATATTGTTTAAGCACATGTCAGTACATGTACTTGAAAATTAATTACGGTACCTGTGCTTGAACAAAAAAGTAACTATGTTTTATACCACATGGGAAATGGAAAAGAAATACCTGTAGTAGAAATTTACAAAACCTTGAGGGCAGTTATGGCATAAGATATTGCTGGGGCATTTTCTGCAATTGAGCCATATACAGCACATTTGAAAGCATGAACTTCAGTTGAAAATTGCACAGATCTTCATTGGCTTTAAGATAATGTTCACAGATTCATACAATGATGCATATTAAGAAATTACTTCTTGAAAGTTTCTGCTACTAAATACACTTCATCACTAAACTTGGTAATAAAGCTGAATATATTGCAAAATTCAGTCACTACATCAAATATCAGTTCTCTTTATAGAATGAGAGAAGACGACTAGAGTAATAATACAGTAACAGCAAAATATACAGATAAGTGAAAATATCATTATTTTTCTCTCACATACAGACAGATAATACATACTTAATCAATAATCAAACTATCTTTTGACATTATATCCGTTTGGAGGCAGAAGGGCGTATAATTTGATACAGAGTTAGCACCCTTTGTCTCTGAACAAACAATGTCATTTACTGTCAAACAGGGTGAATAGGAATAAAACTTGGATAAGCATTTTTGACACACTATTTCCCCTGGACCTTATCCATTTCTGAATGCATAATTAATAAAAAGAATGGCTAACGGTTTCCATCATTGTCGGGGGAAAATAATGTCTGAATAAAAGACTGCTATCGACTCAAGCATTCATGCTTATGATAGTTGGCCTCTGCATTTATCTTGATTCTTTGATTTACCTCCATACTTTCAAGTTTCAATTATATATATGTATTTTTGGGGTGTATTTCAATTGTCACATTTTATGTAAATCAATTATATTTGAATATTTTGTATTTGTTTTTTCAATAAATGCAGAAACATCTGCTTAAAAAAAAATCAATAGCATTTTACCAAAATTCATTCCTATTCATCCCATTTTACAGTACATAATTTGTCAACTGCCTGCAAGAGGGTCGTTACTGCCATTGCCAATACATACATACATGTAGCACTGATGGCCTTCTTGCAGGAAGCCAAAGGTTTTGCCTTATACATGTACGTACAGGATTGTACGACACTTGCTCCTGCAACACAACTCGGCGTCAATCTCCTACACTTACCAAATTTTTAACTTCCACATTGGACCCAACAGTACACCCTACACCACCTTTGACAAAATACAGCTCGGAGCAATCGTGGCAGGAGCACATGTCAGGTCGCCACAAGGCTAGGCTATTCAGCTAGAATGGATATATTTACATAGACATATGAGAAGAAGAAATACCTTGACCAAGGAAATGACATCACAAGCTGACTAATATCAAGCCTGTAATAGGAAAATATCAAGACAAATGGAGAGTAAGAAAGGAAATTTTATCTGCAAATGTACTTGTAAAGTTGACCTTTACAGGTTATATCAATCATTTGCAGACATATAACAAGACGTGACTAACTTGAAACAACCCTGCGTTAGCTTTGTCTCCCCTACCCCTCCCCCGCCCCTAAAATTTTTTTAAAAAAGCAGCCATCCCTTTTAACTAAATCATACATTTTATGAAAGTAGTTATCTTCAGTTGCTTAAGAAATGAATATTGATGCTTTTCTCATTGATTTAAACATTTTTATGGAGCCTTTTCATAAAGCAGATACACAGCGCTTGTTGTTGTTTTATTTACAAATATAACTACATGTACCTATAAGTACTTGATGTTTTCATTTCTTCTACAATGCTTTCTTGTTTTCACATGAATAATACTTTAACTTGTAAAGGCACATTTCAGCACGTTTGATATAATAAAGCGAGGGCGCTACACAACTACAAATGACAAATTGCACTAGTCATTGTACTGTACTACATGTACCAAGCGACTTTTTTTTTTTCATCACCAATTGCCATTCATTTACACAAAGAAAAATGCTGTGGTTTAGCATGTCACGTGCATTTTTCAGGCAGTGGACAAATCAAGTATCTAAACATCTTACATCTTTCGTGCATATCACAGGACGAAAATGAATACTTCGCAATTAAGAATGTATAAACATTTAGTTCAAAATGCAACAATTACAGACGAATATAGACTGCTCTGTTTAAACATTTTGGCCTATGAAAGTATGTTATGTTCCTTACATTTAAAGTGTTGTTCAAATTATTAGCATTAGCCACTGGGGCATATCTACTAGCCACTAGTCATTTCATTTGTGTAGATAAGTCCTTAGAGGAAAATCCAACCAAAATAGACAACTACTGTAAAAGAAAGCATAAAAATCAGAGAAGCAAACTGACTAAATATATAAAGAAAATTATGAATTTTTGAAAGTTGTAATCACTATATGTATGGGCACTTCAAATTGGCTGAAGCGGTAATGTCAATGTGATGAAGTGCCGCACTACTTTCCCATCTGTTCCAACATATAAAATGACTAAATTTTTTTTTTTTTTCTAAAATTCATGGCTCAGGAGGGTCTATTCTTTTGAGAGGACCTATAATAATATGCTATCTATAATATATTTTGAGTAGTGCCCCAAGGGAGAAGGAGCTTACGAGCAAAACAGAAATGAATGATATTTTTGTACACAGCAAATGGGAGAGTTATCCACGTCCTACGTCACAATCTACTGACCAAACTACCAATTTGAGATTCACATAGACTTTAAGTGATCTCTTATTTCAAACATTCATAACTTCCTTACTATTGGTCTGATTCATTGCAAACTTTTGCCATTCTGTTTCTCCTATTTTTATTCTTTTATTCAAATCAACTTATTACAAGGGTTGGATTGCCCATTAAACTTTATGGTGTAACCAAAATTACAGAACTACATGCCTATGGATAACACACTTGACTCAAAAGCATACAAGATCCTCCACACCTTCAAAAGAATTCTGCCTAAATGTCTAATAATAATAATAACAAAAATTAATAAATAAATACCAGTACATCTCCCGATGCCCCTTTGACAACAGGTAATAAATCAAGAGTCTCTCTCCTCTTTGACGAATAGAGAATTCATCGATCATGGCCAATATATTGAACTTTTGGTCGAATGGAAGATGCTTGTCTGTGGACCAAGCATTCACATGGTTCTATGATGCACTCTTCACCGAAGATTGATCCGTAGTCAACATTCCACACCAGTTTAATTCCTAACTTCCACAAATTCCGACCTAAAACTCAATAGCTACCTTGACCCTATATCTTTGGCGAAATAAAGCCCAGAGCAATTGCCACCAGAGCAAGTGTCTGGTCACCCTTCATAAATTAACTCATAATTTGTAAATCAAAGATGTTGATCAACTAGTTGTCGTAGTTGATTAATAATGCTAAATATATTACTCTAGTTGATTGTTCCAGTTGATTGTTCCAGCTATCACACACATGGACTTACCAGCAGACTATTTAAACAGATTATAATAAAATTCAATCATGTTTATCAACAGCTAGTTAAAAGCTCAGCCTGATCATTAAGTATCAGCAGTTCGTCCAACCATTACAACTACAATTCAATGGATTCATATTTTAGTCCACCGTCTGGTAATGACATATTTATCTGTGGGTGACATGGACAATTCTATGGAATCAAACTTTGATGGGTAGCCATGGCAATTGATTTCATAAACTTCCCAATACCTTAAGTGATACCCCAAACAACAGAGCATAATACCACATCATAATCTATGACTCCTTTTTTTTACAGGTCTCTTAAGTTTGAAAACTCGTCAAATGTCCATTTATGAACACACCACGCTCTGCTACATTCTAAGCTAAACTTCTGTATTAATAAAGAGGCAACTCCATTGGTTGATTGAAGGTCATTCTAAATCACACATAAACAATGCCACTACTCCCCAGCTGCTTGTTATAACCAACACGGCCTGACAAAATCAAGTTCTCCTTCTATCTCTTTAACAAAATTACAAGAAAATAATAAAAATATATAAAATCTAATTCCATAATACAATTCATCTTGTGATGCCCATGAGGACTAATGCTGTATTGCGACTCAATATTTTGAATGGGTTAAAGGTAAAGACCAGTTTTCGAAACGCCCCCCTCTCAAAAAATGAAATGGAAGCTCTTTATTACCAATCATGTGAAATAATATGTTTTGACTAATACTTGATGATACAAATTTTGCCGGGAAACCGCCTACTAATTGATATATCAGGGCCCGTATTCAATTCAATACTTAAGTACAAAATTTAAGCTTTTTACTTAGTATTTGGCTTAGATAAAATACTTAGCCAATTTTGGTATTCAATTCAAACTTTTGGCTAAGTATTTTACCCTAAATTTAAGACAGCTCCCTACCAGACTTAAGCCAATTATTTGGAGGCGTTGATTGGCAGGCATATGGTTTTCTTACGCAGTATTATAACCTGCGCACAATTATATTAGCGCATTTATTGCGACCAGAACTGCGCATTACTTTTGATTGACCGTGTGATGTCACAATGCTTATCAGAAAGTATTTTACTTAGATTTTGTCTAAGGTAAGTAAAAGTCTAAAATGCGATTTGAATACGAGATAAGTAAACTTCTGAGCTTAGCCATTTACTTAGTAAATTTCTTACTTATTCTGAGTATTGAATTGAATACCGGCCCTGCTGTGCAGAGTTGCCATTCATTTTTATACACATTTTAAAAAACGCGGCGGCTACAAAGCAAGTACTGCAAAAAAAAATAGAATCTTTCATTGCATGAAACTTAAATAAATTTTAAGTTTCATTAAAATAAAAAAAAAATCACAATTTTTCTTTTTTTCAAGGTTTATGCTGGAAAATGACTAAATTCAATGCGATTAAATTATGGTTTATCAAACACATGTTCAATAGTACAATGAATATGGACTGAATTATACATGATTTACAAATATCAATATCAATACAGATTAGAAAATATGTAATTTCTTGCGATAATCTTAAGTTTCTTAACACAGGATTTTGCTGTCATAAAACAATGAAGTGTCTGGTTTTACAGTAAACTGATCTAAAAATCAGTACAATAAATTTAAACACAAAATATACGCCTTTTTCCTTGATAGATAAAAAGCATGCATTATTGCTTTGCCTTTTGCTTCTGATCTGCTTTTAGCTCTTCGTAGACAGGCTGGAGCTTGGCGAGGAACTGGGTGTGGTCCCAGACGGTTGCCAGGAGTCCATCCGGGGCCTTGGGGTCGTCCGTCCTGTCGTAGCTGATGGTCTCCCCCTTTAAGGTGGTCATCTTGGATTTCATCTCGGTCAGGATGGCGTTGCCAGCACATATGTCCCATTTCTTGATGAGTGTGACGTGGATGTAGATGTCCGATTGGTCTTCTAGGAGGGACATCACTTTGAAACCTGGAGGAAAATATGAAAAGAAGAGATGAAAGCAATCAAAACGAAGGGCAACAACTGAAGCATTTCTTGGTGAGCATGATATGGATGTAGATGTAGATGTTAGATTGATCCTCTAGGTGAGACATCACCTTGAAGCCTGGAGGAAGAGATGAAAGAAATCAAAGTGAAAGGGCCATAAAAGAACTTGCAAGTACTAGGCTTTAATCCAAATGAACCCCGGAGTTTGAACCTTGGATAAGTTTCTAATCTACATGATCAGCAAATGTACAGTTGAAGGTCTACAAGAGAAACTTCTTGGGGGTGTGTTTCACAAAGACTAAGATCGACTTTAAGTTGGACTTAACTATGGCAGGCTGTTTATGCCACTGTTTGCTCTCACCATTTACTGGCATTGGTCTCTGAAGGGACCTATAAATCGTGGTCACAAATCTACAGAATATACATTTTTTGATAGTTCATTATTGAAGGAAAAAATATTATCTAAAGATCATAACTGAGAGACCAATAGTGAGAGCAACCAGTGGCATGAATGGCTTGTCATAGTTAAGTCCAACTTAAAGTCGATCTTAGTCTTTGTGAAACACCTCCCAGGTCTTCCATATCTTCTAGAAGATGACTTGACACTTAGTTGCCAAATTTTCACCGCCCAAGCTGTTACCCGATACTTATGTTTGAGAAAGCAAGAGTAACCTAATACAGCTATTTGACAAGGGAGATGAGAGCTTTGATGTTGACTGGCAGATTGTCAAGTGTCACATTACAAGAAAAGATGTATTCAAATATCTTAAAGACCATAAAAAACAAAGCGGGTTACATAAAAATAATTTTTTTATTCAATAATGAATTTCAAGCAACCAAACTTCACAACAGACTTCGTACAATAGACTTACCAGCTCCTCCTGCAGGCTTGACCATAGTGCCTGCTCCAAAGGTCTTCTTGGAAACTTCTGCAACCTGGCCAGAGTGACTCCTTGACACAATGATTCTAGGATTTTCCAAGGCTTCAGTATGGTGCTTGATCTCTTTCAGGTGCTCTGCATGGCCTTTACCTACCCATGCCCATGCTGTAGAGGAAATGAAAGGAAGGGAGAGAGCGAGGGAGAGAGCGAGGGAGAGAGCGAGGGAGAGAGCGAGGAGGAAGAGGGGAGAGAGAGAGACAGGGAGTGTGTGGGAGTGAGAGAGAGAGCGAGAGAAAAAGAAGATGGTCGGGAGAGGGGAGAGAGAGACAGGGAGTGGGGGAGGACCGAGCGAGAAGAGAGAGACAGAGGGGGAGAGAGAGAGAGAGAGATGATTATTAAAAACATGGGTGATCCTACATGTACATTTAAGATTACTTTAACAACATTTGCTCCAGAATGACTTCCATCAAAATGTTTGTTGGGTTAGATTTGCTTTGATTTGAATGCATCTACCATACAAAAAAAAGAAGAAATCATGAATAGTAAGATAAACGACAAACATATGTACAATGGTAAAGATGGATAACCCTACAAATGTACATGCATATGGGGTGTCTCAAAATAAATGCAAGAAGATCTTGATAAGCAACAACATACTCAGCCATTCTCAATGAAATTCCATTGGTAACCTTGTAGTATTATCCCCTACATGTAATTGTCCTGCAAATTTCGGAAATAATTTAAGTGAAAACTTTGAAGTTAAGGTAATTTTTGTAAAACACAGCACTTTCCAAATGTTACAAGGAAAGCATGTGAATGACAAACTTAAGTTACCCAACAA
This sequence comes from Mesocentrotus franciscanus, assembly GCA_037976565.1. Taxonomy (NCBI): domain Eukaryota; kingdom Metazoa; phylum Echinodermata; class Echinoidea; order Camarodonta; family Strongylocentrotidae; genus Mesocentrotus; species Mesocentrotus franciscanus. The sequence continues at coordinate 25,542,812 of CP137678.1, forward strand.
TACAATGAACGTATGTGAGAAATGATACATCATCCTCAAGGGACGTTCGAAATCTATCAGAATGATTGATTCGTTGAGGTCATGTCACTTACTTGTCTTGGGTCCCTCTTCCAGGAATGGTTTGTGTATGACTCCCATAGTTGGTACTCCTTTCACTGCTACACACACCATTGTTGTCACGTATTCTAACAAATCCTCTGCAAATGGGAAAGAAAAGGACACCACAAATCAATATAAGCAAAATTCATTCACTTACACCTGTACATAGTTACATGTGTACATTTGCTAGACTGCCTGATTCAGGGACTCTTCAACCATACTCCCCAGGGAGTGGAGCGTGTGCTGTCACTGTGCACAATCATGTGCATTATCCATTGAATCCAATGACCGGGGTAATTATAATTACAAAGTAAAGCACTTGGAGACATACTGTAGTATTAAGTGAGCAAACATATGACTATTGTTATCATTATTATACATAATTTATACCCTAACTTGGTAAATATATCCCTTTCTTGTGTAATCTACAGTAAGATCTACATGATGTAAGTGTACATTACATACATGTACCCTGGGCCAATTCCCGCTAATACATGTACATGAAAAACCTAATTGTAGGAATTCCAACAGGTACTGTACAGCTTTGCAGGAGAACAATGTTATTTTCAAATAACCTTACATACATGTAAGTGATGCAATCCTATTCTGAACTTAGAAGATAAGGTGTAAAGGTGGAAATGATTACATAGCATTGACACTCTTAGTTACCAAGTGATTGACAGATGAAAAGAACTGCATGGAAAATGTAAAATAAGGTCTGAATTACGAGACAATTTAGACCATGGATACGATAGATTCTCTTAAAGTGTCAGCTTAGGACCTCACAACGTTAGCAAGTTCATGTAGGCAACAATTTTCTGCCTGTGCCTGCAGACTACATTTAGCATTATCTGTTAAGTTCATTAAAGTTCCAGACCCCTTTCGTGCGATATTAATGGTTTAATAATCCCAAATAAAATCAATCGTTCTAGTTCTATTACAACAAGCAAGTACAATTGCACACAATTGCACATGTGGTACATGTAATTGGAGTAGTGCATTTACTGTACACAATCAATCAAACTTTCTGATATTTTCTAACTTGCCACCCTACTACCTTAGATCTTCCAATTGATTTATACAGTGTACATCCAATTCTCCTGCACAAAAAATACTTTCCTATTCCATTACTACAATCTATCATCTGTACATTCAGCTATATGTACGTTGTATTCTGAAATAGTCATAATTATAAACTCACAAAAAAAATCAAAGGCCTGATTTTTTACTCAAATTTAAACCCAACGCTGGGTTTAAGCTTTTGTTCAAAATTGTGTTTAACAAAGGAAGTTAGTCTGAGGTCTATTAAAGTTTTCCTTTGGTAAACATGATCTTAAGTGCTTCTTAGACCCACACTCTGGTCTATTAAATGATTACCAGTAGTAGAATACGGGTCTTTGAGTCTCATTACCAGTGAAGACTCCACATTTTTGCAGGCACCCATACATGTACAAAATAAACAATATTAATCAGCTACACTGAAGTTAAAATAAACAAAAACTTGTTATGTACCATGTGTATTATATAACCTGAGAAAAAAACTCTGTTCATTAGCAAAGTGTTGAGCAACCTGTTACAATGCAATTATTGTCTGGCAATCAAGGCATAGTCTGCATAATCAGACCTTTGACAGGTTTATAAAATAATGCACTTAGCATGAAACTGAAACTATTTTTCCTCATTTTTGAAAAATGAAAATATATATGTATATTATATGCTAAGACATGTCTTGCAGCTGAAAAATGTTTTAATGTCTGCAAATGCAATACAGTAAAATTTAGGAAGAATTCTTTGGGCCATTATATTCAGATATTATTGAGAAAATACAATACATGTGAGGGTAGGCAGATAAGAACCATCATTTTCACCTGTACATGTACAATGTACACAAAATGTACAGTACATTGTACATGTAACTCCCATTAAATATATATTTATTTCTTAGATTATTTTAAGATTTCTTCGTATCCATGCAGGCAATTGTAGAACCTAAAACTTTCGAGTAATAGAGATTTGCAAAAGGTTCATGCCACAAGAAAGGAAAAAAAAACATTTTATGGATTTATCACATCACAACACAAAATAATGGAAATTCATGAATTTCTTTCAATGAAAATGGTTGTGATTAACTATTCACAAAAGTTTTACGCCACAAAAGTACATGTACATGTATATTTTACTATACTGCTGCCACCGAAACTTGTCAAATTGCAACTCAGGTGGACCTGACATGAAGCACAAGATCCCTCAAAGGCTGGGTTCCAAGGAGCTGTAGTGTTCTTAAGATGGTCTCTGATGTAATATGAGCCATATTTTGAAGTATCTTCAAACAAAGTTTATAAATAATATTTCATAAATAATTTCATTATTCAGAAAAGTCATTTTTTTCCCTTTGATTTCATAACTTGTCAAGTTGTCACTATGAAATGTTACAGCCATGAGCCATCATTGCTTTTCAAACCTGTCTTGTCATAAGTGAAAACTGTGAAACCCGTTGCTGTTACAAATACAGTCAAACCTGCTTTAGTGACCACCTGTCTACAAAGACCACCTGTCTACAAGGACAACATTTTTGTTTCCCTTGAAAATGGTTTCTCATTGAAACATGTACTAAAGGAACCTGTCTACAAAGACCACCTGTCTACAAAGACCACTTTTTGTGTTTCCCTTGGGCGGTCGCTATAGACCGGTTTGACTGTACATGTTAACCACTCCCCCATCCCCACCCTCCCAGGACAACCCCTGTCTACATGTACCTCAGGGCCGGGAGCACTGTACCTGTATATTCTTGTGTTGCATCTAGAGGATCGACCCAGACGGTGATATCACTAACAGAAATCCTTTCATCTGATTGAATGATCTTAGATACCTCAGGCAGGTCTTTAGCCACAGGCGTCACCTTGTCCATGTCAAACACCTTATCTTCATGTTCCTCTGAGACGACCTAAGATTAAGAAGGAGAGGAGATAATCACAGTAAACTAATATGTATTTTGCAAATTAAATTCAAGATTTCAAATCTTTGAAAAGACATAGACCCTAGGCCTAGATCTACAGTTGTAGATCTAGATCGAGTTTCATAAAGCTAAACATTTATTCTACTTTCAAGAGTGATGAATTGAGATTTTGTGATGACAATAATTGACTTTGTTGGGCAACTGAAACTACAGATCCAAAAATATCAAACAAAACCATTGAAAACTAAGACTCATCATCTTCTTCTTCTTCCAGTAAAGTAAAGTACAGACCGCCGCATGATTATCGTATCTTGGCCTTGTGCTTGTCAAGTGCCGAGTATACAGTGTAAGTAAAAAGGCTCTAAAAATAGGCCTACAAGACGTACAACAACTAGACCTACAACTTTACAAGTAGACTAGTACACAAGAGCCTCATCCCTCATGACACATGTCAATGAATTTCGTTTAAAATATAAATTCAAATACTTCACAGTCTTCAGAAAAAAACAATAGAGGATGACGTACATGAACAGATGGAAATGACTTTTGAAATCCAGATATAATAGCCTCATGTGACTTCATATCTCCGTCGGTTACTGGATTATTTGCTCCTTCGGCTGTCTTTCCTTTGCTGGCTTCGTTCAGTTTTTTCGTATCGCGAATCTCCTTCACAACCCCGCCGCGCTCGGCGAGCTGTATGCTGGCGACAAGGAGCTGCTTCATGCTGACCAATTCACCCTGCTGCGAGATGTCACTGTTCTTTTCTTTTCCATAGAAAGAATTTTTATGAGAAGAAGTGTTCCTCCTCCTAGAACAACAAGGAATATCATCCCAACGGGATTCACCTTTATGTTATTCATTCCGAACGACATTGATAATTATGACCTGTCCTTTCAGAGATTACTTGGATTGCCCTGGGGTCGCGTCAAGCTAGTTAGCTGTGTACGTGGATATACGAACCATGTACGGTTGCGGTATAGTACCAAAGAATAGACACATCGTCCTCAGATCACTCAGCTCTTGACAAATCGTCAATAAACATCTTCCAGAAGTGTCCCACGCCTATATATCGCGACCATAGAGCTATATCGCGACAGCACTAAATGGGAGCCAGTGGCAGAAAGATAACAAAGAAATCTGAAATAAAAGTGTCAATAAATGAGGGGATCCATTGTGTCAGTAGATGCCAGGAAAACATCACTTACGGGGGTTCAAAATAGCAACAACAAAAAATCGCCTCGACGCTTCGCGGCTCGTGGACGATGCTCCGTGTCGGCATTGGGTCAACCCCCTAGATCCCATCATCCGCCCCTGGATCCCTACTCTTTGAGGGTAGGAGAAAGCAATTTTACGTCATATTACTCTAG